>OW240913.1:314217858-314340344 GCA_933207985.1 Pelobates cultripes | reverse complement strand
TTAAATACTATAGTCGACAACCCTTTACCAGCCTTTCTATGCCAATGAACCAAGAGGGAATTTCCCCATTACTCTCCCCCCATTGCCAGCCATTCCATTATACCACTGTTATCTTTATAGACTTTCATTTGACCCAAACATACCTTTAATACCTTTTGGTATTGCTATTAATTACACTTGATTTCTAACACTCATCTTACTGTCTGTATTGTTTTAAGTGCAGGATTATTACCACATTACCTCTAGGATCCTTCATTTATTTGTTTCACTTTGTCAATAGAACGCACATGCAGGTACACACGCAAAGTATGAAGAGTTAAAAATTTAAAATGAAGCAAAGTATAAAATTATAGCATAATATAAAGGGTTTGTTTTAATAATCAAGAAGAACCATATTGCTCTTCTGAAAGTAACTTTACATTAAACATTTTATGCTAATAATAAAATAATAATGATGAATAAATAAGGGAAAAAAATAAGTAACATAAAATACAGCTCAAGGGATACTATATAAAAAGACAACAAAATATTGAAAAAAGTTTATATTTATAAAAATACCAGTAAAAAGAAATATGATCATCAAAGAATGTAGTTTTCTGTCATGACTGTCATGTCCTGTGAAGTACTTAGAGAAAGAAAAAGATCAAACAGAATCTAGACCAAGCACCAATGCAGACTGAATATTAATTGGTATGTTTGGTATAATACATTGAGGAGTGAATTATTGGAGAGAATATTTTTTTCTAATAATGCAGAAAACAAATGCACAATAATAAACAGTATTCCATTTCCAAACACTTGTGTTAATAATACTGCAAGTGAATTGATCATTTGAAGTACTAATTATCAACTGACAGCACTAGGAGCCAGTGGGCAAATAGTTAAAAAAAAATAAAATAAACATTGGCACTTAGCCAGCTGCTATGTGAAAAAAGTAAATATTAATATAATAAAGGTTGTAAAATGCCATATGCTTCTATGCAGCTGGTGGAGACATGTCTTCTAAATGTTTGCTGCATAGTCACTAGAACAGGCTCCATCCCATGGGGGCAGGTAGCCTGATAAATAAAATAAAAGGGGGCATTAGTTGGGGGTTGCTATAAATATTCACGGATGGGCACCCTACTTCATTATAAAATAGGTGGTGGATATGCAACTGTTCACACCCATAAAAATAGTATGCCACCACCCAGGTGGCTAAGAGTCTCCGAACCACTTGCCACCCCCTAAAATGAATGCCCCTAGCTACCCATTGCTCACCCTATTTATATTAAAGAGGAGTCCAGTAGATCTTAAACCTGTTAAAACAAATGACACTTGCATTTGGAGGTTTACAATCCCCATTATAGTAGTATGAGGTAACAGTAATATTATAGTAATATCCCCATATTGACTCTCATAGGATTTTTTGTTATTTATTTAAGTTTAACTTTTTTTAATGTGGTGACTGGCTAACAAGCACTAGCCAGCTGTCACATACTTAACCTATTTGCCCACTGTTTGCTAGCACTGCCAGCATGCAAACAGTTCATATTTTTTTCTTAATCCAGGCCATAATTTGCAGTGTTCGGTCCAGATTTTGTTCAGCTAAAATCCAGACTAAATTTAGACCTGTTTGGTACCAGATTTACAAAATCTGGACATTGATGAATACCATCAGCATTGTCTGGATTTCTATATGGCCTCATACAGCAGAAAATGGTTTTGTCCTGTTCAGTATGGGTACATCCAGACTTTAGTGAATAACCATGATAGTATATTTTGGTGTGGCAACATGAAACAACAAAAGTAGGACAAAAATAGAAGATGACATTTAGAATGTTCAGGAAATGAGAGAAGAAGGATACAGAGGTACACACACTGAATGCCACATCATCCCATCCATAAGTAAAGAACTTTCCCCCCTTTGCTCCTCTCTCATAACCACACCTGGACCGTACATTCCCTACCCTACAGGCCTTCTCTCCAGCTACAGAATAGGAGGTGGCCGCACTTCTCCTCTCTTCTCATCCCACTATCTGTTTGCGTGTCCCGTTGTTCCCACCTCATGAGATCTCTATCCCCTTGTCTTGCATCACCCTTAACACACATCCTCAACTGTACTCTTTTATCTGGTGTTGTCCCTGCTCCCCTTAAGTATGCCACTGTCGTAACTATCCTAAAAAAGCCATCCCTAGACCCGTCTTTTCCTTCCAACTATCATCCCATATCCTTTTTCCTCAAAGCTTCTAGAAATACTAGTCTATACTCGTATGACTCACTTCCTAAATTCAAACTCCCTCCTCGATCCTCTTCAATCTGACTTCTAACCACTCCACTCTAGTGAGACTGCTCTTATTAAAGTTACAAATGACCTAATCGCAGCTAAATCCAAAGGCCACTACTCCATACTAATTCTTCTTGACCTCTCTGCCGCCTTTGACACTGTTGATCATGTCCTCCTTCTCCAAACTCTTTAAACCCTCGATCTCTGTGACAGTGTCCTCTCATGGTTCTCCCCCTATCTCTGCCAGCGTTGGTTCAATGTCTACTTTTGCAATGACACCTCCTCCTCTTGCCCTGTCTCGGTTGGAGTCCCCCAAGGATCTGTTCTTGGTCCCCTTCTGTTCTCTCTTTATAATGCCTCTCTTGTCAAACTCATTAACTCCTTTGGATTCCGCTACCATCTGTAGATTGTAAGCTCATGGGCTATCTAGCTAAGCACTTTGTATAAAAGGAAAAAAAACAGGAAAGGGCTGTGCCACATATAATAAAATAAAATTAAATAAGAACAAAAGTACTATGAGTCTTGTTCCAGCTGTGCAAATTGTCACATATAAAAGTGTCTCTTATTCAAAAAGTAGGTTCAACTGTGGTTCCTAGGTTCTTTATGCTTGGGGGATGTGGAAGGTCTGGGTGTCTTTTATCTCCGTATTGTGGGTAAAGAAGAGACAAGATAACCTTGCAATATGTCAAGACTTAGTAAGACATGTATAGGTAATAATGATATTGCACTCACATATATGGAAGCTATGACCAGCTCTAGTGTGGATCGCCTATAATGGTATAATCTCCACTATTGGGATATGTTGAAGGTTGATCTCAGCTGGTGGTTGTCTAGGTGCTCAGAGAGAAACTAAAAATGGCCACAGATAGTGCTCTCAGTAAGGCAGAAATAGTTGTGCAAAATGTAAAAAGATAGTACTCACCTGGGATTTTCTTAAGAGTAGTAGTAGATGAAATAAAAATAAGCAAAATATATTAATATTTGGAATATTAAAAAAGCCAGGAAAGAATAAAAAGATAATGGTACAATAAAAATGTTGCAAAAACAATATCCTTTATTATGTCAGATAAAGTAATTTCCATAGTAATTTCCATAACGCATTTCATCATAACAGACTTTCTCAAATGGATAGAGCATGCATCCTGGCTAGTAGACTTTAAATAAGGCAATAAAAGCATTTAAAAATGGCGCCAAAACTGTGTGCATCAATCACAATTGTACAATAATAACATTGATTAAAATAGATAAATAGATCATTGGGAATCAAAAGTATAAGTATAGGATGTATTTAATAATAATTTATATAAAAAAAACGAGGGTATTAAAGTGCTTAGTATTTAAAAGGAAGGTGGTCATGTGACTCGCGGCATTTTGCCGCTTGGGAAATGTAGTTTCCGGCATTATTGATGGTTTAGAGCAGCTTACGACATCATCATAGAGGCATATGCGGCCACCAATCATCAGATCAGTGGCCGCACACGCCTCTATGATGATGTCATAAGCCGCCCTGAACCACCAATAACGCTGGAAACTACATTTCCCAAGTGGCAAAATTCCGCGAGTCACATGACACCCTTCCTTTCAGCTTTAAAGGTCTTGTTAAAGCAAACATATTTTCAGTTTCATATTTTTAAAAGGCTTGTAAGGTCTTCTCTACAAGGTAATAGTTTGCACCTTAAAAATCTGTGTTGTTGTCTTTTAAGCAATTTTGCCATGTATATAAGGATTACCAGGATATATACGTGAGATTTGTTTTTCCAAATAGCAAACCACACCTATGAGCTTGGAGAATTGTCTGAGATACAATACTAAAGTGATGGTTCAAATCATTGGACATTACTTGCCATTATTAAAAAGGAAAGGTTAACTAGATCGAGTTGCAGTTTTGTGTTTTTCCTAAAAAAACTGGAAACATCTGTTAGAAGTGAATTTAGGTACAAGGTTATTTGCATTAACAAGTTAGTAAGAAGATACATGTTCATCAGTGGCGTGCACACAATCCTTGCCCCCCCTCCTCTCTCCCCACCCTATCTCCCTCTCCCCTCCCCTCGAGAGACACACACACACATATATTCAGACACACATACTTACAAAGACACATACATACAGAGACACATACATACAGAGACACATACACACAGACACATACATACATAGAGACACAAACACATAGACACATACAGACACATACACACGTACATACACACAGACACACACACAAGACACACACACAAAGACACACACACAGACACACACACAAATACAGGCAGACACACACATACACATACACACAGACACACAAAGACTCATACAGACACACAGACACACACATACATACATACAAAGACACATGCATACATACAGACACAGACAGACACACAAACACAGGCAGACACACACATACACATACACACAGACAGACATACACACATACAGACACACAGACACACAGACACACACATACATACATACAAAGACACATGCATACATACAAACAGACAGACACACATACATACAGACAGACACACACACATACACACAGACACATACAGACACATACAGACACACACAGGCACACAAACACATCACACATACATACAAACAAACACACATATACAAAATGTTTAAGTCACCCTCCTGTTTCCTAACTTTTAGATGCAGGAGGGTGACTTCCCTGGGGTCCAGTGGAGGCTCAGACTGATGGGAGTCAGAGTTCCCACTCTGACTCCCTCTCCTTCCTCCCGCACGGTTCTCTCTGATAGCTGGGAGGAGTGATGGGCAGTCACTTCCTTCCTGCAGTGATCTCATTGCACTGACTGGGCTCCCTGGAAATTCATACCCATCGGGTGGCCCTAACAGCATGGACCACCCGATAGGCCCCATGAACGTGCGGCCCCGGCGGTTTGCCGTGTGGGCCGGGGCCGCAACACATGGCGGTGGGCATGGGCCTGGAGTGACGGGCCCGGACACAGCTGAAACCCCTGCGACCCCTATATGTACGCCACTGTTCATACTGTGTTTATATATGAATGATTCTTTTAAGCAGCTATGAGCAACAAATGACAAAATGGAGGGTGAGTATAAAATGGTGGGTTGGTTATATAATTTTGTCCTATTAAATAGGCTTTTATATTTTTTGTGATATCTGTGTACGCCAGTTTTCAGTTTGAAATGTCCTTTTAATAATTATTTTCTATACGGATCTGTATTTATAAAATACCAGAAAACTGCTTAAAATAAACTTAATATTCATTATATACTTTAATAATTGCCTTACATGTGTAGAGATTTCAACATTTAACTTCTTTAGCATAACATTTATTTAACATAAATTTGTTTAAGCTTTTCTTATGTTTTGTAATTAGATTAGAGCAATTTCATTTCAGACGCTCATTGTCTAACAAATGGAAGAGGTGTATAATGTGTACATAGACATGTAAGGTACTTTCACAAATTTGACTAATCATGCTATTAATGTTTGCTTTGCATTTTTCATTTCATCTTATTATCTGCTTTTTTGAAAAGTCATCTAAAAAAAAGATATTGCAGAAAAAATGCATAAAATCAGTGAGGCTATTTTGTTTGATTTTTCAGAACAGCACTTTCAAAACTATATGTATTTAAGTTTATAATAAGAAGTACCATGTATACTCGAGTATAAGTCGAGACCCCTAAGTTTATCCCCCAAAAATGGGAAAACTTATTAACTCGAGTATAAGACTAGGGTGGGAAATGCAGCAGCTACTGGTAAATTTCTAAATAAAATTAGATCCCCCCAAAAATATATTAATTGAATATTTATTTACAGTGTGTGTATATAATGAATGCAGTGTGTGTGTGTATATAATGCAGTGTGTTTGTGTGAATGCAATGTGTGTATGAATGCAGTGTGTGTGTGTGTGTGTATGAGTGCAGTGTGTGTGTGTATGAATGCAGTGTGTGTGTGTGTATAAATGCAGTGTGTGTGTGTGTGTGTGTATGAATGCAGTGTGTATGAATGCATGGTGTGTGTGTGTGTGTGTGTGAATACAGTGTGTGTGTGAATACAGTGTGTGTATGAATGCATTGTGTGTGTGTGTGTGTGTGTGTGTATGAATGCAGTGTGTGTGTGTGTGTGATGCAGAGCCTTGGTGGGGGGGGAGGCATTTTTATTATTTTTTTTAATTATTAATATAATTTTTTTTACATTTATATTATTAAAAATTTTTTATTTTAATATTATTTAAATTTGTATTTATTTATTTTCGGCCCCCCCTCCTTGCTTGTTAGCTGGCCAGGGAGGGGGGCTCTCACTCCCTGGTGGTCCAGTGGATGGGCTGTGTAGGAGGGGGGCTGGCAGCGAGCTATTACCTTTCATGCAGTTCCTGTCAGCTCCCTTCTCTCTCCTCCGGTCCGGTCAGCTCCCCTGTCAGCTCCCTTGTAAGTCTTGCGGTGTGACTGCCGCGCGGAGCATTGCCTCGGTAAGCCGTGACAACGCTCTGACCCCGCGGCTCTCGCAAGACTTGCAAGAGAGCTGACAGGGGAGCTGACCGGACCATAATACAGACATTGACTCGAGTATAAGACATTAAAAAATGTGCTGAAAAACTCATCTTATACTCGAGTATATACGGTACATTTCTGCATATATTTATATGTTGTAACGTGTGCTATTTAAGGCATAAAACTATAAAAATAAAGAATAGGTATACATATGAATCAATTAATAAAATCAGTTAATGCCATAAAAATAAATTTGAGGTGATGGTGGTGCAGACAGATTTAGGTATAATTGAACCAAAGGGCTTAGGAAACCTGTGACCCTTGCAACTTTGGGACCCAAGGACCCTTAGCTCACCATTCCGAAATACCCTCCACCCCATAGGCCAAGGAGTGGAGGATGGGTGTTGGATCTTACATCTGCTCCTACTTAGTTGTGATCTTCTTCCACCAGCCACACATAGAGTTCTAAAAGAGAGATCTTTTAGGTAAGCCCCTAAAAAAGCATACCTGTGTGGGTCCCACGATATGTGTCTATGTATGCCTTTTATCCCTTTCCCATTTGCTTTCAATTTTTTTTCATTAATATCCTCAATTTCATTTTCATTTTCATTACATGGGTTACTACTGGGATCATATTTAGCTCTTACATCACTTGGCAATGCATTTGGGTGAACTCTATCCTGGGGTCCTGGGGTGCACTTGGGACACTTTATATTCTCACTTTATACTCCCTTTTTATATTTTATTTGCATTCCATCCTATTCACCTGAGTGAAAGTGAGATTTAGAATTGGTGCTTTTGCCAATGAAGTATGAGGTCATTCAGCCTCCTTCTGATGATGTCTCTCTTTTTTTTTTTTTAAATGGGTTATTTAAATAGGTTTGGTTTAGGTACATATTGTGTAAAAAAAAAAGTCCATAAAGAACTGACACATAGACCTTAGCCCCATCTCCTTTGCCTTGCGCCTGTCAGGGCATTAGTGGGACAGAGTGACCGGGGGTTATGGCAAAAGAGTAACAGAGGTCACTCTTCCTGTCCCCAAGACATGGGTCACTCTGTCAGCCCATTGTCACTCTGTTCACCTAATCCCTTATCTTCATAACCTTTTGTCCCTCAACCCACCTGTCCCTCTTTCCATCTTTCACTGTGTCCAACAAGCCCTGTTTTGCTTGGCCCTCCTAATTCCCTATCCCCTAGCCCTGTTTCACACTTAATACCTTGTCACTCGATTCCCCTAATAATGAGTCCCCCTAGCCTTTTGTACTTCTGCCTTCAGTCCATCTTGTCCTTTGTTACTGTGTCCCACAAGCCTTGTCACATTTGGATCCCTAATTCCCTGTCTATCTTGCTTTGGTTCACTCTGTCCTCAAAATCACATGTCATTCAATTTGCCTAATTCCCTGTCTCCCTACCCTTTTGCCCATCTGTCCCTCATCCCTTTCTCCACTTGTCATAGTGTTCAACAAGCCCTGCTTCACTTGGTTGCCCTAATCCCCAGCCTACCAAGCCCTAGTTTACTACCTAGTTGACTTAATTCCATGTTACTCTACCCCCTAGCCTTTTGTCCCTCAACCCCCTATCCATATCACCCTTTGTAACTTGTAGCTTCCAATAACAGACTTCCCAAATGCAGCACAATGAGAAGTCTTTGCAAGGCAAGTGCTTTGGGCATTAGCTGCATATTGAGTTTAGCTCCACTGAGCTAACATAACCAGGAAGTAACAGGGACTGTTGTCTGATTGACAGACAAGGGGCTTAGCAAGGTCAGTGGCATGTCAGCAAGCTACAAAATGTACAATTAACATCCTCCCACCCACATTTCACATTTTTATTTATTTTGTGAAAATTCACAATATATTATTGTTATTAGTATTTATTTATAAAGCGCCAACAAGTTCCACAGTGCTGTACACTGTGTGAATTAACAGACACGTATTTGTAACCAGAGGACTTGGACTCACATCAACAGAGGGATTGAGGGCCCTGCTCAATGAGCTTACATGCTAGAAGGAGTGGAGCATAGTGCAACTATAGATGGTAAGGATAGGGTAGAAAAGCAGGTTGTAAGGGTAATATTCTCTAAGGGGTTAGAGTTTTGTTTTCATGACAGTTACAGGAGAGGAATCAGGGTGCAGGGAGGGAAAGTTGTTGACAGTTTAATTGATATACTTTCCTGAAGAAGTAAGTTTTCAAAGATTTTTTGGAGGAGTGGAGACTGGGTGAAAATCTAACCGAGAGGGGAAGGACATTCCATAGGAATGGTGCAGCCCTAAAGAAGCCTCTCAGGCGAGCATCAGAGGTAGGAGTACAAACAGTGATTAGACGTAGGTCTTAGGCAGAGCATAGGGGCCTAGACGAGACATATTTGTGTATTAGTGAGGATAAGTAGGTCATAGCAGCATTGTATAGAGATTTGTAAGCAAGTAGTAGGATCTTAAATTGAGTCCTATATCTTACGAGAAGTCAATGTAGGGACTGACAGAGGGAGATGCATGGGAGGTAGGGGCGGGCAGGAAGATGAGCTTTGCCGCCGCAAGTTGGGAACATGTAAGACCACTGAGAAGTGGATTACAGTAGTCAAGGCGAAAGAGGACAGCAGCATGGACAAGCA
Organism: Pelobates cultripes; assembly: GCA_933207985.1. Classification (NCBI taxonomy): domain Eukaryota; kingdom Metazoa; phylum Chordata; class Amphibia; order Anura; family Pelobatidae; genus Pelobates; species Pelobates cultripes. The sequence continues at coordinate 314,330,985 of OW240913.1, read as the reverse complement.
CCTTAGCCGTATCAGGCGTTAAATAAGGGCAGATGCGTACTATGTCTTTGAGATGTTACTAAATATCGCATCAATTAGGATGCCAGTTCCTGCATTCCCTGCCATTGCAGGATAATATGGTTAGCTCCATTATGCTACGCATGTTTATGCAAAGTTAATTTGATTTGCCTATACATTATGGTCCCTCCTGTAGTAATCAATTAAATAATGCTTTTGTAGAAAGGTATAAAATGGCAATGCATTTCAATTGGTGTTACAGGGCAGGTGATCAGACACAATAACTTAAAGGACCAAATTAAGAAGATAAATTATTCAAAATCGTTTGACTACTAACAGACGGTCGGTAGATATGGTCCCTTTGTTGTGACTGAAACTGGTCTCTGTACACTGAAAGTGGCTTGAAAGGTTGAGATAATCAGTAATTATGATCTCAGACAGGAGAGGTACGACGGCTGTGGAGAGACTGACGCTGTGTGGGATATGGCAGTTAAATGGCTGAACTAACATTTCGCTTTTCTATATTAAATTAGATTAAGTCAAGTTTTTTGTATGCTTGTGGAAATCTACATCCTTTTTAATTATAGATAGAATAGACAGCAATCTAGTGTTTACAGTCACTTCTCTAGAACATTTTCAAGAACTTGCAAAAGATAATGTATGGGGAAGGAGGGGTGTTGTGGCAAAATGCACCTTTGCCTCTGTAGACAAAAAACTTTGCACCGGCCCTGATGGTGAGCATGAGAAAGCCAGAAACTATCGGTACATAAACCAGTAAGCCTTTCTTCACATTTACTGAAGGAGTGAAACATCTCGTTGCAGTTTTTATAGTATTTCAGCAGACAAATATTGAGTGTGAACTTGGGAAGGGACAACATAAATTCTTCTTTTTTTTTTTTTTTTTTAATACATTATAATTCAAGTGCATTCAAATATCCATAAATAACAACCAAATAAAAAAAAAATAAAAAAAATTAACTGATTATATTTGAAGTTCCAACATCTGTTTCATAGTTTGCACAGCTTATGAAGTGTGGCAAGACAACAGAGAATTTTCGTTGTATTTAGAGCTTTAAATCACTTTTGCCAGGAGCGTCTTTTGACTGTAATGATTTGCACAAAATAGTTGCAGCTATAAGTCCAACAACCCTGGCTTTCATTCTTGGAAGGAATAATGTTTTCCTTCTTTATTACCATCTAGAACAACTACAACTCTTCAGATTGCTGCATACATAACTTGGTTTACAATACTGTGAAATAGGCTGTGAATAGGCTGATATTAGGTGGAGAATGGCTGCTATCAAATACCCAACTGCAGCTGGGTGGGTATATACCATGAAGAAGAACCCCTGTTGACCACCAAGAGAGGCTCCTAATTAGTATTTCCTCTCCCTGGTCATAGATGAATCTTCTTTTTATCAATTCCATCAGTTTTTTTTTTCTTGTTTTTTTTTTTTTTATCATGTGCTTTATTATTTTTTTCATGCATTATTTTATTGTTTTCAATAAGTAAGTTTAGGTCCTGCCTACCATGTCCTTTAAGAACAAATTCTTACTTTGTGAATCTTTCAACAGAAATGCTATTTTTTTTATTATATATGCTAATTATATAAATTCTACTTTACATAAATGCATTTCTAATCAAAAACCCATGTGAGCATGTATCAGTGTTGTAAATACCTATGTGTGTGAAATATAAACTGCTGTTGCATTATTTTTCTAAAAGATTACCTGTGTTGTATATTCTTTACATTTTTAAATTAGACCTCTATATTATATTAATTGTGTCTACATCATTTGGAAGCTGTTTTCAGTGCATTCCCTCAAGTCCCATTACAGTGAATAAGCTCGTGAGTTTAGAAGGATGTTGTTTCCATGGTAACATATTTGTAAAAAAAAAAACTAAAATAACTAATGAAGTTGCTAAATTGTGTCTATTTATTGTACTAAAAAGATACTTTTAAGAAATAACCCTTCCCTAATGAGTGTATTTGAAGTTTTGGTAAAGTAAATGGCATTATTATGGTCGAAATGAATACACTTTGTTACGAGAACAAAATGTCTTGCAGATGTTCAATAATTATTTGCACATACAGTTAATTAATCAGGACACATTGCAAATTGTATTTTCTATAATCATAGTGTATCCTTGGATACATATATTTGCTTTGGATAAACATGCCACTCTGGAAGAAATTGCCTTAATCAATTTTATTTAAAAAGCAAATCAGGAAAAAACTGTACTTTGATAACTCTAAGGAAGCCAATTATTCACTCAATAAATGTACTTAAAGGGAACCTACAGTCACCAAAACAACTTTGACTACTTTAATGAAGCAGTTTTTGTGTATAAATTATGCTTCTCAAGTCTCACTGCTCAACTCTCAGTCATTTATGAGATAAATCACTTATTTTTCCTGTTTATTCAGCCATAGCCACACCTCCTCTGGCTGGTTTCATTTTTCAATCAGATGTAACTTATTTTAAAAGTTCCAATCTCTTGTCCTGTAAATTAAACTTTAATTACATACAGGGGTTTCTCCTGTGGGGTATAGCAAGCTATTAACAAAGCAGGAGATAAGAAATTCTAAATTTAACAGAATTTTCAATAAATGAATTGTAAATATTAGATGACTTTTTGCAGGAATTGTTTAGGAAGGCTGTGTAAGTCACATGCAGGGAGGTGTGACTAGGGCTGTATAAACAAAGTGATTTAATTCCTAAATGGCAGAAAATTGAGCAGTGAGACTGCAGTGGTATGATCTATACACCAAAACTGCTTCAATGAGCTAAACTTGTTTTGGTGTCTATAGTGTAAACACTTTAAAACATATAAAGCTATTTAGGTTGCTTAAGTGCTTGATATATGAAGAGTGTGTCCTGTATTTCTTTATTTGGCAAAATGTAGAAAGAAATACACCCCAGAATTCACACCTTATGCTCTAAAAGCAACAACTCCCCCCTCATTCCCACAATGACAGGCTGCCTACATACAATCCACATTCATATAATAACAGTTCTAAGAAATACAACCTCACATTCTCAAATGAGTTGTAATTCATCCGAATATTTGGTGATCGGCAAGTTGTCCGAATTCTGTAACTATGAAGTACCATATGACCAAATCATGACACAGACAAAATAGACAATGAACAAAAAGGGATTTTTTAATTTATTATTCCATCCGTGATGCCAAAAAAAGAGATGACGGATGGGAAAAAAGATGATTGATGGTTAGGGGATAGATAATACATGTTGATTATATTATTCACAAATCAAGTGAGAAGTGGCCAATAGAGAGAAAAAAGGAGAAGCAGTGAAAATATCTATATTTATATAATATTTAATAAATAGTTCAGATATAAGTATAGATTTTCTTTCTGCTTCCCCTTTTTTTTTATCTTCATGGTTACTTTTTCTTACTTTATCTATGAGAATGGTGGGAAAATGTGTCTTGATAGCTGACTCCTCCGTCTCCCATTCCCATTACCCCTTCCAAGCAATTAAATTACACAACACCAATTTTTGCGAGTAAAGGCAATGACCACAGCTTTATTTACTTTTACAACCATCCAAGCAAAAACCACTGTCAGCTGTTGTTCTGACCCAGCAGATAGCTCATTTTATCCAGAGCCTATTGACCCCCAAATTACACCAAATCAGGCTGCGACTCCCCAAACCCATTGGGGCACTGTTCCTTGAAGTTTTGTTGGCGCAGGAACCCGCAGCTGTGAGAAAAAGATAAAAACAAACAACCAAACAAACAGACAAGTCCTCACCATTCCGTCAACATGGCAGGAAAAAGCATCAACAGGATCCCTCGGCTGTACTCCAGTGGTCTGGTAGGTTTTCACAAAATTCCTAGTACTGGGCCCAACATTGTAACCAATTTGGTTACCATGCCAACCTCTCCAGGCAGCAGTCATGCTCCCCCCTCCTTAGTCACTCTGGGGGTTGGCCTTTCAGTGTACTGAAACATGTGAATTATATCAACTATATAACTTTAAAATAATTATAATTTGCATGTAACAGATAATTATATTATGTATATTTTGCAATACACCGATTGTCTCAATTTCCTGAAAAATTTCACGAGCAGAATTTGTTTGCGTTAGACCACCACACAAACTAATTTTAGTCCACCTGAACAAAAATTTTTTTTAGACAAACAAAAGTATTTTCGCTGCACAAAAGCTTACTAAAGCATGACCGAACATACTACGTTGTAGGTTTTTTTTTGTTTATGATTAAATTTAGCCCGACAAATATTTATATGTACAAACTGGAACGTTGTTTTGTAGTGTAGTAGGAATGTTCTGCAATGCAGGTTTAGTTGTCTATTCATTTGTAATACATTCAAATATATTTTCTGTTGTCTAGACAGTTCATAGATATGAAGTATAAAAAAAAATAAAAAATACAATAGCTATTTTGGTAGTATAAACTTATTTTATTGTGTTCCTGAAATATAACCCATAACTTCACCCATATGCATATACAATCATAGAAAGACACTTTGTCAAACCTGGTAGCTTAGTATTATTATCTCAGCCCAAAATGCATTTCTGTCTATCCTATACTGATTACAATAGTGTCTGAATAAAACCTGACAAGCATCATGCTAAAGCAGAATTACTATGGTAAAACTGTCAGTCACAGCGGATATAATTCAAGAAAGTATTTGGCAGACTGCATACAAATATAAAAGGAAGCAGACACCAAGTACAGAAGTATGTATTATTTGTTCAGTTTCTGTGTATTACTCCTATATTTGCATTTATAGGAATATTTGTAAAAATAATTATCTTGAATACATATTAAACCTAACAGATAGGAAAGCTAGGGGAGAGTTAACTTTTGATGTTAAGCATCTAATATTTAAATGTATAATTCATCTCATACATTTTAATTTTTCTTGTAGTTTAACTGTTCTCTGTGTTAAATGCCACACTGACGATGGTTCCACCTAGTGATAAATATTGCTTTCTAATACCAATGTAAAACATTAAAGGACCACTATAGTGCCAGGAAAACATACCCGTTTTCCTGGCACTATAGTGCCCTGAGGGTGCCCCCACCCTCAGGGTCCCCCTCCCGCTGGGCTCTGGGGAGAGGAAGGGGTTAAAATCTTACCTTTCTCCAGCGCTGGGTGGGGAGCTCTCCTCCTCCTCTCCTCCTTCATATCGACGTCATCGGCTGAATGCACATGTGCGGCAGGAGCCGCGCGCGCATTCAGCCAGTTCATAGGAAAGCATTGTGAAAATCACAGTGAGAAGCATGCAAGCGCCTCTAGCGGCTGTCAATGAGACAGTCACTAGAGGCTCCAGAGGCTGGATTAACTCTATTATAAACATAGCAGTTTCAGAGAAAAAAAGGGTTAACCCTAGCTGGACCAGGCACCCAGACCACTTCATTAAGCTGAAGTTGTCTGGGTGCCTATAGTGGTCCTTTAACTGAATTACAAACAATTATAAATATAACAGTACTCTTATAACCAGGGCCGTGCCGTCCATAGGACGGGGTGGGGCAAGAGCCCAAGGCAGCACTTGCACAGGAGTGGCATTTTGCCCATGGGCGCCACTAAAGGGGGACAAGTGCACAGGCCTAGGCACAATGAGGTGTGGGCGCTGTACGTGCCAATTATTGTAACGGGATCCAAAGAGTTTGCCAAGGGTGCCCCAGAGTGGTGTCTATTCAGCAAGGCAGAGTAGGCACCTGCTTACCCCACAGGGCAGGTGCCTACTCTCCCGAGGCGTGGGGAAGAGGGAGGCAGCCAGTGGTGAGGAAGCTCACTAAACTCTGCGGTTCTTCCTGCTCCTCTTGGCTCCCTCGAGCACTCTCTGTGGGGATGTCGGGTGCCGCAATGTGACATAATTTCAGGCCCTGCATCACTAAACAAGCTCGAGGGAGGAGAGTTTGTGTCTGTCAGTAAGAGTAAGTGTGTGTCAGTGAGAATGTGTGTCAGTAAGAATAAGTATGTCTGTCAGTGAGAGTGTGTATCGGTCAGTGTGTGTGTCAGTGACTGTGTCTATCAGTGACAGTGTGTATCTGTCAGTAAGTGTGTATGTCAGTGTGTGTGTGTCCATCAGTGACTGTGTCTGTCAATGACTGTGTCTGTCAGTAAGAGTAAGTGTTTCTGCCAGTGCGTGTGTGTCTGTATATCTGTTTTTCAAATCAATGAGTTTGTGTGTCTGTCAGTGAGTGTGTGTGTATGTGTTTGTCTGTCAATGAGTGCTTCTCTATCAGTCATTGAGTGTGTGTGTGTCAAGTCAGTAAGTGTGTGCCTGTCTGTCAGTATGTATGTGTGTGTCTGTGAGTGTGTCTGTTTAGGTACTGTTCCCCTCCTATCGCATGGGAAAAGGTGTTTTTACACACCTTTTTACCCAGACCATGCTGGTCTTGTCATGGCTGGCTCCACCAATCCTGATGATCTTATCCAAGCCAATGGTTTCCCAAAGGAAAGCATTGGAAGTCTATTGGGCATTCGCGGAAAAACGCCCGCTGCTTCAATCAGCATCTCCTTTAGATGCAGAGCATGGAGACACTGAATGTAGGTGATGCACACTGTAGCATTAGACTAGAAATTAGCATTAGGCTGTCTGAGTGACTGCCTCAAGAGGTGTTACTATGCAGTAATGTAAATACTGCCTTTTCTCTTAAAAACAGGTGGAGGTGCACTACGAAGTGTACTTCTATGCAATTATATCGAGACAAGCCATCAGAGTTTTTTTTGTATGATATAAGAAGAAGAAATAAAAAAAAACTAAATAACAAAGAATGCATTACCATGAACATGTTATACAGTATCCGTATAGTTCCTCATACACCAACGCTCAATGGAAAGAGTCTGGACTTGAGAAAAATTAGCTGAACTCATCGTATCGTATGTTGCTCCTGACTGTGCAAGTATCAGGTTACAGAGTATAGAGAAGAAGGGAAAGAGTTGGCTCATTGGAATCACAGTAAACAGTGTAGCATGGAGAAAGCTAGCTAGAGGAGAGAAGGTCCACACCCCGATGTGGGGAAACCTTTCAGGAAAACGTGGGGACTGCTAACAGGGAAGGAGGAGACGGTCTATCATCAGAGGGGAGGAACACAGAACACAAAATAAGGTGTTGAGGGTTATTAACCTGCCAGTGACATGCCATTCCTTGGACACTTATTAGATAGTGATTAGGTAATGGGGGGAAAGAAGGTTAGAAACCTCTGCAACTATTGCTGTAAGGGCAAGAGGACTGGACATTAGACATGTGCACCAGTGAAATTTTCATTTCGTATGAATGAATTCGTACAAAATAATTTTATTCATCCATTCTGAATTTCTTTGGTAAAAAATAATTAGTTTTTGCCCATTAGGACGAAAATAACACTGCGCATGCGCAAAAAAATAAATCAAGGAGGGAGTCGGCAGTACTACCAGCTCCATCTTTCTAATAAATATTAACAATACCTACCCCACCACCCCGCATTAAAACCCCATATTAATAAAAGGGAGGTAAATCCTTCCACATGCCCCTACTCGCGGCATACCGCGAGTAGGGGCATGTCACCTAAATAGCAAGCAGCCAGTGGCTGCACACTGTCATTTAAAACTAGTAGTGACTGGGGAGCTATTGATGTCCAGTCGCTAGTGCAATAAGGGGGAACCCGCGTCCTCCCATGGTGGGGAACCCAAATAAGTAAAATGGAGGAGATATAGTGCCCCCCCCGCCCTGTCTCAGGTTGCATGGAGAACCACCATTTTTTGTTTCCCCTCCATGCTGTGGGGGTTAATTCTCCTGCAGCATGGATGTGACAGAACACCCTGTCACTGGAATACTATGTTCCCTTACTATTCCCTGTTTTGGTCAGTAAATACCGTGTTCACATACTTTTTCTCCTGTTTTGTTCAGTAACTGAACAAAACCACAATATACCCAGACCACCCGTATGCTTATGAACCTCGTTCACCCCATTAACACCTCAATAACAATTCACACCTCAGTGTTCTAAGTGGTCAGCTGGGTGGCCGTCGTTCGTATGCACTAACATGTGGTGGCGGCCATCTTGTTCGCACAAACGTAGGCAGCGGTGTTTGGTTGTTGAATGCATGGAGCTAAAATCAAACACTCGACCTCACGAACACCACTGAACTTTCATCCCTGTCTGCATTTGTTTCTTTACATCATGGAAGAGCACTGTTCAGTGGAATCGTTTGCATGGATTAGGTGAACACTAACTGCCTATCCTGCAACACGGGGTCTATTAAATGGATAAAAATGAAACGAAAAGGTAATGCATTCGGCATTTGCCCTTTCGTTTCATATATAATTCGTTTGTAGGACTTTCGTTTACGTTATAGTAAATGAATATGAAAAAGTTCGGCCAAAATCATATTCATCTGATGAAGAATGCAAATGTCTACTGGACATACCCTGGATTTCTCAGTGCTTTGTGACCCTTAGTTAAGGACCCCTAGTGAGGTGGTGGTAGGGGCCACTAGTTTGTTATTTTTACGGTGCAAAATGTAAATGTAAAATTAACTTAACATAGGTAGATAGGTATTAACTATTTACAAAGTAAACTGGCCTTTACTTTGTTTTCATTAATGTATGTTGCTGGGAGGGAATTCAGAAGAGTCTTGTAAAAATATTTGCCTGATTCCTATAAGTAGAGCAGTTTGTTGTTTTTCTTTTTTTTTTTTATATGATATGTATATAGTGCTGACATATTCCTTAGTGCAGTACAATATAGGGATTACATATGTTAACTGTGGTCCCCTTTCTCCGAAATCATCCGATGGGGGGTACTTAAGACGCATTGGCCATCCCTATAGGAAAGCATTGTTATAGTACTGCAAAAGTAATGTAATGTAATATTTTATATTGCAGGATTAAGGGTAACAGGGACACTTCATCCAGACCACTTTGTTGAGATAAAGTGATTTGGATGCCTACAGTGCCCATTTAAGTGCATTTGCTAGGTTTTGGTCTCATTGTGGCTAAAAACGTGAACTTGTGCTGCAGAAGGTAACAAAACTTTTAGTTAAGCAAAACTAAATTTGATTGTGAATAATAAAAAAACAGTGTAAAAATAGGCCAATACCTATCAATTGTATTTAAAGGGTTACCAAACAAAAAACAGTGTGTTAGTAAATCCATTTGAATCTGAAATGGGTGTGTTAAACAAGAAGGATCGTCAGTATATAGGGACGAATAATCTTAGCTGTAGACTTTGAAATTCCTGTTACAAAAGCTTTACAGTAAATCGGTGATTAACACATGATAAAGTGCAGCAGCAATTAAATAAAGTTCATGTACACAAAGCCTCAGGGCCAGATGGTATTCACCCACAGGTGCTTTGGGGCATTAGTATAGAAATATATATAACACTGTTTGCAATTTTTTTAGGCTTCTTTTCTTTTTGGAATTGCACCAGAGGATTGGAGAAAATCAAATGTGGTGCCTATATTTAAAAATGGTTCAAAAGCTCAAGCCAGAAACTATAGACATGTGAAATTAACATATGCGGTTGGGAAATCATTTAAAGAGCTGTTAAAGACTAGATAATGACATAATGTCAATATACTAAGAGTTCCTTGCAATAAAATTGTCATTACTATTTGTTACTATTTGCTATTTCTAATTTTAATTCTTTTTTTTTTTTTTTATTGTTAATGGAAAATAAATAGGTACAGAGCATACAGAGCAGGTATAGGTACATAACAATGTAATGTTTACAAAATCATGCATTTATAGGCATTCGGTAAATGGCCAAGAAATAACCTATCACCTTAAGACTCACAAATATCTATTTATGCAGATAAAGCAAATTGAGCATCCTAGTCTTTTTTATTCTAATAGTTTTATCTCTTGCATACCGAAAGGAAATAGTCCAACAAATCCAATAATTCTTGTTATAATAAATAGGAAAGTGTTTAACAACCAGCAGATTTGGCCCTCGTCAGATCTGTAGTCACATATTTTTACTTAAGTGTAATATGGAATATGCACAGTTCAAGTCTTAGTGTACAGTACATAATACATTTACTATATATATATATATATATCTCAACTCTCTGCTAGTACTTTGGTAGTTTGAACCATTGTAGCCATCCCAGATTTTTTGATATTTTTGTTTAGCACCCAGTAAGGACCAACAGATTTATTCCATTGATCTGATGGGTTCTACCCACTCAATCCACTGGTCCCTGGTGGGTGTTGTACTCTGTTTCCAATTATTGGTATGAGTGCTACTAATGATGTAAGCAAGCGTGATATGAGTATGTTGAGGTGACATTCATTAAAGCTTAGCTGCCAACCCAACAGTACCCGAGATGGTGTCAGAGGGAATTGTATAGTAAATAAAATGGTTAAATACGTTACTATGTTGTCTCAAAAGGGTTTTATATCTTTACAATGCCACAATATGTGTTCTAAGGTTCCTGTCTCTGCTTTGCGCCACCAGCAACTACTATGGACTTCTGGGTATATGTTTTGGAGATGAGCAGATGTTCCATAGCACCTAGAGAACAGCTTGTACAATGATTCCGTTCTTTGTCCACTAACATACATTTTGAAATATATGTGCCTAATCTTAATCACTAGAGATTACACCTAAATTTGCCATCGAAGACCCCATTTCTGCAAGAGTCTTTCTGAATTACTATGTAGAGTCTATACATGGGTTTCCCTTCCTTAGCCGGAGAAGCACATAGCTCCTCAAATGGAGTAAGAAGTCTATCCCTCCAGAGACGTTTGACCTGGTTTTCTAGGAAGTGTGTCAATTGTGCTATTTTTAAGTGATCTGTAAGAGTTTCAGGATCTCTCGCTATTAGTTCCTTAACTGAAGGTATTTTGTCCCCTATCTAAAGTGACATGAGATAAACCAAGGTATTGTGGTAAAAATGGTAATCTCATATCCATGGTAAAGTACTGTGGGTGATTGGTAGATATTCCTGGAGACAACTCATCATGTTATTTCCTTCGTAGCTGAAGGATAGGCCTTATAAAAGGTTGGATACATAATGCATTAATGGGGCATACTTGCCAAGGGACTGTACAGAGGGAAACTGCTACAAAACTCTGTTCAACATGGAATTGGGGTAGTTCTGTGATCGTGAATAAAATATATCCCCCTGTAATTTAAAGCCCATTATGTTTTGGTTATTCTGGATTGCTTGTAAAAAAAGGCTCCATCGTGAGAATGAACAGTAAAAGGGAGTGTGCAGTTTTGATGCCTACCATTACCTATCGTGAAATTAGTTGAAAACCGCCCATTCACTCTTATATTAGCTCAGGGGGCCGAGTAAAGCACTCTCACCCAAGATATCCTTTTTGCCCAAATCCCAATATCTCCAGGACACTAAAAAATCAACTCAAAAGCCTTCTCCACGTCCAATTTTAAGTCTATATTAATAATGGATATGGGATGGTAGCTGCCACAGTTAGTGCCATCCTTCCCTGGCTTAAGAAGTATTGTTATCGAAGCTTGCAGCATGGGTGGTGGCAGATGGGAGAAAGTGTACAATGAGTTCAGAGTTTTAAGAAAGTGGGGCCTGAGCTAAGATGTAAATGTCTGGTAGTATTTTATATTAAGTCCATATGGGCCTGGTCTTTTCCCTATGGGGATGATTTAATAGCAGCATGAAACTTAAAGTAATCTGTGAGGGTTAACCTAAGCATATACAGAATTTGTGGATTTTCCAGTAGCATTTTATTAAGCTGCCATGAACCGAAATAAGAGGGACATCCCATTATTTCCAGCTGAATAGTTACAAGTGTATGGTCAGACAGACCAAGTTATGCTACCAACAGTTGACTCCCAGAGTGGGTGCAGGTGTCTGAGTAAAATGCAAATAAAAAATTAAATATCTCTTTGTTGGGTGCATAAGGCACCAACAGTCCACTAAATTATGATCATGTAATACTTTTTGTATTACACATCTTTAACGCTTGAGGGCATCTCTCCCTTTAAAGGTGCTATCTAGTGTAACATCCATGGCCATGTTTCAATCCCCTCCCAATACTACTAGTCCACTCCTAAATATCTCCAGTTTAGTCAAAGTACTTTTGATAAATGTTAGTTGGACTGTGTTTGGAGAGTAGATATTGGCGTATGTATAGAGACTGTTGTTTATCAGCCCTTAACAAATAGGAATCTACCCTGCAGATATATGAAGGAGTCTTGAAGTTGAAACGCTATGTAGGAAGAAAATACTATTGATACATCCCTGCATCTACCCCTATGTAATCAACAGGCCGATATATGTTTATCTTTCAGTATGGTCTCCCCACCCTCCTTAAAATGCTTCTCTTAAAAGAACACTAAAGGATCATGAATACAAACGTGTATTTCTGACCCAATAGGGTTTAAATTCACAATTTTGGTTACTGCCCCCTCCCCCTTTTCTACTTAAATAGGTAGAAAACTCAACTGTATTGGCTCCTCCCCAATTCCAACTCCTTGGCTGAGATCATCAGAATTGACAATCTCAGTCAATTCAATTCTGATAATCTCAGCCAAGGAGGTGGGGCAGGGAGTAGAGCCAAACACAGTGCTGTCCAATCAGCATGTCCTCAGAAAGATGCAGTGAATAAATGCATCTCTATGGGGAAAGTTCAGAGCTCAATGTCTGTGCAGCACTGAACCAGGAAGCACCTCTAGTGGCTATCAGAATGAAGTGTCACTAGGGAGGCATGTAAATGCTGCCTTTTCTCTGAAAAGGCAGCATTTACATAAAAATGCCTGCAGGGACATGCTATATTCACCAGAACAACTACATTAAACTTTTTTTTTTTTTTCTCAAATAGGAGATATAGAAGAGTTTCCTTTGAAATGGCACGGTAAATGCACTATTGAGGATGATGAATTACACTTAAATAATATCTGAATTCACAATTTAAAGAGCAGACCTTATCCGAATGAATGAATAAGATCAAATGGGGATGAATTGTATTATGATTTGATGTGGATTTGCACTTTAGAGATGGTTGTACAAACTAGTTTAATATATACACTGATAAAGAATAGGTAATGAGATAAGGTCAAATTTAAGAGTAATTATTATTAGATGATAAATAATTCACAAATAATAGAAAATGATAAATTAAATTATGGTTAAAGTGGATTGGTACTCTAGAGAAGGAGTATAAATTAACTAAAAAATAGGGCAACTTCACAAAATATGTAAATACTTTTTTTTTTATAAAAGATGAATTAATTGAGTTATCAAGGATAAGAACATCGATAATAAAAAACTATTGAGATGCAGTATATGGCTAAAGTGAGATATAGAATGGAAACACAATATACAGATACCTACATTTCCCTTTTCCATCTAAGGTTGGCCCCACTTTCTGTAGTAATACTACAGTTTTCTCTGTAACTAACAGTTACAAAGATAAAAGAGGAAGAATGTCCCAAAAAGGTTACGTGTGGTTTAGGACTGTAGACCACGACATGGTCTTACAGCCCGATATGAATGTTTTAGATGTTTTTTGGTGTAAATGTATTGATAGAAGGGGGAGAGGTTTTTCTGAATACTGGTTGGTTTAAATGTTCAGGATAATGTCGGTGAATGTTCAGGGGCTGAACACGGTTGTTAAAAGAAACAGGTTGCATCATTCGTTAATACAAGAAAATATTCAAATTAGTTTTCTTCAAGAAACACATTGGTTACAAAATATGCCGCAGAATTGGGGAGGAGATAGATTCCCTTTAATTAAACATGCATCTTTAAATAAAAAGAAAAGAGGGGTTGCAATAATGTTCTCCAGAGAGATTGAAGTAGATATAAAATATCAAGAATCTGATGAATTGGCTAGATATTTAATTTTGGTGTGTGAAATAGATAAGACTTTGTTTACTTTGGTAAATATATATTTGCCAAATGTAGATCCAGTTTCTAAGTTAACTAAAATAATGAATAGAGTACAGAATATAATGAAAGGCACACTGATTATAGCCGGGGACTTTAACTGTGTAATGGACACCAAGTTAGACAAAATATCACAGAGTAATCCTAAGAATGATAACAGAACTGCAAAACAATCTAAGAGATTGATGGCCCTCTGTAAAATGTATGATCTTTATGATGCATGGCGTGCTATAAATCCTTTGGAAAAGGATTATACCCATATATCTAGTGCACACGGCTCATATTCGAGAATAGATGTGTTTGGTTAAGGCTAAGATGATCCCGATTATAAGCAAAATTATAATAAAAAATAATTTTTGTTCTGATCACAATTTTATATTGATTGATATTGGGAAATCTCACAGATACCCAATGCACTCTTGGAGATTAAATGATAAATTAATAAAAAACGATATGAATAAAAAGGACTTATCAAATTTGTTAAAATTGTTTTTTGAAGAAAATAATCCTAATGATACTTCACATATTATAAATTGGTGTGCGCATAAGGCGGTAATGAGGGGTTATATAATTAAAATGGATCATATACAAAGGGAAAAAACAGGGAAATCATTAACAGACTTATATATGGCTTATTAAAATTTATCTAAATTTAATAAAATGCAACCATCACAAGAAAGGAAAATAAAATTAAATCATTTACAAAATTTAATAAACATAAAAATAGAGGAAAAAATAAAAATAAATATAAATAAATTGAAAATAAATACTTATTATGCGGGGAATCGTGCAAATAAAAATTTAACTAGGAAATTGCAAAATCAGAAGTCTAGAAATAGAGTAGAAAAACTTGAGGATGATCATATGATTTATACCTCTCCAGTACAAATTGGACAGATATTTAATAAATTCTACCAAGAATTATATAATTTAAATTTAAAGTCAAATAATACAGAAATACAAAAGTATTTAACCGATACAAAAATTACAAAGATTCTAGATGAAGATCTTTTAATATTAAATCAACCAATTTCTGTAGAAGAAGTCGATAAGCAAATTAACAAATTAGAATTAAATAAAACTCCAGGACTGGATGGATACTCAAATCTATATTACAAAATGATTAAAAACCCATATTGATTAAACCCCTTACAGATCTTTTTAATGAGGTTGCATTAAATAATAAAATTCCTAAAGAATTACTCCAATCGAACATTCTCCCTATTGCAAAATTAGGTAAAGATACTAGATTTGTAGAAAATTACAGACCAATTTCATTAATTAATGTCGATGTTAAATTGTATGCCTCAATTATTGCCGAAAGATTGAAAAGTATCATACCAAAAATAATACATATAGACCAAACCGGTTTTGTACCAAGAAGGTCTACAACCAACAGTGCTAGGACAATTCTGGATATATTAGATCAATCATGAAAGAGGCAAAGTCCCCTGCTGATCCTGTCATTAGACGCAGAGAAAGCGTTTGACAGGGTCAGTTGGGGATATATACAGAGCCTTCTGAAGGAATATGGATTTAGAGGTATGATTTTTAATACCATTATGGCACTATATTCGGTTCCAACAGCCAGGACTGTTGGAGCCAATATAAGGGCAGAATGGTTTGAGTTAAAGAATGGTACAAGGCAGGGGTGCCCTTTGTCACCCCTGCTTTATGTACTATCAATGGAACCTTTGGCAATTAATATAAGGGATAATTGTAATATTAAGGGTTTTTATACCACTACAAGGGAAATCAAAATTTCATTATATGTGAATGATACTACAATTATAATGACTTCCCCTGAGCAATCGTTATTAGAACTAATGAAAGAAATTAATAAATATGCTTTGGTTTCAAACTATAAATTAAATACACTAAAATCAACGGCAATGTATAAACATGGATAAAACGACAGTAGTAAAACTGAGTAAGGATTACAAATTCATCTGGAACAAAAAAGTAATAAATCATTTAGGAGTTATAATTCCAGCTAAAGTGGAAAATACAATGGAATTAAATGTACTGGAATTATTAAAATACACTAAAAAACATTAAAATCATGGAGAAATGTGCAAACATCGTGGTGGGGTAAAATAAATGTGGTAAATGCATATATAGTACCTAAATGGTCTTATTTATTTGCAATGATGCCTCTCAAAATTTAATTCAAGCCAGTTTTTCTTCTTATATTTGGCAAAACAAAAAGCCTAGGATTAGATTAAAGACACTTTCAAAAAAAATAAAACAAGGTGGTTTAAACTTTCCCAATGTAAAACTCATTTATTACGCGAATATAATTAAACACATATATAAATTACAAGAGCAACATGTGAATGTAGACCCTTGGTATATTAGTGAAGCAGAAGCAACTAAAACGAGCAATTTGGAGTATTTTTTATGGTTAAACAGTGATAAGAAACACATAAAGGCCATTACAGATACATCATTAATTTTGTGTCAACTTTTACAAGTCTGGGAGGAGATAAAAAAAGCTTTGGGAATTGCCAAGTATATACCAAAAACTTGTAAAATTATGGTATTAGAACAAAATATGAAAAATTTATCTTTAAAGAATTGGCCAAATAAAGATATAATTTCAATTTCACAAATAATGAAAGATGATAAGATAATTTTATTTCAAGAAATGGTGGAAAAGTTTCAAGTTCCTAGTAGTGAAATTTTTACATACTTAAGAATTAAAAGTTTTCTAGATAACAATGTTTTAAAATCTTCTTCCCAGCCAACAGGCTTTATGGAAAATATATTTGGTAACAAATATGTAAACAAAGTAATTTCTAAAGCTAATCTCCTTTTGGACTTACTTAATGATAACCCAACGAAAATAATAAATTATTGGGAGCAAGAACTTGAACTAACAACAACGCTAGAAGAATGGTGTTCCTCTATGTTACATACTTAGAAAAATATACACTGCTTAAACTTGATAGAGTGCCATTTTAAAGTTATAAATAAATGGTATTTAACACCAAATAAATTAGCCAAAATGTATCAGAATTGCGATTTCACATGTTGGAGATGTGGTAGCAGTTTGGGTTCATAAACCCATATATGGTGGTTTTGTCCCGGCATTATTGAAATTTGGTTATGGGTCTTTAAATTATATTATGACTTGACTGGTATAAAATTAATATTTTCACCTACAGTTGCATTACTACATGTAAATTGGAATTTAAAATCACGAAATGATATTTGTATTGCTGTGCACTGCTTTATAGCTACGAAAATAGTAATAGCCAGAAATTGGAGGTCCTCTTTACCTCTTCAAAAACAACATATACTTTTCCAAATTAAAACCCAATTGAATATGGAAAAATCGCTTATGATAAATCATATTTCTCAAATAAAAAGAAATGTTATGTATGATAATTGGCTAAATAAACTGTCAACTATGTAAGATATTTCCTGAACTTGGAGTTAAAAGATTTTAGAAAATTTGAATTTGTAAAGTATTAGCCTTGGAATCCCCTGCAATGAATGTTAGCACATCTATGTAATGTAAATTATTATGTATTTGTGTTTGAGTGATTTAATTTTTATCCTTTGTATATTGATATAAATTGTATTTGTTAAAAATTCAAATAAAGAAATATTGAAATTTAAAAAAAGCTGAAGTTGTTCTGATGATTCTAGTGTCATTTTAAATAAAGCAGACACAGTATGACCTGTGAAAATCCTTTTAAAATATTGATTGTTTCCAGTGGGAGGTGGTGGTGGTGGTGGGGGAGGGAGAAGCAGGCATCATTAGTGGTTGTGAGGTACCATACCAGTCCTTGATGGGAAGTTTGGGTAAATTCAAGACCTTTTTAAATTCAGGAATGTCTTGCAGAGTGCAGATAATATGCATCCTGCCATTGAATGTTGCTGAGAGCATGAGAGGGGAACCCCACCAATATTTAATGTTGCTCTCTCTTAGTGTATCTCTAAGTGGTTTCAAAGTGTGTGTTGACTGCAGATTGGCCAGTGAGAGATCTTGCAGGATCGATAGAGTTACCGCTTCTAAATTTGTAAGGGCTGGTTAAAAACATTATTTATAATTTGTAAGGGGCATGAAAAACATTATTATATTTATGAAGAAAGACTAGAAAAACAAACTGTATTTGTTTTCTTTTTTTTTAAAAAAGGCGCTTCAGAAGGGATATGCTATCACTATACAAATAAAGACAAGGTCATTACAAACCGCTATGTGCTAACCTGTTCATTAGTAAAAATATACAACAGAGAAGAGGTCACTGATTGAGACTGGAAGAAATTATTTTTTTGTTTACAGCAGATGAAAAGGGTTCTTTACAGTAAAAAATATAAAGATGTGAAATTGTTGATCCTAAAGAGATTGCCTTATCAGATCATATAGATTTTTTTTTTTTAAGGCTTGCATGCTTTTTTGCAAAAATAGAATATTCAATAATATAGTTGATCATGTATATGAACAGGTTGTCGATCCAAGTAGAAATTGATTGCCATTATGTAGTCAAGAAATTTTTTCCATAATTGGAAATGGCTACGATTAGGGTATTTATGTTTTCTTCTTTTGAATCAAAAGCATTAACAGTTTCAAGGTTGAATTTGATGAACTTTAGCCTTTTTTAATTTATACTACTATATAACTACTTAACTATGTAACTGTTTATGGATGGAGTTAGCCTTGCTAGCACAGCAACAACTTTAAAAAAAGAAAAGTAGAATATAAAATGTATCTGTAATCCAGTGCTCACACGAACTTCTCTGGGCAGTCTGATCCCCCCTCTGTGATGTCACAGGCTGGGGTTAGGGCTTAGGGCAACAAGGGGGTGGGGAGACATTCTGCTATTTTTTATTCATCGCCAATATGCATTTGTGCTGATGAAGGATGTAATCTATGCATAGAATTAACATTAGCAGCAGGACTTACACCTTAACATGTATATTCTTAAATATAAACATCTTACATATAAATAA
The DNA here is from genome assembly GCA_933207985.1 of Pelobates cultripes. NCBI lineage: Eukaryota > Metazoa > Chordata > Amphibia > Anura > Pelobatidae > Pelobates > Pelobates cultripes. The sequence goes on along the minus strand of OW240913.1, from coordinate 314,312,171 downwards.
AAACATATAAACTCCAAGATCCATGTTCACTTCAAAACAATTTAAGTTTTTTTTAGTGTATTGTTTTTTTTTTACTGTGCTGCAACTCAGGGGTGTATTTTTCTCCAGGTAAGGCATTTAGAATATCTTAAGTTGAGGCAGAAACTTGTTTGAGTTGAGTTTGCATTTATTGAAGTTAGGTAAATGGAAGCAATAAAATGAGTCATTAAATTAACATTGCCATAAGATTTTATGAGAAGAAAATTTAAAGCCTTCTACAGTTTTCATCCTGAGTTAATACCAGCTAACAGGTGTAATTTAATCACCAGAGTGCACCTTCAGCTTTTTAAGCTGATGTTCAATATCATAATACCTTTAATTTGTCAGTAAAGTTTATAGTGAAATTATGTCAGAAAACATATATTTACCCAGGATCTTTAGAAATATTCTTATAAAGATAATGCTTTCAGAGTAATCACAAATGAGGATTATTAAATTTGAGGACAATGTTGGCATTAACCAAGGAACATAGAATGTGACGACAGAAAAGAACCATTCGGCCCATCTAGTCTGCCCAATTTTCTATATACTCTCATTAGCCTCTGGTCTTATCTTATAGCTAGGATAGCCTTATGCCTATCCAACGCATGCTTAAACTCATTCACTGGGTTAACCTTTACCACTTCAGCTAGAAGGATATTCTATGCCTCCATTACCCTCTTAGTAAAGTTATACTTCCTGATATTATTTTTAAACCTTTGCCCCTCTAATTTAAGACTATGTCCTCTTGTTCTGGTAGTTTTCTTCTTTTAAATATAGTCTCCTGCTTTACTGTGAGGGAAGGGGGAAAGCTTAGATTTAGACTTGGTATTTGCCTTAGAGTTATCCCTAAACTAGCTATAAACCTAAACCCATACATGCAGGCCCAGACTGGCTATCGGGCACACCGGGCAAATGCCCGGTGGGCTGCGATGGCCATGGGCCAACTCCGGCAGGGAGGTAACAGGATCTCTCCTGCCGGTCCATACAGGGCCCGGGCTATTCGAGTGATGGCCCTGCAGTAGTCCACTTACACGGACATGAGGCTGGGGAGAGAGGGAGAGAGGACCTGACAGAGCTCTATATTGCAGCTCCTCTGGCTACCTCTCATGAGATCCGGAGCATTGCCATGGCAATGCCCCCGATCTCGCGAGAGTGAACACTAGCCCCACAGGCTAGAGTTAACTCACCACTAGCACAACCAGGAATGGCAGCATGTCCCCCCCCCCAGGCTAAAAGGTAAGGAGGGAAGGGGGATACAATGCCACGCAAACACACACACACACACACACACACACAATACTTACAAAAATAAATACACATATATATATATATATATACACACACACACACACACACACACATATATATATATATATATATATATATATACACACACACATATACACATATATACATACACACACACACAATGCATCCCCTATGCACACACTCTCTACAGCCCCTAGCCACACATGCATTACATTACACCACAAACACAACACGACTACAACTGACCTTATTACACAATACCAGACAACAATCAGCTCACTCTAGACACATGCAATCCCACAAGCAGACTCCAGACACACAATACTTCTTCCGGGCCCTTTTGTCTCCTGGTATCCCATTTATAGAGACACCAGAGACAAGTTACAAGGAAACACAGCACAAGCATGTTATTAAATTTGGAACAAATACAGGGCCTTTTTCTCATGCTAAAGCTCTTCAGCAGAGCTCTGCACATGGTCTGTCCTGGAAGAGAATTGAACCAACATGCTCACTTTGAAAGGTGCTTGCTTGTCATTGTTAATGATAAAACACACACTCTTTGCCCCGCCCCCTTCTTAGTGGGCCGCTGTGATTTAAAAATGCCTGGGGCTAATTTTTTCCCCAGTCTGGCCCTGAATACATATCAATGATTGCTGCTTATGCTTACTCCCTAGCTTTTGCCATTGCTTAAAATAGATGATTTTGGAAAATTTTCCCAAAACAATCTACATTTCCAGTTTAACTATTTTAACCCAATATTTTAAAATTCAGCCTTACTTAATAACTCTGCATAAATTTCACATGTTTCTAATAATATATGGGAGACTTAGTATTTCCTGGCAACCTAGACTAATATTAACTAAAAACTAATTCAGGGTTACTCATACAAGTCCGAATAACCCCATACTGAATGGGGTATAAACATTTGGCTACATACAACTCTATTTGGACTGCAAAATCCAGACATTATTGATGAAATTCAACAATATCCAAACTGTGTAAATCAAATCGCCAAATTTGTTGCAGATATACGCCAGACTTAATGCAACTGGATGGCTGAAATTATAAAATAAATAAAAATGTATTTCTTCCCATGCAAGGAACTTCATAAGGACAGTTTATTCACATTCAAATGTAAATAAAATGTAGCTGAGAAAGTTTATTCCATAGGAGACCGAAGTAAAGAAGGGATCCACATGCCCCCTTGAGGACCAATGAAGAAGAAGGAGCTGGTATTTTAAGTGGGACTTGGTGGCATGTGTTGTGGCTGCAGGTTATCCTTTTATTGTTAATGCTAATTTTATTTGATCCCTAAAGAAGTTCCTTGCATGGGAACAAACGCGTTGGACCTATTTGTATTTTTATTTTATTTATCTCATAATAAAGCCCATTTTATACTAGCCATCTTGTTGGAGTTCCTATGGTTCTTGGTATATTCCATTCGTGATCCTAGGAAATGTTTTTGGTGATGGGATTTATCCATACATGTGCATTTTTTGTGTGCACAGTGCATAAAATATTGTGTCTGTGGGTTTACTTGTTTGTAAGGATGTTGCTTATGGGGTTGTGTGTGGGCGGGAGGATGTTACAGTATTTGTGTGGGGGCTGTAGAATGTAGGGGAGATGCTGTAGAGTGCATTGCAAGCATCATAGGGGCTGTTGTGTCTGTGTGGGGGCGGGGGGTATAATAGTAGTAATATTTGTGTGTGGTGTCTCTCATGGCAGTAGTATGTGTGTGGCTATATATATATATATATAAGCAGTAGTATGTATGTAAGTGAGGCTATTAAGGCAGTAGTATGTGTCTGCGGGTGCTATAAAGGCAGCAGTATGTATGTATGTGAGGCTATTAAAGCAGTAGTATGTGTCTGGGGGTGCTATAAAGGCAGTACTATATGTGTGGGGGCTATAAAGGCAGTAGTATGTGTTTTGTGTTTGATGGAGCTATAAAGGAAGTAGTATGTGTGAGGGGATAAGGGCTGTAGTGGGGTGATTGGGGCTGAAGTATGCGCAGGTTGAGATAGGGGTTGTATGTCAGGATCATATCCTGACAAACAATACTTATGTTCCTTTAAAACAAGTTCCTGCTCTGATTTTATTATTTACCACTAGTGGCCTCCCTTGCCTCTAGTTCTGGAATCTCACCTGCTCATCTTTAATTACTTCAGCTACAAAAGGCTACACCCAACTAACCTCAAGGCCTTTACATTGAAGTTGGTGATTTACCAGAAACACTTCATATCCTGGCTCCTGTGAACCTGCTTCAGATTTACCTTCAAACCTGCTCCATACCAACCTGCTCCAGATTTACCTTCAAACATGCTCCTAACAATAACCTGCTCCACTCTTACCTATACTTCAAACCAGCCTGCCTCTGTAACCAGCCTGCCTCTGTAACCAGCCTGCCTCTGTAACCAGCCTGTCACTGTTACCAGCCTTCCACTGTTACCAGCCTGCCTTTGATACCAACCTGCCTTTGTTACAACCCTACCTGGAAATTACAGACATTCTTTATTATTTACAAGTAACCTGTTCTGTGGAAAGTATCCTGTTTTGTGGCATATTACCTAAATTCTGTTTTTCCTCAAGTTTCATAATATGTCTAAAATCACTAATAAAGTATCTGAAGTCAACCCTGGCATAAGTCTCCTATCTGACCTGCACAAGATCATGACATTGTAGACTGTGCTGAGTAACAGGGGCTGAGCTTAAGTATCTTGGCATAAAGGGGAGGTATTAAAAACAAATTTTAATTATGAATCTAGAGTTCATTGACATGGATGTAAATCTTCTTCTACAAGTGTCACCTCTTCATCAGGATCCTGAGAAAATACTGAGATCATTCACATACACAATATTTAATCTGTCCTGTTGCTGGGCTAGTGGTGATGTGCAGTGTAGACCTGTCAGCACATGGTGTGGAGGAAGCGAAGAGCCACACAAAGTCGTGAAGACCGCTTTGTGACCTCCTCTCCGAGCTCTTAGTGCCCACAGAAATAATATTCAGGACTCCTAAAGAAGCATGTACCTGGGAAAGTATGACAGTATTGCCACGGTAACTAATGGCAACACTGTAATTCACTTGCACAAGCAATTCATGCTCCCATACTCCCAAAGTGAAGGGGCAGGCAGGGAAATCCTCTGATTTCCCCGGTCATCCTCAGCCCTTGGCAATCACAGCTCACCGGGCATTTGCCCAGTTTGCCTGATGGTTGGTCCGGGCCTGAGACCAATTGTCTGATTGACAGCCAGGAGGGTATAACAAGGTTCATTTATAAAAGTGCAATTTTTTTGTATTGAAATATCAAATTATATTGTATTAAAATGTAAAAAGAGAGCATACTTCATGCATGAAGCACTTCAGCAAGAAGAAAATGCAGCCAAGAAATTTTGGGGACATTGAAGACTAAGACTTCCTGTTTTTTAGCATTTCTTGTAACTGAGGGGTGAATGGTGGATTTAAAAATAAGAGTGTTTTTGCATAACACTAAACTTATTATTTCGGTTTGGTGCCTGAATAATCTTTTTGGTGTGAACTAAAAATTATGTTCAGGCAATATAAACAAATATTAAGAAGCAAAATTTACCAAGTAGCATTTGTTCTGTAGAAAATAACATAGTATAACCTTGAGGGTTTCAGCATTTGACATTGAATATTTTTGAGCTTTAACTTAACAACTACTATAAAATCTGTAAAAGATACCGAATTAAACCATATTGAGCTTGTACGTGCATTTAAATAACGTTGCGTGCATTACTTTTTACTGTGCAGTCAAAAATAAAACCAATCAAGTGTGTATATTCACTAATGACTAACAATTGGAATTTTATGAAGCAGAAAACACAACACTGAATGTAAGATTTTCACCGGCTATATATCTGGAATAACATGAAATCAGCAATATTTCTTTTGATTAAAAACATGGAATACTAATAAATATATTACTTCTCATAACTGAAAATATTTCATATCTAATTACATAAAATGTATACAATGAATCACTAATCGAATGTTTATGTCTCCCTCCCTCCTTTACATAATACATTTTGACATTTATATGTAGAATACAAGAAGGTAAAAGATAAATGAAATGTCCAAACTTAAAAGAGAAATTAGATAATTTGGCAATTTTCAGATTCCAGTGAATTCCTATACAAGACACCAAAAATAGAACTTTCTAATTTGTTTTTAAATTTCCATCAAATTAGACCAGGAGTTCCTACAAGACATATGTCATTGCCTACACTTTAATTACTAATTAAATTATGAATATTTGATCACTAATGTAGTCCCATGTAGCCAAAGCACAGCTAAGCGAAAAAGGGCCTTGACAGGGGTTAGGAGGCGGGCATAGGAGGAGGGAAGGAAGTATGGAGTTATGGGTAAGTAGGCTGGGCTATTTAAATAGGCAGCCATTTTAAGTGAGCTCACTTCTAATTTCCTACCTGACCAAGTTTGTGGGCACTTCTGTGTGTGCAGATTGGGTTAGGTAGGGCCTTTTTTCCTTCTTGTCGTTTCTGCAGGGCCATGGACGAGGTGGAGAGGCTGCTGGAGGTGATCCGGTGAGCCCGGGCGTGGGGCCCGGTGAAGCTGGAGCCAGCGGGCGCATGGCGGCGGGAGGAGGCCGCAGCAGGCCCGGTAGCAGCGCGGTCGAGGCCCCGCCTCCCAGCGCGCTACCGGGGCCTTGGGGACATGCTGCGCGGCGGGCGGCTGCCTGTGACGGCGGCCGTCCGGCTCCCAGGTTGGAGGGGGCCGCGCCAGGAGCGGGGGCCGCGGCACCGGCCGGGCCCCCTGGAGTGATGGACCACGTGGGCTGCGGCCCAGGAGGACGCCCAGGAGGTCAGCGGATGCAGCAGACGGGGCCGGAACCGTGAAGCTGTCCGGCAGGCCCCAGGACAGACAGGCAAGTGCGCTGGGCCCTGCCAGGGGCTCTCTTGGCGTGCTGGGTGCTGGGAAGGAGTTGCCTGGGGGTAGTGGAGACGGGGGGACGGAGGGTAATAGGCCGGCCACTCTAGGGTTACAAGGGGAAAGGAGAGGGGTCGTTGGAGGTACCCAGGGTAGTTCAGTGGTGCTGAAGAAGGGGCGGGTAGTGAGGGGGAAGAGGTCAGGGGCGCCTAAGGGGTCCCTCAGTGCAGTGAGATTAGACAGGGGGTCTCCCTCTGGGATTAGGGGTGGTCTGGGCCTGTGGAGCAGTCGGGGCCCCTGGGAGCAGGGGGTTAGTTGCTCAGGCAGTGGCTAGGCTGGATGAAGGGGGTGTTGGAGGCCGTGGAGCCCTTCCAGGTGGGGGTGGGGGGGCTGGCCCGGGTGGACAGGCAGGTGCTGGGGCGCAGTGGCAGGAGGGGGGGCTCTAGCTCGGGGTCTAGCAGCATTAGCCCATCCCCGGTTAGAGATCGGGGGCTGGGGGAGCTAGGGGTAGGTCAAGGCAGGACAGTTCCACCTCTGAGGGGTCGGACAGGGGCAGGGTCAGGGCCCCCAGGCATGGTCGGTGGGGGCAGACCGAACGCTGGGGGGAAAGGAGTCGTAGCCCGCGGGACAGGGCCGTCCAGGCCTATGGAGCACGGACTACGGGCACCATGCGGCGGGAGGCTTTGGTGAAGAGCAGGTGCTCCCCGGGTCGGGGTGGGAGGGTGACAGGGGATCGTTACACCCTACCCAGGACATCTACTCCTCGTTACAGGTCTCGGAGCCGGTCATCTTCTGTGTTAGCTGGGCACCGGGTTGGCTCCCCGGTCGGTGGGGCGTTAACGGAGGTCGCTCCTCCCGGACGGATTACAGTGGACAATGCAGCCCCCAGCGCTCGGAGACCGGGGGGCTTGGCCGGTGAATCCTGTGCATCGTTGCAATCCAGTACACTGATTCACACACTACAAACACTTCTCCACTCGCTGGGAGTGGGGAGTGACACGGGGGGCGGTGTAGGTCAGGTGTGGGCACAGGGGACAGGGGCCGCAGGTGTTATCTCCGCGGAACCGAGTTCGAGCGGGGATTCGGGAGCGGCTGCCAGCAGGGCGGACGCAGCGAGTGAGCGGGCGGAGTTGGCTGGTGGGGGGGTCCCTGATGCGGCCAGACAGCACGCATACGTGTTGTTTGCTGGTCCGCTCGGGGTGCACCTCAAACAGGAGGTGAAAGACAAGATCTGGAAGGATGAATTCTGTGAAATCTTTTCCCTTCTCCCCTTAGAGGAGTTTATAGACCTCAAGGAGGAAGATAAGAAAGACGAGAAAAAAGGGGAGGAGGAGAAAAAGAAGCGGTATCGTAAGATACCGAAATCTTTTGGCAACTGGCTGAGGGCGTTCTGCGTCCTGGCCAGTGTCCTAGGTGAGAAATCGCCGGGATTGTGCTCCTCCCTGTTTTGCTATTTAGACGGAATTTGGGAGGCATACCGCACCTACAGCGGGCTGGCGTGGTGGCGGTATGATGAGCAGTTCCGGCAGCGCTTGGCGGCCAATCCGGGTATGAGATGGGACCAAATGGACCTCCCCTCTGGATGAAATTGATGATGGCGCAGAAGGCGCAGCCCTTTCAGCACACGGCCGGCGCAAAGGGGCAGTCTGCCTCGTCGGCCGCCTTGCAAAAGGGCTTATGCTGGCTCTTCAACGAAGGCCAGTGCAAATGGGGGAACACTGTCGTTTTAAGCACGAGTGCTCCGGCTGCGGGGGCACACACGGGCTTAACCGATGCTTCAAAAAGGGGAAGTCAGGAAATACCAGAGTCGCTGCTACAGTTGAGGGGGGAGGAGGGGTCTCCTCTGCCTCGGGGCTTAACCCCGGTGAGGCTAGACGTGATGGAGCCATGGCTAAACCGCTACGGTAACAGGGCAGACGCCGAGTTGCTACGGGCGGGCTTTGGGCAAGGGTTTTTTATCCCGTTCCGGGACAGGGGGGGATCTGGGGTACGGCGCAACCTTGAGTCGGTGGCGGAGTTCCCGGGGGTGGTGCGGGAGAAATTAGAAAAGGAAGTCTTATTGGGTAGGATGGCGGGCCCGTTCTCGGCACCGCCGTTGGAAGGCCTTAGGATTTCCCAGCTCGGGGTGGTACCCAAGAAAGAGCCGGGGAAGTTCAGGCTCATTCACCACCTCTCCTACTCCAAGGGAGCGTCGGTGAATGATGATATCGACAAAGAGTTGTGCTCGGTCTCATATGCATCATTCGACCGGGCGGTCGAGCTGGTTAAGAAGGCCGAGCGCGGGGCGCTGATGGCAAAGGTGGACATTGAGGCAGCATTTCGGCTGCTTCCGGTCCACCCGGCATGTCACCACCTGCTGGGGTGTTTCTTTGAAGGGGCATACTTTGTGGACTTGTGCCTCCCCATGGGCTGTTCCATCTCGTGCTCATACTTTGAGAAGTTCAGCACTTTTCTCGAATGGGTGGTACGGGCGGAGGCAGGGAATGGATCGGTGGTGCACTATTTGGACGACTTCTTCTGCGTGGGGCCGGCGAGCACTCCGGACTATTGAGTGGGTCGCGGGGTGCTTCGGGGTCCCGCTGGCAGCGGATAAAACGGAAGGCCCGGCAGTGTGCCTTAGTTTCCTGGGGCTGGAGATTGACTCGGTACAGGGCGAATGTCGGCTGCCGCTGGCAAAGCTGCAAGGGCTAAAAGGGGCAGTGGCAGCAGTAGCGCAGGCGAGGAAAGTCACCCTGCGGCAGCTGCAGTCGTTGATCGGGATGCTGAATTTCGCTTGTCGGGTAATCCCGATGGGTAGGGTTTTTAGCCGCAGCCTGTCGGCAGCTACAGCGGGGGTGCGATCCCCACGCCATTTCATCCGGGTTTCGTCCGCCATGAGGGCCGACCTTGCCGTGTGGGATACCTTCTTGCGGGACTTTAATGGGACAGTGTTTTTTCGGCAGGAAGGGGTGTCGGTGACAGAACTGGAGCTGTTCACTGACACGTCAGGTAGTGTGGGCTTCGGGGCGTACTTTGGTGGGAAATGCTGCACGAAGAGGTGGCCGCTGGCGTGGGGGCCGAGCGCCCTTATGCAGAACCTGGCCTTCCTGGAATTGTTCCCGCTGGTGGTTGCGATGGCTCTATGGGGGGAAGGGCTGCGGGACAGGAAGGTGGTCTTTTTCTCTGACAATATGGCGGTAGTGCACGCAGTGAATAATCAGTTGGCGTCGTCGAAACCTGTGGTCCGGTTGCTGCGGCACTTCGTCCTAATGTGCATGTCCCGCAATGTTGTCTTTCGCGCGTGCCATGTGCCCAGGTATTTGAACGAAGTGGCTGACGCTCTCTCTCGTTTTCAGTGGTCCCGATTCCGGACGGTGGCACTGGAGGCGCAGGAAAAGGGCAAGGCTTGCCCAGACGAAATTTGGCGGCTGGGAGCGTCCTGCTTGGGGGACTTGTGAAGGCTTCTCTGGCACCGGCCACATGGGCCGCTTACAGTAAGGTGTGGGGTTCGTGGGAACGATCTTGGGCTGGGCCGGATTGCGTGCCGGAAGGGCAATCGCTCCGGGACGCGTTTCTGTGGTACACCTGTCAATTGCTGGCAAAAGGGGCCTCCCCGGCAGTGGTTGACAGGTCCATGGCGGCGATGGCTTTCTGGTTTAAGCTGCATGGGAAGGAAGACGTTACTAAGTCCTTCGTCATCAGGCAGGCGCTTAAGGGTTATCGGAAGGGGCGCAGGTTTCCAGACACTAGGCGCCCGGTGTCGGTGCGGGTGTTGGGGGATCTGGTTAGTGGGCTGCCTGGAATTTGCTTCGATGAGTTTGAGGTGTCCCTGTTTCGGACAGCGTTTCTGTTGGCTTTCTTCGGGGCTTTCCGGATTAGCGAGTTGGTGAGTGCCAATCGGGTAGCGGCCGGGGGCCTACAGGTCTCGGGGGTTCGGCTGCAAGGGGGGAAATTGGTGGTTCACCTGGCCGAATCTAAGACGGATTCATGGGGGGTGGGCCGTGATGTGACACTTCAGGCCCTGCCGGGCTCTGTTCTGTGCCCGGTAGCCTGGTGGCAGAGTATTTGGTCCGGAGGCCGAAGGTTGGGGGATCCCTCCTGGTGCACGCAGATGGGTCTTCCCTCTCCCGATTTCAATTTATTAAGGTTTTTCGGTGGGGCCTGGGAAAAATGGGGTTACGGGTGGATAGCTTTGGTACACATTCCTTTCGCATCGGGGCGGCCACGGAAGCCGAAAGGTTGGGTCTGGGGGATAACATAGTTAAACGAATTGGAAGGTGGGAGTCAGTACGGTTCCGGTCGTACGTGCGGTTGGGATTGTTAGAATGATATGTCGGGCCATTTTTCGGGGGTTCCCGGAGGGCAATAGGGGGGTGTTGTTACAATCTGTGTTTTCTCTCTTCCCCTGGCTATGTTGCATGGATCGTGGGCCATTCCTTTGTTTTCTGGGCCGAAAGGAGAGCCGCATCTCGAGCTCAGGGCCAGCAGCTGGGCTTGTCAAGGGACCAGTTGGTGGTGCAATGGTTTGGGTATAGGGGTTTTTGCTGAGGTGAAGTTTGCCGGGAAGTGTTCCGGATGGTGGCAGGCGGGCGGAGGCCGGACCTGCTGGTGCTACATGCGGGGGGCAATGACTTGGGCCTAACACCGCAGCGGAGGTTGGTGAAGTGGATGAAGCAGGGCCTCAACAAATTGAGGGACCTGCTTCCGGGAGTAATGCTAGTATGGTCAGAGATTATCCCGAGGAGGCGGTGGCGGCACGCAAGGGACCCGGTGGCCATCGACAAGTGTAGAAAGAAGGTGAATAGCTTGATGGCAAGCTTCGTAAGGAAGTTGGGGGGGGTGGTAGTGCGGCACAGTGAGTTGGAAGGCGGGTTGCCGGGGTACTACCGCTCAGATGGCGTTCATCTTTCGGCAGTGGGATGGGACCTGCTGAACCTGAGTTGGCAAGACGGAATAACCATGGCGCTATTTCTTCGGGGTGGCGGAGCTCAGACGGCTTAAGGGGTCAAGGTCTGAGCTTGTGGCGGGATAGGAAGCTGAAGGAGAAGGAATAGGCTCCCTAGGATGAACGTGACAGATATGGAAAACTGTGGTCATTGGTGGTTGGTAGGTTTCGAGTCCTGTCGGTGGCTCAGAACCTGGTTGGGTAGGGGTATCCGGGTATACCCCTGCCATGGTTAAATTTATGTTGGCACTTTAAGTTGGTATGTTGGAATAATGTTGGTATATGTTATATATATATGTGTTATTTATATGGGGGTCATTGCCTTTTATATTAACAGAAGGAATCGGATGCGAGGGCGGAGCAATGACCCATGTTTATTTGTTAAATTATTACTATTATTATGTTATATTGAATATATGGTTATTATTATTCAGATTGTTTAATAAAGCTGTGGACAAATTTTCCCATATACCCGAGTGTCAGTGCATTATTGGGTTAGGTATGTGGGAGGGTTATCCTGGAGTCCGACTGCCCATATGGCGACTATACACCAGTCATGCTTTTTTTAAGCATGAACATTTGTAACTAATTTGCAAACACATTAACAGGGTTATATACTAAAGTGAGAATTCATAGTAATTCTAAGAGAATTTCAAATTTAAGGCCAGAGCAGCTCAACTTGAAAGCATAGAGCAGGCTTAGAAAATGTTTCCATTTAGAGAGTTTTGACCTTAAATTTGAAATTTACTAGGACTTCACACGTTAGTAAAATACACTATAAAGGGAAACTATGGTGCCAGGAAAACAAAGTTGTTTTCCTGGCACTATAGCTGCCTACAGTGCCCACCGCCCCCGCCCCCTTCCTCCCCAGGTGTTTCAGAAGAGGTTCAGAATGTCCATTGGCGCTGACTCATATTTGCCTCTGCGCTTCCCCTGACATCAGTGGGGAAGACCTAATGCGCATGCGCGGGCAATGGCTGAGCTTGCATAAGGATTTCCCATAATAAAGCATTATACAAAGCTTTATTTTGGGGATTCCAGTGATGCTGGATGTCCTCATGCATAGTGTGAGGACGGCCAGTATCAGTTAGGCAACTAAAAGTGGTCTAACTACCAGTAAGTCTCTCAAGTTGCTGTCTGGCAGACCGCCACTAGAGGTGGAATAATCTTACAAAGCAATGTATTGCAGTATTGCAGTATAGAAAAAAACTTCAATAATTAGCTTTGCAGGGTTAACCTGGGACACTGCACCGAGATCACTTCAAGTGTCTAGGTGCCTAGAGTGTCCCTTTAAGGCTGCAAAAGTCTCACAAGTAGAAATCCGAGCTCCTGTACACCCAAAAACAATGTCCAACCAATTCTCATTGATTCCAAGACTAAATAAAAATGTGAAAATGGATTAAACATATTGCTACTGAATCTCAAAGTAACAAGGACTTTAGGAAGCTTATTTGCGTGTTTTTAATGCATTTCATTTTACTTTACTGTCCTGCTCAGCAAATGGAATGAAAAGTTATACATTTATACATAATGATAGGTAAGAACAGCTCCCTAGCTCTAAAGTGATTGTGTTGGGAATTAGTTATCTTTGTGCATGTGTAAGTAGGACTTAGTATTTAAAAAGGTTTGAAAGGTCTATTTTTAAACTGGTTGGTCTTCTCACCTGCTATAAAACCTGCCAGCATGGGCAACATGTATAAGGATTAGTAGGCTTTAACATGAGATTCAGACTTAGTGGATGTCACTGAATAGTAAAATAATAATGCTGTTGAATGAATTGCTAAGGTTTTAATTTCTATTCCTGATGATTCATCTTTCCTGCTTGCTTATGTACAAACATTGGAGAAGAAACTGTATTTTTAATTATGTAAACTGTCAGTGTTTTTATTGCTGCCGCCACATGCTGTGGAGAAAGAACAGGACTATTTAAGGATCTCATAGCTAAAGGGTGTCTATAGGGACCCCGGTTAATTTATTTTTTTCCAGGAAAATGGCTGGTTAGTATTTGCAGGTGTAAGATGGCTGCTCTTTTATGTACACTCATTAACGCTTGGTTATTTTGGTATCATGTCCCGTGGAGACCACATCATTATTTGTGTGTGCGTGTCATATTAAAGACGTAGCAGAATTGTTCGATTTGCAACTCTGTTAAATTGTCTACTAACATATTTGTATGTATAGTAATAATTTTAGTTGTCATTTTATTTGTACCTTCTACTCAATCACAAGTCAATAGCAGCACAACCCAGTTTAACTTTCGCTGTGCCTAGTCAAGTGCTTCTAAAGCCAAAATCCAAATCACTTCATAATTATTTAAATGTTTTTATATTCTAGGTCTTTCTTGATATAGGTAAGAGATACCTTAAATGTCCTAAATGACTTTGTGCCCCATGTTGTTATTTAATCTGAATGCGTCCTGTGGTTCCACAGAAATATAATTAATATATGTGTACTAAGCTACGAACATATATATATATATAAAGGATTGTTGGCATAGAAAATCGAGTCTTATAAAAGCCCACACAGAGACAAAGATTTATTAGGTTGGGGCCATTAATGGAATCATTGCCACATTTCATAATTCTAGTTAATATTTCTTGATGAATATTAATTAGTTGTTGGTAAGAACCAACAACAAAACAATCTAAATAATTGTCATATGTCATCTGAAGATAGGGGTCTTGCCAAGTGTTCCTCATCAATATTCATTGTACACAAATAGGTCATCTCATTTAATTTGAAAAATAACATGTTTTTCATGGGTTTGCTTCTATAAGATGGACTGGAAGCTTAACAATTTATTGCATAATATTATCTATACAAAGAATAATGGGTCTCAAATAGAGCATACCGCTATGCCTATAGTAGGATCATCACTTATTAGGAAATGCTTGGTAGACTTCTCAATGATGCTAGCATACATAGGTTTCATAACAAATGCATCCATTTCAGCTGCAAAAAGATGATTAATAGATGTAAGGGATACATCTCTAGTAGATGATAAAAACCCATTAATTGGCTGTCATATTCGTTTACACTATTTATCGCAATCGAGCACTATGGCTTTGCCTTTATTAGTTTTACTGATAATTTTAGTATTTTCATGTTATAATGTATACAGAGGGTGGTACTCTGGATAGAATAATTGGAGTGATGATAATAACATCTAGACCTCGAGTCATACTTAAAAAACAGTTTAACGCTAAATGTACATTGTACCTTTTCTGTTTTATTAAAATATTACTGTTATTACTATTTAATGTAATTTGCTGACAATATTATTGTCTACGTTTTAAAACCCCAAACAGCTAAACATTTTCACCTCTGCACTAAAATTATTAGGTATAATTTACTTTGGCTTACTTCAGCGTAATACACAGAATTTAAATAATGTTTATATTAACATGTCAATGTACAGCAAAGTAAAATATTATGTAAGTACAAAAATCAAACCTTATAGATTATGCAATGCATTTTCTACAATAAACATTTTTTTAAATATACATGGTTACTCACTAAAGTGAGAATTTGAAGGGAATTTTAAGTAAATTTTAATTTTAAGGTCAAAGTATCCAAACAGAAAAAAATGTCCAAGTCGACATTGCTTTTAGTTTGGCTACACTGGTCGTAATTTGATATTTGCTTTGACTGTAAATAACCTTGACAGTATCTGAAACTATGTGAAGATCATCAACTTTGGTGCAGCACATATCTGTTGGTTAAAGAGTGGTTATGTAAATTACCTCCGATTTGCATATATTTGCATGTGTGGTAAGTGCAGGCAAAATGCTCAGAGACATGGGTTTTGTAAGTTTCTCTGATGCCAGTGACAGTTATGTATTTTATTGTGACTTTAGGTTTTACTACATGTTTGTTTTATGGGCTATTTTTAATACTTCACCATAAGTTAAATGCAGCACCATTGAAGGTTGGTACCAGTTTTAAATTAAAGAAATTATCCAATTCCTTTTGGAACAGCATCTAAATGTGCTCTTTTGCAGTAGCCCAGTGACAGTCTAAGCGCCTTTCTTCTATCTGCACTGCTCCTTGGTGTTTGGGATCAGCAATAGAGTTGTAAGAACCAGGGGCACAAGGGCTAGGCCTCAGAGTCAGAAAAGGACTTTATAAACATGGTTCCAGAGGGGTTGCTACCTGCCGGAGAGGATGAGTGGACAGAGGGATCACTTCCTGCCAGAGACTACAGAGCAAACAGAGGGATCTCTTCTGGCTGGAGTGGATGGAGTTGAGAGAAAGATAGATTCCTGCCTGTGGTTCCTGGTGCAGGAAGATGGACAGTCAACATAGCCGGACAGGTCTAGATCCCAAGCCAGAGACCAATCACACCATGTTTCTGTTACCTATCTATTTGATGTTCCACATTTGAATTACTAGTCCTGAAAAATTGAGAAGTTTGATAATGCTACACATGAGACTATTGTAGATTTGGTTTATAGATTTGAAATGGAGCTCACAACAATAACCAGTTATCATGTAGGTATACATTGTTTTTCCTACATATGCAACTGTAGTACCTCAGTACTCAGTGCTAAATTCATCATCTTCATTTTTATATCATTACTAACATTATTGCATTTCCAATTCTTTCATCCTGTAATCCCTGTTTTGTACAGAAGTGACTAACACCCTCACGTTTCATGACTAAAAGGCTGTTGTATACATATGCTTCCTATGTCTTATTAAAGCATGCCAGCAGTTCTTTAAACCATCATTCTCAAGTAGATTGTGATTAGGACTGACCCACATAGGCTTACATAAGGACACTCATAGATTCTGATTTTACGGTTCCTTGAGGACTGCTGTAAGAAACTGTACCATAAAATGTCCAGCTCCAGAAAGACTTTACTGCCAGATACACTATAAATATTCTCTTATTAAATCCCCTTTCCAACATTATTTTAAGAGAATATATATTTAGTTTTTCAATGTTGGTATTGTTCCAGTTATCATATATTTGCCAAATTTTCATTGCATTGTCAAAGCTAATAGGACAAAATTAAACATTCGATAAACTTAAAAAAAAAAACTTTGAAAAAGGCCTATATAATTTGCAAGCGTAAATAATGCGAAACCAATTAGGTCCTTATGTTAGAATAGTTATTTTAGTAAAATTGGTGGCTCATTTGGGGAAAATTAAAGTGATAAGTCTGAATAATTAAAAGAAATATATATTAAAGCAACTTTGTATATTACAAAGAAATATGTGCAAGTCATTTTTATGTGCCTATGTTACACTAGTATATTTTCCATTTAATTAAGAAATTATGATTGTTTGTCCTTTATTCCTGTTTCTCAAAACAAATAATGTTTTTCCTCTTACCGACCAAGTCTTTTCTAAGATTCCATGCATCTGAATTCTAAGCTTTGACATTTTTGCTATTCAGGTATGTATTTATAACACAAAATTATGTATGAATAATAGGTTACAAATGGCAAAAAGTAAAACATGTTTCTGTGTTTTGCTTATAATACGTTATACAAGTACAGCTACAGAAAAATAACTCAAATATAAATATAAATATGTGTAAGATTTAAATCCATTTTTGGAAATAATAGGACAAATAAAGTAAGGTTTTAAATATGGTTTGAAATGTAACCTTTGCAAAGGGTTGCATACATTTAATCTGCTCAGACTTGAAAAACAGTCACAGAATCAACAAGGATTAAACAAATCCTCCAGGATTTTAAACTAACATTTAGTGTCCCCTCTGATGAGCCAACTGGCAAAACGTGCGCGTCAGGGGCTTGGGTAGCATACAACTATACCGCAAATGTCACTACCACGTACCGTTTTGCGGCAACTGACATCTCAGCTTCCTCAGTTGATAATTACTTATTCGTCTTCCACTGATAGTTCATTGCACTTTAGCCTCCTGTATTTGAGGGTTAGGGATGGTGGAGTTAAATACTTTTATACTATAGTTGTCAGTATAGTGACCACCACATATATAGTTGCGGTGATATTTATATACTTCTGTTGCTAACGACTCTAGTTTCAGTTTCTCTATTCTCTAGCCTTGAATCACTTGGAGGATTGGGCATGGTAGGCAACTTAGTGTGAGAGTAGTAATTGGGTAATGGGTGCCCTCAAAGGCACATTAGCCTTTTTCTCTATATTAAGGCTACTACTAATAATCCCTCTTATTTCCTCTCCTCTCCACTTTTTAGCCGTTACAATTGAGTGGTTATCCTGGAACAATATAGATGTTAGTCGGAACCCAGATACTGATTATACTCTATATCTACATATACATTTTTCATAGTACTAGTTACTATTTCAAGTACTATTTGAATATTTGGTATTTGCTTGCCCAATACACAATGGAAACCTGTTTCATATTTTATTTATAATTGTCTTGTCTTTTGTTATATTTTTATATCTACTAGAATAAAAGCTAAGTTTTAAGTACACTGACTGTTCTCACTTAGATAGATACTCCTTTGGAGATTTAATTTTGTTTTTCTTTTTTTTTCCATTTGAATTTACCAATTAGGGGTAAACCCCCATTTTTCCCCATAAATCTCTTAAGTGTCTATCTCTACCCAACTTTTATATATCGACTCTACTTTTTATCTCTCTTTGTTTTTTTTTTACTCCTGTGTGCTATAGAAATAGCATTGCTTCACCGACAGGGAGATCAGCTTTTAAATTAACTAAGGATTTGTTTGTTTTTGTTTTCTTTTTATATAACACATAGTTGCATTTTTGCTGTACATGGAATTTAGTAATGCATATGGACCACAACTTTTATGATACACTAGTACAGGCATAGGCAACCTTTGGCACTCCAGATGTTGTGGACTACATCCCCCATAATGCTCTTACACCCATAATGCTGACAAAGCATCATGGGAGGTGTTGTCCAAAACATCTGGAGTGCCCAAGGTTGCCTATGCCTGCACTAGTATATATTACTCAATTGATTCTAAATGACTTTGATATTTTAATAGTTTACATACATTCCAACAACTTTCTCTTGTGAAACAGATTTGTTTGGTTACTTGATAAGATCAGTTAGAAGATTTATACTCCTTCCTTGGGTCTAAATCTGTAAATAATATCACCTATAGACATGTGCAACTCATTTAGTTCCGAATGTACATTCTTATGAATTTCATCTCATTCGGATGCTTACGAATGTCCGAAGTGCCGAAGCTCCAAAGTGATTCGGATTTCTGAAAAGTGGTAAAAAAAGAGAGAGTGAGGGAAAATTACATAACTGACGACAGGAATCATGACCAATAAGCTAATTATTTTTGTGCAATGTAATGCTTGTCCAATGGGGAGAGGGAGAGGGAGTGGCTGTGAAAGCCAGGTAGTCTGATTGCCAGGGTATGTCTGCTGCACTGTGACTTTGCTACAGTGATTAATTTTGTGTTTAGTTTCCTGTGATTTAATAAAAAAAAAATTTTTTTATAAAACAAAAGAAACCATAATGGATCGTCCATGTCCTCCTCACATTCTCCCCTCTCTCATTTGCTTGTTCACACGCAAATGTGGTGTCACAGGGGTGAGGTTATATAGTGTGCAGAAGTTTTGCATGCTGGTAGTGCTCCCTGATTGGCTACACTATCTATCCAGTGAAATATAATTTTGTAAAATACACACACACACTAAACCCAGACCACTTCTTTAAGCGGTCTGGGTGCTGCTGTGGTCCACTAGGCAATGTAAAACATTGCTTTTTAAGAAAAACTAAAATAAAAACATATAAATATTTTTTTTTCAAAACGAACGACATTCTGAACTGCTGAATGCCTGAAATGAATATCCGAATGCCATTTGTCAGTTCCAAAGTGCCGAACCGAACCCCATTGGTCCGAATTGCAGAAGCAGATAAATTGTTTTACTTACCCAAATTTCCAAACCAAATTTGTTGCCCATGCACATCCCTAATCACCTATACTAACCACGTGTACACTAGCATTTATTTTTTTGCAGGTCTGCTAGATATCAAGATATGAAATCACACAGACTATTTCAAGGATACAAATTTAGAAATGCATGAAAAGATTTCAGAGGGGAGAAAAAAAACACATATTGGTAGATGGATACATATATTGCAGAACATTGAAGCCTTTGCTGCATAGCTAACATATAGGCAATCAATAATATTTATAAGGACACTGAGTACCACAACAACTTTAGCTTAATGGAGCAATTTTATGTATAGATCATGCCTATGTAGTCTAACTGCTCAATTATCTGTAATTTATAGTTAAATCACTTTATTCATGCAGCCTTTGCCACACCTTTCCTGCCTGTGACTTATAAAATCCCCTTTATTGTAAAGAGATCTCATGTTCCATGTTGTAATGTTCCTTCCTGTAAACTTCCTTTACTGCACAGTCAGTTTAGTTTTCTTTTTAATCCCCTGCTATGCTAATAGCCTGCTAGACACTGCAGGAGCGTGATTAAAGTTTACTTAACAGAGCAGGAGATCAAAACTTCTAAAGCGAGTTAACATGTAATGAAAATGAAATTTTTTTCATGGATGTGGTGTGGGTCACAGCCAAGAGGTGTGGCTATGGCAGCTTAAACAAACAAAAGTGATTAAACTCCTAAATGTCAGAGAATCTGCAGCTATAAACTAAATCTGCTTCATTAGGCTGAAGTTGTTTTGGTGCCTAGAGTTTCCCTTTAATGCATAGATTTTCACAATACTTATATGAAGGACCCATTAAATGAGCATGCATATAATTTTATTAAAAATGGTCACAAGCTCCTAAAAGTTGTGTAGCAGGTGCATTTGGTGTAAATTAAGTAGCATACTTTTGTAACAAAAAACATAGAAAGTAGATTACTAATTTATGTGACAATTATTGGGCCATGAGAGTGCCTCATTCATGCAAGTCCGTAGAGATAAAGTATGTCTGTGATGTGAAAGTTAATTGTAAACAGAGTAACATTCTTTCAAATGGTAATTTCTCAAACTCTGAATTGAAACATCTCTGTTTTAAAATTAATTACATAATTTGTAGGTAGTGCACAGCTTTCAAACATAGGCTGATAAAAAAAATACATTTTATTTGTCCTTGAGTATCACAAAGTCACATTTTTAGCCTTTTTTTTTAACATTCCTTATTTTTAAATGTATTTCATGCAATTGGTGGAAACCCAACAAAACTGAAAGAGGAAAAAAAACAAAAACCCAAAAGGCAATTTGTAATACAGCAGTAATAAATAATTGTATAATAAATAATTACTGCTATAACCATATGTTATAGCAGTAATTTTTATTATACAATAAACAGTTTGCAAAGTTAAGTAGTTTCTCTAGTTTATGTAAATGGTTACAGTAAAAACTGTATACAGTTTAACTTAAATGTAGAATATAATAGGATGTGATGCGACAAAGTAACTGAAGAGATGCAGGAATATATAGTCAAGTCTGTTTCTTGAGTGGGAGAGTAGAATGGAGCATAACCAGGAACAAAGCCAGAGGTTCAGTACACAGGAATTCAAATGAGCAGAGTTCTCTAGTGAACCCATGTAGTAAGCGAGAGCACATCAACCACAGGAGATTGACAGAGAAAGAGATTGCTTGAGCACCTGAGATCAGGTGCAGCTTCCTTTTAATTCAGGAAGAGATGACATCACAAGCATATGGCGCCTGATCACTAAATGTCGATCTGGCTGAAATCAAATATGGAGAAATTCCCAAACAACATGAGGGAATCCTGACACAAGGGTTTGGAGTGCAGCCACAGCCAGGGGTCCCTGGGGATGGTCATGTGTAAGGTTTTATAAGCTAGGGTCCGTAGTTGGGCTATTTGGTGGAATTCCCACCAAAGGTAATAGTATGTACCCTAGTGTCCACAGCCATTCCAGCATAGGTTGGAGGTGGACATCCCCATTTGTTTTAGTTTTAGAGGGGTAAAGTACCACTGCATTAGTGTCTTGTATGCCTGCTCTTTGTGGTTAACACATATCCCAGATAACCATCCAGTCTGAGGAATCCTCTGGGGGGGGGCGCAGATCCCTCTCTCAAGTCGAGACATAGGATGATGGCATGGTCAGGGTGGGTCAGATCAGGAGGGAGTAGATCATAGAAACATAGAAACATAGAATGTGATGGCAGATAAGAACCATTCTAGTCTTCCCAATATTTCGAAATACTTTTAATTAGTCCCTGACCTTATCGTACATCTAGGATAGCCTTATGCCTATCCCATGCATGCTTAAACTCTCTCACTGTGTTAACCTCTACCACTTCAGCTGGAAGGAGAAATCTGACTCGTAACCCGGTACCTGTATTCCTCCCTCCGGAAGCATAGTCCCGTGATGTGGGGGTCATTTTGTAGGCCCTGGAGGAGGGGTTCTAAAGATAGTGCGAACAGGACCGGAAAGAGGGTGCACCCCTGTCTCATGCCATTAAAAATACGAAATGAGGGTGGGTGTGCGTTCGAGATGAGAAGATTAGCCTCTGGAGTGGAGTATTGGGTCTGGAACGTGTCGAGGAAAGTTTGAGGGAATCTGAATTTGCAAAGTGTTGCGAACAGGAGCCATAATAGCCATAATAGGCTATCAAACGCCTTTTTGACATCCAATAATAAAATGAGTGTGGGTATCTGTCTGTGCGTAGCGACCCATAGTAGGTCGAAAGGTTTGTCTTGTGTTGGCATATGCCTGCCTGGAGGGGATAAATCCCACCTGGTCTGGGTGTATCAGTTTGGTAGGTGTGGGTTGAGTCTGTCTGCCAGCAATTTTGTGAAGAGTTTAATATCTACGTTCAATAGGAGATAGGTCTGTAGTGGCCCAGGTCCGTGTGGCTTTGTTGGGTTTGGGTTTGGGAAGGAGGCATATGTTAGCCCAGAGCATATCTGGGGGCAAAGGGTCTCCCCGACGCATGTAACTGAAGAGGTTGCAAAGATGGGGGAGTAGCAGTGCGGGAAAGGTTTTGTAGTACGATTCCGGACTTTTGTTCAGCTTAATGGTTTTGATGGCTTTAGCTATTTCTTCTAGGTAATAGGATCACTCAGCATGGCAATCACTGCTGGAGGAAGGGTTGGCAGGGGGGATTGTGTTAAGGTATTCCTCTGGAGTGCCTGTTCTGGTTGTTGTCTGGTAGCTGGAGTATGGTCATATAGGGTGGCAAAGTAGGTTTTAAATACTTACGCGATTTTCGTGGGAAGTGTGTAAGTTTGTCCATCTGGGGTCTGTACTTTGTCAATGCATTTTTGAGCGCTTCTGCGCTTCCTTTTCAATGCCAGTAGGTTGTCTGCCATATTGGACTTTTCGTTGAATAATTGCTTTGACCATTTGAGGGCTCTCGCTGAGTGGCTATGAAGTCTTTTTAATTGTGTTCCGACAATCTGTCATTTGTGCTAGCATGCCAAACCCATAAGAGATTTTGCAAGCTCTGCCAGCTGTGTTTTTTTATGAGTGGATGCGAGACTAATTAGTTTCCCCCTCAAAATGGTCTTGTGAGCTGCCCACAGTGTGCCCATTGAGGATACTGAGTTTGCGTTAAAAGTGAAGTAATCGGCTATTTCTTTGTTGATATAGTCTTTTAGAATTGGGTTGTGGAGCAGGGTTGGGTTCAATTACCACGACCATAGGTGAGAAATGTTGAGAATTGATACGGTCAGAATCACTTCAGCGTGGTCTGACCATGAGATGGTACCGATGGACGCTCACTTGACCATGGGCATGAGGGAGGAGGTAATCAGAAAGAGATCTGACCGGGAGTATGAATTATGGGGGGAGTGAACAGTGTAGTCACTGGTAGTTGACTGTAGCACCCACCACATGTCCACTAAGCGTAGGCATGAGGCAAACAGCAGGAGTAATTTATCAGATTTGGTTGTGGGCAATTGACGTTATGGGTTACTATGTGGACGGTACATATGCCCTGCTGGAGACAAGGTGGCATTGTATTTCCCCCCGATTATCTTATAGTGGGCTGGGAAAAGGGCCAAGTGTGCATGTAAAAAGCGTTTTTTCTGGGGTGTTTCGTATGTACATTTATGTGATAGCGTAGTTGTTGGTGCCAGCTTGACTGGAAATAGTGATGAACCTGGGGGTCCTGATAATTTGTTTTATATGCAGGGGGCAGGATGATTTGTTTTATGTGCAGGGGGCTACCCCGTTTTGTTTACCTGTGGGTGAATTTGCCATGTGGCAGTCGGGGTAGTGTCGGCTTAGGAGACGTAATGGTTTAGATTGGGTGAAGTGGATCTCTTGTATGAGTACCAGATCAGCACCAGTTCTGTTTGTTCATCTCATGAGTTGATGTCTCTTAGAGGGGTTGTTGAGGCCTTTACAGTTAATAGACACACACGTCAGTTCGGAGGCCATGGCAGCTGGAAGCCTCCGAACTGACCGTGCCCTCCAGGGCCCGGTCAAGCTGGCAAGAGCCACGGACGAAATCCCACCCAGAAAAGGGTGTAGGGGGTAAGCAAGGAAGGGGGTATAGTTGTTAGAAGAGTGGGTGGTAGAAGGGAGGTGATAGAAGGGGGTGTCGGCAAGAAAAGGAAGAGAAGGGGTGGCTGGTAGGGAGACAATGAGGATGGAGGGGACGGCGTATGAGGGGAATCTCCTCGTCTTATATCTGAGATGCGGGGTATGTGATCAGGGTATGTGGGGTCGGAGGAAGAGAAAGCCTAGAGAATTACCAATAGTATAGCCCTCTACCAGCCTTTCTCACAACGCAGAGTCGTGTGTAGAAAAAAGGAGACAAGTGGATTTTGTGGTTTGTTGTATTTTTGTTTTTTGCCTAATGGAGTGTTGGACTGTAACGTTGAGTACTGAGGGAGTCTGAGTTTTATTCTCTCAAACTCCTGGAGTATTGTGAGTTTTACAGTTAGCACTATTAAGTTTCAATGTCTACGATACCAAGTAGAGGGAAGCACGGCTCGATTGGTTGTAGAGCAACAGTGCTTGTGGAGGATGTAGTGTCATTAACCCTGCATGGGTAATGGTAATGCAAATACAGGTTATCACATTACATTCAGAAATATTAATTAATCATAAGAATTAATAATAAAATGAAGAACAAGTAAATAAAAAAATTAAAAATTAAAAAAAAGAGAAAAGAGAAAAACAATCGTTAACACCAAATTGTCTTAAAATGGCATACAATTTAACCTCTGTGATAGCACGAGTAAAAACAGGAGCTATGCATCTCTATGGCAGGAAAAGCCCTCGTTCCAGACCTTGGAGGTGGTAGACTGTTAAGCCCATCTTGGAAGTGGAAATAGCATTCCCAGGGGGTTGTTTGCTTATGGAGGATATATCATATGGGGATCTATGGGTGTAATATGGTTGGTGCTGGGATAGGGGGTGCGCAGGTATTGCGCATATCGCACTCGCCCTCCTCCCAATTTCCCCCGTGCTGCTCTTTTTCAGCCCCGTGTATCAATGGTTGGGATGGTTAGCCGTGGGGGGTTCCCGCTCAGCTGGCAAAGGTGCTCATGTCCCCCTGTAGTCACGCGTGATTTCGCTGTGCTTTGCATAGGTGGAGGCAAGAAAACTGAGGGGGGGGGCATAATCATCTGTATCACTATTTTGGGAGAGTTGTATTTACAGTGCTCTACGTTTTTTTCTTTGGCAGGATGAGGGGCCATCCCTGGATGGTGCCGACATACAGGCACAGCTGGTGCAACATACCTGCCCTAGTTCTATGGGGTGTGTAAGTATGTCCTGATGATTTCCCTTTGTCCAGTGTATCCCTGTATTTGTGGCCCTGTCTGCATGGCTGCCCAAAGATTTTAATGATAAATATAAGTAGGGATGCGCCCTTGCCCATGGGATGGCGTCCTGGGCCCCTGAAGGAGTGGTTGCAGTGAGTGCCGCAGCATTGTTATCTAAAGGTGGGTGATTTTGAGAGGGTCTGCCCTTTACGCAAGTGAGAGGCACATCTGCAAGACTCATACATGTCCCGCGCTTGTATCGTGTGTGCTGACATTTGCCCTCTGGGTGTGAGTCATCTATGAGTTACAATAGTACTGCCTCAGTGGCTGAGGAATGCAGATGTGCCAGGTTGTGCCTTCGATATAGTAACCTGCCATGATCGTGGCATTCGTTTGGGGGGGCAGCTATCAATAATTAAAGTTAAAAATTGAAAATTGAAAAGACAAGAGAAAATCAATAAAAAATAAATAATATAAATAAAAGGTTGGGGTGAAAGGGAGGAGGGTTTTGTGATATTTCCATTTATAGGGGGTGGGGTGCGTCTAGCCCAGTGGACCATCGATCTGCAGAGTAACGTATTGGGGAAGTCCAGTGACAAAACTCGGGTGTATTAAATCATGCATCCCATAACTTCACAGATAACCTAACAGCACTATAAACTTAAACCTTGGTAACTGCCAGATCAGGTGCTCTGAGTAAAGGATATAATGGTGGTTAGCCAGAAAGTTCATCAGGTTGGTGCTTGAGTGATGTCCCTGGACTGCAAAGAGGGCCTCTTCCTTGCATTTTGTCTGGGAGGGAGGGGGGTGTTGGCCCTCTTGTTGTTGATGTCGCGTTGTCGGTCTGTGGTCATCATAGCTTGCAGTGTTAGGACCAGTGCTGAGTCAAAGTCCTCCAATTTTGCTGGGTGATGTAGAACATGGTCTTGGTCCCCCTGCCGTACAATCAGCTTAAAGGGATGGCCCAATCAGTACCTGAGTCCCTTCTGGGTCGAGGCCGAAACGAGGGGTTTGAGATCTCTTCTTTTCTTCAGGAAAGAGGGCGCCAAGTCCTGGAAGAAGGCGTGTGGATGTCCCTGGAACTACGGTTGTGTGTTCCTTGTAGCAGCCATTAACTTATCTTTGGTGGCAAAGTGGAGGAGTCTTACTTTTATGCCCCGCAGGATGGTGGTGTTGAATGTCAGAGGGCAGAGTACTCTATGAGCCCTCTCTATCTCCTGGTCCTGATCTGTGGACTCCGGCAGTAGAGAGTGAAACAGCTCTTGAAGTATGGGCAAGATGGTGTCCACCATTACCGTTTCCGGTAGGCCTCGGATCCGAATATTGTTTCTGTGTGAGCAGTTGTTGAGATCTTCAAGGCTGTCTTCCAGAAATTGTATCTTGTCGTTCAGGTAAAATATGTCTTGGTCGTGCTGGAAAGATTTTGTCTTGATGCTCGAGATGTCTGTTTCTGCCTTGGTGGTGCGTGCTGTCAAGACCTTTCCCGTTCTGTCATGGTGTGCAATTTTATTTCCTCCTTAGCTTCTTGCAGCATGCATCGGATGTCTAGTTTAGTCAGCGAGGCTTGCTGTCTATCTGAGGCATCACTAGCGTCGAAATCTGAGCCCGAGTCTGGCGGGCCCTGGCTTAAAGATAACCACCCCTGGTCTCTTGGGGTCCGGAACATCGTGGCGACTGAAGGTAGTAAGTCTTTCTTTTTTTTGGTGCCCCACATGATTCGGCAGGGTGTGTATTGCTATGGGAGCAAAATGCCTTGCAAAACGGGCTGATGGAAGCAGATTATAACTCCAAGGAGGGAGAGCTGAGGATTCACACATCTGTCTGCATTGGTGGTTAGGCTACGCCACCACATTTTTACAATTTTTAAGTTTATTGAATATTATGTTGACCATACAGATAAAATTCTTAAAAGTCTTAACCCCCTTCTGACAGGAGGCAAAATTCTTCATGTTGTGGCAACTCTTGTGGCAAATATTATTATTAGGATTTATATAGTGTCAAGACATTCTACAACATTTTACAATTATAGAAAGGGGATATTAGACAAGTACTTGACTGAATATTACCAGAGACAAGAGGTGAAGAAGGCTTTACCCAAATTAGCTTACAATCTATGAGTATTTGAAGTAGGCAGATATATATTGATAATAATAAAACAAAGCAAAGGCTGTTCATGAATAGCAGAGAAAAAAGATGCCACAGGCATTAAGCACTGTGGCATATATGTGTGGTGGCAATAGAGGGTTAATTAAATAAAATTTAAAAAAAAGGCATTTAGTAGTTCAATTAAAGTTTAGTTTTAGTTCATGACCCCTAAGCAGTTGTTGGGAAGAGTGGGGACAAGTAACTGGGCAGTTTTAAGTGACTCAGCTGTTGCTGGGGACAGGAGCTGTGAGGATTGGTGGTTGGCAGGGAGCCAGCAAAGTGCGGGAAAACGGGTAAGGATAAATTGAGCTGAGCAGGTTAATTCCCTGTCAGCTGTTATTGACAGGATGGGAGAAGCTCAGACGGACCCACCCGCCCTACCCTATTTGTTTAACTTTTGTATAAGTATTGTCGTGGTGTTTGAAGCTTGGGGGCAAAGTCATCATCAAGTGCAAGTTCTGAGGAAGGATATATGGTATTTTTGGTGGTATATAAAAGGCGGTCAGGTCTGCTATGTCTGACTGGCAATTAAGTGATGGTGAAAGTGAAAAGTTTTAAGTTAAGTGAAAAGTTGGTGGAGAGGTTACCGTTATCAAGTATGGTGTTATGCCCCATGTTTCAAGCTTTAACAAACATCACGGCCAAGCCCATTGAGATAAAATAAATGATGTCTGTGTTTATTGTGTGGTCTAAGTTCTTTATGTGAATTATTGCCTACCGGACATAAAGAAATTAAAATTAAAAAAGAAAATACTAAGTTAACATAATATAAAATGATATGACAAAAATGTAACGTGTGCAAAGTGTATGAAAAAGCTAATAAAAAATATTTATTGATAGAAATAATGAAAACTGAATAACAACTTTTTTTGACTAATACTTCAAATACAATTGCTACGATAAAAAGTGCATACATGCAGACACTGTTCATAAAGTACCCTTAATATATATAATATATATGTACAGTATAAAAGTGAAAAAAGTCCTCCGAGATGAATAAAAGTGCTACAATCACCAAGGTGGGATACAATCACCACCTTAAAATATAACAATGTACAAACAAATAATAGTGAGAGCACACAAATATTTTTACCCACAAATGATGAATCACTTATCCTGTAATAAAACAAAGAGAAGGGCACATAGGGTAATAAAGTAAAACAATAAATAAAATATATACAGAGCCACTTAAAAAGCTGTCTCAAACTGCATGCCTGGAATAACTCGACGTTCCCATGGATTTATCTTCATAATCCTTACAAGAAGTACCTCCAAACAACTGGTTTAGGGGGTTACAACTATAACTTTATTATCCAATATAACAGGAAACAAATTTAAAAGGTATTAGAAGAATGTCCAATAAATTAGGAAACAAATAACACCTTATACCTATAACACGTGTTTAATTTTGTATTTGGATGTGGTTTGTCACCTATTGTTTTTTGGTATTACTTTAGTTTTTTGGGAAACCTTCTTGATTTACTGCTGCCTTTCATCATATATTACAAAATTTACACTTTTTCTTTTTATATACATGAAAACAGTTGCATTGCAAAACCTCCCCAAATTGGTAAAATAATACCATGGGAGTGGGCCACACAATGACATTTGGACTAAATAGAGCCCAAGAATAAGAGGTGTCAAGAAACAATCTCCAATAGAAAACTCTTGAGGGGATTGTTAAATCTCCAAGATAACCAGAGAAAGTAGAAGACTCAAACGACCATATAAGAAACTATTCCGGTGACATGCACAAGATGGCCAACAGGAATCACTAAATTTGAATTCAGTTTTCATAATTCCATTTTTGTTCCATGTCATATCTATTCTGATACCAAATAAATTTTTTAATCAGAATAGGTAATTGATCATTAGAAATATATGGGTAAAAAAATCACCATGCCTTGGCTATACCTATCTAGTGAGACCCAAGAGTAGGGGATGACTAGGTGGCCAGATATATATAAATACTATCAAGCATCTCATTTAACCTGTATTTTAGACTGGTCCCAATTAAAGGATAAGAGTTGGATCTCCACAGAGCAGGAGTTAATAATTATCTAAAACTAAAATAATTATCTTTTAGTTTCAGAATTATCTAGAACTAAAAAGCCCCTCAACTATTACTCCTACTTTGTTAATATGGAATAGGATCATTAAGGCAGGGAAAATTAGTAAATTCCCAAGCCTTTTGTTTCTGATCTCACACAATCCAGATTTTTTTTTTTTTTTTACCAGGGTTGAAAAAACAGTTCAGACTAAATACTTCTAATGATGAAGATACATATGTCATATTAAGCAGAATTATAAATACACCCACTGGTAGATTCCTAACAATGGAGAGTCTGTTCCTGCAGGCTGGGACCAGTGGGACGTTTTTATTTTGCTTACAAATTCAGCATTTCTACCAGACACTATGGAGAAAATACGATATTTGGCAGATTCTTACTAGATTTGAAATAATATGTGAGCAGAAAGAACAGGCACCACATTCATTATCAAAAATATACAATATATTTGGGGAACAGTCTGAGGTGTATTTTCCATATTTGACAAAATTATGTGAGAGGGTCCTTGGAATACTTTATCACACCTAAACTGGAGTATATGCTTAAAGGTAAATAAAAATGGTTCTATAGCCAGTAAATACAAAGAGCTTGGATATAAGATTATCTCTAGGTGGAATAGAGCCTCTGCGGATAATTATATCTACTTCCCTAGAGTCAAAAAAATGTTGGAGGTGCTTAAACTCTGTGGGGGACCTTTGACATTTATGGTGGCTTTGTCCTAAAATTAACCTTTTTGGGAAAAAGTAGAAAATATATTAAAGTTGGTAATTGAGCCTAGGTTCTGCTAACCCAGGAGTTCGTATTATGGTGACATTTGAATCTGGAAGTTCATAATCTCAGGCTATCTCTAGGAATCCGCTTAAAAAACAGAGTTAAAGAATTTATCCCAGCCTATTGGAATCAGACAAAGAGTCCTACTTTGAATGAATGGCTTCGCAGAATCAATAATATTAGAAAGACAGAATACCTAACTTCTAGGGAGGCACTAAGAGAAGAAGAGCATAGAAAGAGATGGTAGCTTGGGAAAAGATGTACAATAACACCTATAAAACAAATTATATTGGTAGCATAATAAGGTAGAATTACAGTATATATGTCAACTGGTTATAATCTGGGATATTGCAGGATAAGGCTGAAGCAACATTTTTTAGTTTTTGAGTTTTGTTTTGTGTGGGGCTTGTCGGTGGGGTCGAATCCATTTGCTCTCTCTGATGAGTGCCTACAATGGTTATTCAGTGGGTATTCACATATGTAACTTATCCCAGGTGACACAGCAATAGTGGAAGATAAAAGTTAACGCATATTGTCCAAACTACCTCTTCAGGTGTCGCTGAGTTACTGTGAGTTAAATTGCCATTTAGTGAATGAGTGAATGAGTGTGATACAGTATCTCACAAAAGTGAGTACACCCCTCACATTTTTGTAAATATTTTATTATATCTTTTCATGTGACAACACTGAAGAAATGACACTCTGCTACAATGTAAAGTAGTAAGTGTACAGCCTGTATAACTGTTGTAAAAATGTCAACCTGAACACAAAGAAACAACTTTATCAAGAACAAAGAAGAAAATAACTAAGGAGAAGTCTTACTGGTAGTGTTAGATAGATAGATAGATAGATAGATGCAAATTCATGAAAAAAAATGGTAAATGTTTCAGTCCTGCCTTGACTTTTTTCAAGACTGAGGTACTGACAAGACCAGGTAGCTGAAGTGTGGAGCATACAAGTTCATAGATAGACAGACAGATATATCGGCGTAAAGAATGCAGAAGCAACTTATACCCTTAATGGTAGCAAACTAGGGATAACAACACACGAGAAGGACTTTTGAATTGTTATAGAAAACAAACTCTTCAACAGTGTGCAATGTCAATCAGCAGTGGCTAAGGCCAGTAAGGTATTGACATGCATGAAAAAGGGCACTAATTGTCAGAATGAGAATATCATTTTGCCTCTTTATAAATCATTGGTAAGACCACATATTGAATATGCTGTGCAATTTTGGGCACATGTTCTAAAGAAGGATATTATGACACTGGAAAGAGTGCAAAGGCAGGCTACAAAATTAAAAAAAGGAAAGGAACATTTTAGCTATGAAGAAAGGCTAACAAATTTAAACCTCTTTAGTTTAGAAAAAGATTGCCTCAGAAGGGATATGATAACATTATACACATATATCCATGGCCAATGCAAACCATTGTTTTGAAATCTATTCCCAAACAGGACTTTACATAGGATACAAGTTCATGCATTTAGACTGGAAGAAAGAAGATTTAGTCTAAGGCAAAGTATTTTGCTTTATATAAAGTTTTTTTTACCGTAAGAACAGAAAGGATATGGAATTCTCTGCCTGAAGAAGTAGTTTTATCAGAGTCCGTACAGATGTTTAAAAAGCAACTAGATGCACACTTGCCAAAACATAATATTCAATGATGTAATTTTTCAACTGTAGGGGAATAGCTTCTTGATCCAAGTGTAAATCGTACTGCTATTCTGGGGTCAAGAGGGATTTTTTTTTCTAGTTTCTTGCAAAATTGGAAGTGTTTCAAATTGTTGGGGGGTTTTGCCTTCTTTTGGATCAACAGCAAAAAACAAATGTGAGGAAGGCAGAACTTGATGGACACATGTCTCTTTTTAGCCCATGTAACTTTGTAACTATATGTAGATAGATAGACAGACAGACATACAGATAGTCATTTAAGGCATGCCATTACTGTAAATACCTCCCAGGTTGATCCATCAGCCTGTGGGTGAATATTAAGAGATGTTTAATATTTTAATACCTCCTTATATCACCACCTGCCATTTGACAGATGGGGGAGTGTCTACTAGACTTTTAAAACTAACAACTGAGGCTGCATTGCTGTCCAGTAGCAGAAAGAGCCTTAGGGATAAGGCCTGTGAAATAATACGGGGGGTGGGGGGGTGTAGACAATGTCCACCCCCTTGTCCCTAGTCATGGCAGTGGGTATTTGGTAAAGTAAACCATTGGAGTATTGCTTATATCCACCTGGATTCAATATATATGAATTTATAATAATGATTCCCAAATTGAACATTTTAACTTAGAATCAAGAAGAGTAAAATGTTTCTTCCCTATTCATCTAACAGTCAAAGAAGGATGCATGTCATTTATGAGGAGTCATCTAGAGAGAAAGATTTTATGGAGACCCATTTTGCTTTAATTTATTTTCTTTGCATTTGACTGAATTAATATTTTTGTAGCTTAATAATGTAATAATGTAATTTAGTAAATAATGTATTAATAAGAACTCAGACAGGTGCCCATGGCAAAACTGTACAAGTCTTCATTCTCAGCATATTTTATTTATCTCGAAGACCTTTAAGGGATGTTGTGCCATGAATATCAGCGCTTGTAGTTAATATTTATGAACGTGTTAACTCTTTGCCTTTTCATT
The DNA here is from genome assembly GCA_933207985.1 of Pelobates cultripes. Taxonomy (NCBI): domain Eukaryota; kingdom Metazoa; phylum Chordata; class Amphibia; order Anura; family Pelobatidae; genus Pelobates; species Pelobates cultripes. The sequence continues at coordinate 314,279,762 of OW240913.1, read as the reverse complement.
TGAAATCAAAGGGAATGTTTATTACGTATTCAAGGTATGTCCCTCTTTAATCATTGATGTAAAGTTTTATTTGAATGCAACTAATTCATACTGGCAAATAGCTGCTCACTCTATGGAAACCATTTTTTTCAAAATCATTTTTATTACATGAAGAATGAAATCACGGAATATTGTTAACTATATGTAATATATTTTGCATCATTGTATATTTATGGTTTTGTAGTTGTATTTTCTGTGCTGTAAATTAACGATTCACAATAACCTCTTCACACTTACATTTTTTTTTCTTTTTACCTCTACACAAGATAGCATAAATGATGCATACGTATTCACATATAAAATCTAAAATAATGCAGATAACCTTTAACTGTACAACAAACTAAAGTTTCACGAAGCTTTCTCTTAGATAAACTGTGTATGAATTCATAGAGCAATGTGTATACACATGTATACAGATGTTACATTATCATAGGACTACTCATAAGTAACAAGTATCCATCTTTGGCTGTTAGATGAATAATTACTTTCTTTCTAGTTACTGCACCTCCTCTCTCCCGACTCTCTCCTGCTCTCTTTCTGTAGCTATTTTTTCCTCTTTACCTTGGCATGGCAAACCCACCATGTTTTATTTTCAGCATGAGTTATTTATACTGGATTGCATCAGATACGTTACTAGTTAAGACTATGCTGTGTTATTACTACTATTTGCCATTTTGCAATAGGCACAATGTGAACCTTTTGATGTGTTTTGCATGTTTTCCTGTATCAAAACTGCAAAAACTTTATAATATGAAAATAATTTGTGAGTTTTGTACATTATTTTTCTTATGCCAGGTAGCCTACATGATTTGTGCAGTCAGTCACTAAAAAGGTAGTGAATGAAAGGAAAAGAAGCTACATGCTGATTTGCCTTCTAATTCTGGAGATCATTATAGTCTACTTCCATGTGACAAGTATTTACTCTGCAAGATGTATTGCCCTAAGTCAATTTTACTTATTTTTAGCTTTTTAATATTACATCTATTTTTTTTTTTATTGTACCTGGTTTACGGGAATCCGAGGAAATAAAAAAGGTGATCATATTCACCAACCATGCTATAACATGTAGAGATGCTGAGTATTTTTAAGTAAGACATTATTTGTTTATATTTTTAAATTACAGGACCTTGTCGGAAATTAGTTTCCTAAGCAAATAGCCTCTATCATTATGCCAACCAGAGCTGTAGAGTTCAAAAGGCAGTATTGATCTTCATTTTGATAGATTTAGAAAAAAAAATAGTAGTTATATGTTACGTTTCCTATTTGTTAGTTTGGTAAGGCACTACATATAGCAATGCACCAGCAATTAATACTGTGAGAGAACTTATCTAAGGAAAATTAAGAGACAGTCTGTGAAGATGCTGGTTCTCTCACTATCACTATTTTCTATCAGTTTGTCTTTAAAGATAGGAACTTCGTTGCCATCTAGAGGCTGCTGATTGAATCTAGACACTTTATGCTTCTTATACTCTCCTCTGTAGAAGGCCATTAACAAATAGGAGACTTTTATATAAAATTTACATATTGGAAATGTTGTTTGTTTGTTTTTTTTACATTGACAAAGTGGTTTTTCCTTTTTTTTTCTTTTGAACTTACTTTTAATATTGATATAATAAAGATTACATTTTATTGATCTTCCTGTAACACAAAATAGTTTTGGTAACTATAAATGGTGGTTGTACAAATCATGATGGTCACATAAATTCTTCAAGTTAATAATAGGAATATCAATGAAGTTACAGTTGTAATCAAATTTATTCAAACCTCATTGAAAATCAGGTTTACTGTCAAAATGTACAGACTTTTAGCTGTTTGCAATGAACAAATGAAACAAAAGCAATTGAAATAGCTCAACACAATGCATGCAAGTTTTTCCCCAAATTCAACTAAAAAATGGAACTTATAATGACTTTTCCAGTCTCAAAATTATTCAAATATTATTCAAGTAACAAGTATATACTCACCTTAAGTATATACCCACCTTACAGTATTCCATACCCAGATGACAAACTATCTTTGGAAATGTCATATTTTCAGTGCTCCTTAGAAGATATGGACAATCAAAGCTTGCATAACAATATAAGTATCACAGGCTACCCAGAGGCAACAGGTGAAGAGTTACCCACCTTAATGTAGCATTACTTTAATTCCATTATTGGCAAACAGAAAGTGTTCCCGATCCGATATGATTGCATTCACACCACCCCCTTGATACTCACCTCAAGCATTACCTCTAGACATTCTATGCCACTTACATTACTACTCCGACATGAAGCTTATTCTATCTGTGGTCAAAATGATGAATATCACATTACAAGGACTTAAAACCCCTCACATTTCTCCTATGTTCCAAAAACATTTGTTACTGATGGGTCTACCCCTTCTGCCTGTCCATCACTCATAATAATCGCTATTAAAAAAGTTGCCAACATACTGACCTTCATAAAGGCTCTGTTCCTGCTTGAACTCTCTATTAATGGATAGTATGGCTTACCTCGGGCCACTCATCTTCCCCCACAGCCACAGTGGTCTCCTTGGCAAACAGCCTTGAATAAATTAAAATCCAGTTGCAGTTAGGCTTTCCACCTGCTACTCAAGTGGATGAAGCAACTGCCACCTATATCTGTGATACCTAATTTCGAACATGGTGCTTCTTGCTTTAGTCTCTTGTTGCGGCTATTCCTTTTCTGCCACATAACCTGTGGTAAGCTAACTGCATTAAGTTTGCCATTTTAATATGTGTTCTTTTTTTTGATATTTAATGTCTACCACAGGTACCTATACTAGTTATACAATGATCTAATGTCCCAGGCAATATTATTACATAGCCGAGCTAACATATTAAAATAACCTATATGCTCTTACCATCTTGTTTACCTGACTCACTATTGACAAATACCTACCTGCAAATCCATGCCCCACAGCAGTGACCTTTTTAGTATTTGCGGTTTCAATGCCCCCTTTTTGACATCCCAAAAAAACAACACTGCATACATCACTCTTAAATTAGTTGGTTGTTGTTTTTTTTCCGTTGTATATTTTTTTATTTTTCTTTGCAGAGCAGCCCTGTGCCCAACAACTCTCTCTATGGCTAATATAAATATAGTATATGTATAGATGTGAGGGGACTTAACATTCTTAAAAAATGCTTAATATCCATACACAGTTTCATCACCCTCAGGTAGATATAGTATACTTACAAAAGTATATTTTAAAAATGGTATAGCTCTCCTTATTTGTTAACACATCTACCCCATCTGATGCTGTAGTTTATATGTCCAGAGTAAAATTAGATGTATAGCCACCCTACTATCTGCCTCCCTTTCATTCACATACATGGACCATCTTTTAAAAATATAAAAGCAAAAAACACACTAAATCACAATATGCACAACACAAGATATACATAACAGAAATAATTTACCCTTAGAACATGTTGTAGATTGTAAGAAGATTCCTCACACCTTCTATATAAACCATAAAAATATACAATCTATAGAAATAAAGACCATGAATAGTATGATACTGTATGACACAAATATGAAATTAAGATGATTATTGCACTCGTAAAGGTTCAATTGATTGTAGGCACGTAGAAAGGCTTTTAAATATATGACCTTCTTATCTTCTCTTTCCCCATGTTCAATACATGAAAGGAAAGGAGAGAGACAAACGCATAATGTAACAGTATATACAAAATTAGCAGCTTTATTTAATTTGCGCTCACAGGATAAAAAAATAAATAAAAAATTGCACATCAAAATCTCACTCTTCCAAGATCAGGAAATGGATTAGGTTCCTCAAAAAACAGCTGAGCAGCAAAAGTTAAAAATAAAAACAACAATAAAAACAGACTTGTATGTATTCAAATTCTGAAGACTGTGTTGGTCTCCTACCCCAATGCATTTCATCCAAGGCAGGACTTCCTCGGGGGAATCCAAAGGATGAATTTAAAGGACAAGCATAGAGCCATTCTGAACCATTCATACCAATCCTTTACTCACACTTTACTACCTCTGGGTAAATTTCCTTAACCGACAGCAGTTTGGTTAAGAAGACTGCTCACCCTAACATGGTGAGCAATACCTTCCATATAGGATTCGCTATACCGAACCTGTCACAAACACATATGAGACATTAGTTATGCAAATTATTCTACAGGCTGTATAATCTGAGAAATATTATTTTACAAGTGTTGATTGACTTGGGACATGCGGACTACCTACTTTGCATTATCTTGAATTGTTTTGTTATATTTTTCTGTTTTTTGATGTAACCACCTAATTGTAGTTTATTTTTATAATGCTTTCTTATGTAATCTTCATTTCATGATATATACGTGAAATTACACTCCGTATGTATTGTTTTGCTATATAATTGCTACAACACTTAAATTAAAAGAAAACAAATCTAGATAGCTAAACCATTTACTTTTATTTTGGCGTACTTCAATATCAATTGGCTTATTCACTAAGTCGAGGATTGTGGAGAATGGACATTTGAATAAAGTGGCTTAAAAAAGACAAACGTAAAAGATGCAGTTTGCTTGTAAATACTTCACGATTCTTGATTTGTTGAACAGTGGTATAATGGAGAAGAAGATGAGTGGAAAGCAGAACAGACAACATAAAATTACAGATTTGTCTAACTGTATGTATTAAATATTTACAGTACACTAAAATGTTTCTCTAATTCATGATTTCATTTGTTAATGTCTGACACATACACAAATAAGTAATTTCCATGAAAGCATTATACATTTCTTTCACACCATTATGGAACAAAACAATCTAAAGCAACAGTGATTCCAAATGACTATTATCTGGAAGAGTATAATGAAGATTTCTTATGATGTGCTGATATGGTAATACTGTGCAAGTCCTGCATAGATTTTCAACTGTATATAAAAAGACATTCTAGTCTATTCTTCTCATGCTGTGTCTGTCCATTTATTGCTTAATGACTCTTGAGAATTTTGCACAGAATTGCATAAAAGCTAACAAAAGTATCATGCAAGCAAATATTTCTCTTATTTAACTCAAGCCATAAAAATATGATACATTTTGGCTTTTTTTAATTTTTTTTATTTTAACAGTTTTATTGAGAAAATAAAACAATGCATGATATCCAATGTTGAACATCCGAAGAATGCAGATGCAAAGTTCAGATATCAAACATCAGACATACATGCAAACAACAAAAGATAATAAAACAAACAAAAAAAAAAAGAGTAAGGAACAAATGCTGCTCAGGACAAAAGAAGAGATCCTAACCACCACAGTCAGGTGATGTAACTATGCCAAAACCCGTCAAGTGTAGAAATGCAAAATGCATTTCTTTCAAAACTTGAATATGTTTTACATTTACAATCCAGTCCTTAACAGCTACATTGTTTTGTTTTTTTCAAAAGGATGCAATGAATCGGTTTGCCGCCATAAGCAAATGTTTTAATAGGGAGAATTTTAATTTGAGTAGAGATACTGAGAATAAATAAAATAGAATTGCAAAGACATGTTTAATGAGTCTTATAAGTGTAAAAATCATTTTCCAAAATATTTACATGTCTGGACAGAATCATCAAATATGAGCACGGAAAAATAGGAGAAATGAGGAAAAAAGCCAGAAACATGGTGATATAAAAATAGAACATTAAGGAGGAATATAACCAGAAATACCCTTTAAATTAACTAAATGGACATTTAGTTAGATATTTTTATTGTGATATAATAATGAAAGTATATATAGTATCAAAAACAATATAGAAATGTAAATTGCCATGATAATCCTAAATTCTCTAAACACTAGCAAATATAGGTCAATATTGTATCCATGCAAGCAACAGATTGTTGACGTATGCGCCAAACATGACAACATTAATGTCACAAAGAAAAAGTTTTCAGATCCAAAGTATAAGGGTAGACTGGACAACATAAAAAATAACGAGATCACACAATTTAAGAATACCTATTGTAACTGCTATACAATGTAATAGTAGATAAATGCATATGTATGCAAAGTATAATAATTGTAAACCTGTAGCATAAATGCCCATATAAAAAAGATGAGAAAAATGAAAGCAAAACATATCAAAGGAAGTATAAAGGTAAAAATGGGAGAGAGCAATACCAGTTAAACCATTAAAGGACCTGAATGAAGAGACAGAGAAAACATCAGCAGAGTCCAGGGCTGAAAGATCTATAGAAAGTGTAGTCAGTGTGTCACTAACAGCTAAGTACATGGCAAAGCACACATTCACTTCATAGCGAAAAATGGCCAAACATCCGAGGAAAATTAGAAAATTCTACAGGTTGTTTTTTTTTGGATAGCTGCTGCCATTTTTTGTATTGCAGCAGAGAAGGAGTAGAGTAGGTGGAAAAAGAACAATATGGAATATGAGTCTCAGGTAGCAGTAATCCTTTAATTAATTAATTAATCAACATATCCAATGGTGGAAATAGAGGGCATCAAGCCTTTGTGGGTAGCATCCAATGCAAAGGTGAAATATCAGTGATATTTAATATTATGAGAACATAATTGCTCTGTGTTGGGTTTTCAGCACTCTTGTCGACTGTAAAGTTGACCATGACAAATCTGGTCAAATCTGGGTAGATTTTCCATGCACCCGACATATCTTGGTGAATTTTTAGCTGCCCTTCTAGGTTAAGATCTGTGTGCTCAATACAGCAGCACTGGTTTGTCCTGAGATTGATTTAAGACAACATTGAAGAGTTCTTGCAGGGTAGCAAATAAATCCACAGAGGCCCCAAAGGTTGTTCCTTTGTCCACAATTATCTAAATCATTTAAATCTTGATTTAAAAAGTAAAGAAAGTTAAGTTCACCTGCCACGTCAAGGCAAACCTCTCAGGTGAGTTCTACGCTAACAATTCACCTTGCTTGCTTCAGCTTCAGGCAAAAAAAAATCTCTAATGAGACAGAGAGGGTTATTTTTCTAAACCCCTAACTTCTTATTAACCCTTAATATGAAACACATGGGGTGGGCTTCTGCACTGTAACATGACTGTGTGATACAAAAGCAAATACAAATACACAAAAATAAGTCCTGTGCTCAGATTCCACCTACACCTGGGCAGCAGCAATGACCATAGTACACATCAGTCTCAATACATAAAATAAAAAAGAGTTACTTGTGCTCTATTCCAAATCCCTATGTACATTTAAAAAACTGTAAGTTTTTAGTTTCACTCCAATGGCCACTTAAGTGTAAGCTCACCTACCACGTCAAGGTAAACCTCTTAGGTGAGTCCTCCGAGAACAATTCACCTTGGTTCTTTCAGTTTCAGGTAAAAATATCTAATCTCCAGTTATTTAAATGTGCACAGGGATTTGTGATACTATGCACGTAACTCAATTCTTTGGTTTTTATTGTATTTATTGGGACTGTTGTATACTATTGTCATTGCTGTTGCTCAAGACTGGTGGGAGTTTGAGTGCAGGACTTAATTTTGCATATTAATATAGGTAGGGTGTTTCTCAAGGTCTGTAGATAACTGTTGAACTTAGATAACATAGTGGGTCTTGGTCTTCTAGTTCATTCACCACAAGCCAATATGGAGATTGTTGGCATCTAGTTCCGACTGGAAACAGTTCTTCAACTAGTTAACCATTTGAGCCAAATCCCCAATGAATGGTGAGTTTCTGAGAATGTCTTGTAATCTCAAAATGCCTTTTGAGATTGCTGGAATGCCTGGACCTAAGCACTTCTCAGAGAATGTGGGAGCCATGATGGAATCTTCAAAGTCAGTAACTATATTTTAAAGTCAACAGAGTCTTTAAAAAGTTGTGTTAAGGTGCAAGATGTTGTGGTCAGTGTCTTGCCATACAAAGTCTGGGATGAATGACATTTCTTGCAGTTGGCCATTTGTGCAAATTTGCCAAATAATTTTTTTTTTTATATATACCGTATATACTCGAGTATAAGCCGAGTTTTTCGGCACATTTTTTGTGCTGAAAAACCCCAACTCGGCTTATACTCGAGTCAGTCTGTATTATGGCAATTTACATTGCCATAATACAGACTGGGGGCTGGCAGAGCTGTTACTTACCTCTCCTGCAGCTCCTGTCAGCTCCCTCCTCCTCCGCGCCGGTCCGGTCAGCACCTCGGTCAGCTCCCAGTGTAAGTCTCGCGAGAGCCGCGGGGTCATAGTGCGGCTCTCGCCAGACTTACAGTGTGAGCTGACAGAAGAGCTGCACGGACCGGTGCGGAGGAGGAGAGAGCTGCAGGAGAGGTAAGTAACAGCTCTGCCAGCCCCCCTCCTCCCCCCACTGAACTGCCAATGCCACTGGACCACCAGGGAAGGAGAGCCCCCCTCCCTGCCATGTATTAAGCAGGGAGGGGGGACAAAAAATACATAAATTAATAATATATAAATAAAAATAATAATAATAATAAAAAAAATAATATAACAAAAAAATCAAATAATATTAATTAATATATAAATATAAATAATAAAAAAATAATTAAAAAAATTATATAATCCAAAAAATTAAAATAATAAATAATAATATGAATTTTTTTTTTTTTATATATAAAAATGCCCACCCCCCACCAAGGCTCTGCAACACAAACACACACTGCATCACACACACACACACACACTGCACTCATACACACACACTGCATTTATACACACACACTGCACTCATATACACACTGCATTTATACACACACTGCGCACTCATACACACACAGTGCATTCATCTTATACACACACTGTAAATAAATATTCAATTAATATAATTTTTTTAGGATCTAATTTTATTTAGAAATTTACCAGTAGCTGCTGCATTTCCCACCCTAGTCTCATACTCGAGTCAATAAGTTTTCCCAGTTTTTTGGGGTAAAATTAGGGGCCTCGGCTTATATTCAGGTCGGCTTATACTCGAGTATATACGGTATGTGAAAGTAAGGATTTTATATCCTTCAAGCTGCATCCATGTGGCTCTCTAGCTAGCCAGGCCCACTATTTTGGCATTTTTGTCAACAGTTAAATGTTTTTGATTTAATATGCTTAAATATAAAAGCTATACACAGGTGCATTCAGTGGTTTCTAGATTGTAAGGGTTAAACTTAATCTATCTTAATGCATAGGACTTACTCACATAAATGAAGTACTAAGGGCCTAGTTTACATTCCCTGTTATAACACTTTCAGATATACAGCAATTGTTTCATTTTAATTTTCACAGTTGCAGTATAATTTATGTCTTGCTTATTGTAAGATGTTTTGCAAATGTTTTTGTCCACCCAAGTTTTTAACTTTCCCATGATATTAGAACACTGTTTTATCACATTTTATGTATTGTCATTTTCACAGGTTAGTTCCATTTCAAGTCAATATACATTGCGATTTATTGTATCAGTATCTCCTTGTGTTATCACTATACATATCACTATCACTCCTGCCTTCAAAGTATGAAAAATAAGTCACTATTTGGTGGGTAATTTTCTTTCAAATAAACAAATTGCATTTTATTCAGTTTATCCATGATAGCAGTTCCAGTAAAAAAAAAAAAAAGAAAAGAAAAAAAGTGCAACGTATCCTCTGTATTGGTTTCTATACAATCACATAATTGTGGACTGGAACCCTAAGACTAGCTTATCCAATAGTGGAGGATATCTGGTTAAGTATATTTGACATATGTGTGCGTTGATTTTATATACTTAAAAGTTAATGAAGGCTAAAATTACTAAATAACACATTTTCATCTCAGATGTTATTAAAAAGTTTAAATAGTTATGTAGCTTACTTTGTATAGAGCAAGCTAATTCCTCTTGGTCATTATGCCCACACCTTGTTATAGACAGAGTCCCTATGCCCTACTCCTCCCATATTTGACTGTCAAAATAAATAAAATATTAGATTTACTTACTGGGAGACTTAAGACCTACTCTATTCTTGTGAATGTTAATGCACTTCCCACCTGTGCCCATTTTGACACTCTTTTATTTTTTGAGTAAATCACAAAAGATACCATCCCAAGATCCTTGCCAGCCCTGTAAAGGGGTCAGAGTGGAGGGCTTAAGATAATTTTTTAGGCTCCTAATATTATTACCCTTGCATTCAGACATGAGCAGGGTGATTAGGAAAGCACAAATGGTAAGTCCTCCTTATTGTATTAATTACCCTGTACTATTGCTGAAGGAAACACATGGGTAGCTGTAGCTGGCAAACTGTTAAGATTCTAACATTCACTCGCTAAACATAGGTTTAGAAATAAGAGGCAGACACTCACTATTAAATCATTAATACCCCCAGTTCCCTATATCACTGCTGGTAACTAATTGGCAGATGCAGTCTCTAAAAGCCTAGCCACCTGACTGCTTCCTACTAAAATTAAGTTTTAAAATTTCCATGTCTTCTGACTTTCTTAGCCTTTATAATGGTGAGTGTTACTATACATGGCTAGTAAAGTTTAGGGTTACATCTAAATATAGGGTAAATGTCCTGCCGGATTTAAGGAATACACTAGCCTCGTACTATAATCTTGATATATGAGCTCCCGGCAAATTATCTGCCATAGTTTAAGGTGAACCATATTTCCATTATTTTCCTTCTTCTTTTGTTTCAAGCTCAGTCATAACTAAATATGTTTTATTTTATTGTATTTTATTTTATTTTTTGTTGATGTTGTTTGCAGTGTCAGATCTCTTTGAAACCTTTCATGGATTTGACACATTCAAATGTGTATGCTCAAACTTTTATTTGCATTACAATAAATATGAAATCTAGCCTTTCAACACCTTTTCCACACCTGTATTACCTTTTTCTCCATTGCAAATTTTCAACATGATCATACCTTCCAATTGTCCTTTCAGCCCCAAATCCATCTGTCCTTTTCTATTCCAATGTCCCCTTTTTTCTAGGAGCCCTGTATCTGTGTGTGAATTTAATAGGAGTAAGCAATGTCTCAGAGCACATTCTTTGTACGTGCAATCTTAAGGGCATCTGTTTCAGTATCTGAGGAATATCATGCCTGAGCAAATATTTACTCCACCACAAGATCTAGAGCAGACATAGGCAACCTTCGGCACTGTAGATATTTTGGATTACACCTCCCATGATTCTTTGCCAGCATTATGGGTGTAAGAGCATTATGGGTTATGTAGTCGACAACATCTGGAGTGCCGAAGGTTGTCTTTGACTGATCTAGAGGAATATCAAGTACCCAATATAAATAATTAGTTGATTGATGTCTATCAAGAGTAGAGTTACAATGCAATTTCTATAACTCTTAGCCAGGAAAACAATGAAAAAAGCAGCAAATCATTATACACTGTTTGATGTGAGCAGACTGTTGAAGACTCTGGTGGTTATCTAAAACGCATGAGCCTCTTCCAAGAATCTGACCACTTTAACTACATTTATCTACCATACATATGTAAATGGCTATTCGTTCCAACTAAGATGTTAAATGTAATTATTTAAAACCACTACAAGTGCTGGTTAAATAGCTTAGTGGTTAGTATCCCAATTGTATTAATTATGTCGACACATAGCATTATTTACAAAACTGTGGCTTGTCAGGGGGCTATAAACTTAGATGGCCTACAGATATTTGTAGTTTCATAAATTTCGGGCTGAAATTTACTCTTCATTAATGAATTCCCAAAAATCTTAGTAAAATGATTGTCAGCCTTTCATCCTACTAAGGTTATTGAAAAGTGTACAACTAAAACTAGTAATAATATCTAGACCATACTTGAAAATTAGGAGAAAAAATGCTTAATTTTTCCTCTCTTTTTCTTGTTATTATTAAATTATTCTTTTGAAAGTCTATACTTGCGTCAGCATTCATGCTTTGTATTCAAATATATTTTTTATGTAAAACACTAAAGAATTTGTTATTTCAAATTACTTGATTATCTTTGAGCAGGCTGACAGACATACTTTACCTTTTCATTTATAATTAAGAACATCTTTAAAATTTACTGAGCAGGATGATGCTTTGAGTCACAATAGAACCCAAAGAACATTGACATTTACAATATCTTCAGTTATGTCAAATTACAGTGGAGAAACGTGTGTACTATATATAATGAGGTAGAGGCAGAATATCTACCTACACTGTTTCAATAAAAATACATGATAGGTAAACCGTGCAGCAATAACTCCCACTGTAGTTCCTTCAGTGCAATAGCCAAAACCATAAAAATTGGAGAAATGCTCAACTTGTATTTAAAGTGCACACCCAGGTGCTACCATATTTATTTGAAGGAAAAAATACAAGTTGCAAACGTTTCGGGCTGTGGCCCTTTATCAATGCTAAGGACATTAGAATTGGCAAAGGGCCACAGCCCGAAACGTCTGCAACTTTTATGTTGTCCTTCTAATAAATATGGTAGCACCTGGTTGTGCACTTTAAATACCAGTTGAGCATTTCTCCAATTTTCTGGTTTTGGAGAAATGTGTGTTTATCCTACATCACCTTCTTAAGATATAATTTAAAGCAAAAAAGGAAAATGAGAAAAAGTTATCACAGACTACCATGACCATATCAACAAATGCAAAACTAGTGCAGGTATATCATGGCACAAAACAAATGTGAAAAATATAAAGATAAGTACATTTGATTACACCACTTATTAAGTCTTCACTGATTTTAATGTAAAAAATGTGATTGAGTAGATTATTTAGTACTTAGCATATCATATATATTTATATACTGTATATAGTATGTTGATAAAAGTAGCGTACATGGTTAACAGAACAAAACCTTATACTGAAAACATAACAAACAATTCTTCTTTTTATCATAATTAACATTTATTGTAATAGAAGACAAACATCTATACTAGTTTTTATATGGTTAATATTTTATTACACTTATATTAAGTGTCTCTTTAATATGTTCTTTCTCAATACTGGTATATTATAGATATGATCAAATGTAAAAACCAAAGCCAGAGTGTGGACTTTAGTAGATAATTCTTGTGACATTTTTTAACGCAATAGGTCTCAAAAGCAAGCTGTGTATATCCTTATATAATTTTAGAATCTGCTTAACTTATATTTTGAAATGCACAACATAAGGCCTTTGGATGTTTTATATTCTAGGAGTCAAATGTTTTTGCATAGACAAGAAGCTAGTTCCACATACTCAATTGAAATCTCTCGATCTGCTATTTTATGCTGGTATTGTATTATTATTATTATCTAGTAATTATATATTAGGCTCTAGCTATGATTTGAACTTTGACTTTCTACTCTCTACTTGTAAATACTTCTTTGATATTCAATGCTTCAGTAAGTTGTTTCTACCTTGATCTACATCGGTATCCATTTCAACGTTCTGTAAGAATATAATATATCAAAAGTGGAAAAATATGTAGTCTATGATTTTTCCTTCATCTTTGTTGTCATCATTCTTTAAGAAGGCTCCACTGACTGTATCATTCATAGTCCAATAATATGTACAGGTGTAAAAGCCATAATCATCGCACTTATGATAAATCACGGCTTGAACTATCTTGCTTTGCATGTAATGCGTCTATCTCATATATTAGTTTCCCCTTTTACATTGCATTGCTAAAATAAATGAACTTTTGCATGATATTCTATCACCTATATAGTCGACCCATAGTAAAATTCCAGTTTTTACATGAGCTGCTAATTTGCAACACATTCTTATTAATGATTTCTGTTTCAATCAACCTTATCCCAGTACAGTTGCAATCATTTGTTTCTTCCTGTCAAGCTAATGTTGTGATTTAGAACATGTTGAAAACCTTCAGTTTTGCTCAAAAGTAGAGCGGTTTTAACAAAATAAATTGCATCTAAGTGTAGATGGGTTTTCTTTATTTTACAAAATCCACAAGAAATCCTACTGTGGTTTGTCAAATGTACATTTTCTATAAAAGGAGATGCATATAAAGGTAAAACATACACTATTTTGTGGCAAAGTTCTAAACCATGGGAGATATTCTACTGGCTTTCACGGTGATTGCTTCTTATTTTGCCCTGGAATAATACCCTTAAAGTCTTCATGAATTTGACCTGCCTGTTTCATGTCTAGAAGTAGATGTCATATTAATATTGTTTCTTGATGTGATTGTTACTTTGCACTCTGCTTCAGATTAGGAAAGTGCAGTAGGTGCTAGACTTGCTAATAGTTCCTTCTCCATATTGAAAGAAGTAACAACTTGTAGACTTTGATCGGTAGCATTTCTGGTCCAATTATTATTATTATTATGATTCCGTAGCGCTTTACAATATTATTAGAGGAGAGATTTAAATATAAATAGGACAATTACAAGAAAACTTACAGAAACGATAGGTTGAAGAGGGCCCTGCTCAAACAAGCTTACAGTCTATAGGAGGTGGGGTATAAAACACATAAAGACATTAAATAGCGATCAAATTAGGTGGGAGTGAAGCAGAGCTGGAGGAGAGAGTAGAGTGCTGCCCTTTAGGAGAGGGCAAGAGCCAGGTATGTGAGGTAGAGGTTAGTCTGGTAGGCTTCCCTGCCCGGAATCACAGTGCAGGATACAATGCAGAATTAAAAAATATATTTATTACAGAAAAAATTAAAAAATATATATATTTCTCGAAAATAATAAAGATAACAATATAATAAAAACAGATTAAAGTATAGTTAGTGGTCAAAATAACTAGTGGATTATTATTTTGACCACCAACTTTAATCTGTTTTCATTTTATTGTTATCTTTATTATTTTCTAGAAATATATAATTTTTTTCTGTAATAAATATATTTTTTAATTCTCCATTGTATCCTGCACTGTGATTCCGGTCAGGGGAGTGTCACCCCAGAAATTGGCACAAAATCTACATACTTAGTGCCAGTTACCAAAAGGCTCTAGAGAAGGTGAGCACTTATATGCCTTATTTCTTTGCATTCTTATCACCTAGATTATTTTCTCCACATCTATTACATATGACACGGAGAGGAATATATCTATCGTCCAACTGAAAGAGGTTGTGTGGTCTACCTTAAAGACACAGACACCAGGAAGTTTAGAGTCTTACATCTGTAAAAGGCTCTAAAAAATGTGAGTTTACTCCCATCTATAACTCACAAATTAATTTGTGATATAGTTGATACATACAATATTGCACAATTATTTGTATCCTGTCTTTCTGTTTTTTATGTAAACCTTACATCAAGTGTCATATAGAGGGTAAGTGTTTTTATACACTATACAGAGGCATTTCCACCTCACAAAAGGATACAGCGCTGCACTCAAACTGACAGTCTGAAGGGTAGAAATACCAATCAGACTGCAAGTTTTTTATATTTTGAGATAGCATCATTTGTTTGGCCTGGGTTGCTCTAATGGATGGAGATTATGAGATCAGGAGACATGAGATATCAACTGATAATCAGCTTGAAATTTGCAAGTTGAGTGGGTATCAGCTCGTAGGTATAAAAATGTATGCCAAACTGTTTCTTGTCATAAGCTCTTCTTCCCATTCTTTTGTCTAGGTGGGAAGCCTTACAAAAGTAACTTTCTAGGGAGAAGGTCTCAAGCTACTCTAATGGTAAGAGGAGGGGGGGGGGGTAACCCCCAAGATAAATAAACTATTTGCAAAAAGAGCACAAGGACTAACCATGCAGGAGATAAACCCTCACGGATAGAGAGTAACCCTAATAAAACATAACTTTAAATATATTTATATAAATATTAAAAAAACTTGATGTCATTTAGAAAGAATCAAAGAGGTATCTGTAATAGGAAAAAATCCTACAAAAACAATAAAAAAGAAAAATATAAACTTGTAATAAACAAATAATATAAATAAAGTAATATAAAACGAAAATAAGGAAAAAAGCAAGAATCAGAGACTGTCCACTGTAACTCAGTGGGATATGTAGAGTCATTGCACTGAAAGTTGCAATGTGCAAAGAAAAAGTAAGGAAATAAAATAACAAAAGTAACGATTGTTCAATAATAAATTAACCGAAGGGGGAAAGCAAGATGAAACAAAATTGCTGGTAGTATGGTAGAGTGTAGAGAGATCCTACAAAGTAGAAGTAATAGTAAGTAGAGACCATCTCTACACTGCTGTGCCTTCAAGGGCACCCCTTAAAAAACGCTACCCCCTTCCCTCACAGAAATGAAACAACTAAAAATAAACATGTGTAAGGAATAAATAAAAGTAAAAGTAAAATATAATATGGGTGGTATTGTCTCTAATAGTATTAGTAGAATGTCTTCCCACATCTCTTAACCAACACCTTACACAAAACGTCCTGACACGCTTTTCGACGAAAAGGCTCTTCCAGGGGAACAGAATCTAACGGAACAGAGGTTTTAAATATAGCGCCTGTGTCATTGATTGGGTGCCCACTGACCAATCCATAAGTGGGCACCAGGCCTGTAGGTGGAGCTAAAGTAGGTTTTGTGTTAACCCTATGCATGCCTGATTGTATCTTCACTATGGAGGAAATATAAGTTACATGGGCTTAAATGTTCTTAAATACATTATACGTATTGAAGACAAATATAATGCTGTAATACTTTGTCTAACTTTCCATAGTGAATAGCTAGAGGAATATATTTAATAATTAGAAACAGTGACTTTATTAAATTCATAAAATAAAGAAGGGTGATCTGTTGTGAAGTATTATGAAAACAGATTTGTATATATCACACAGGTAAAAAAAAAGTATATGTTTCAATGTCAGCTACATGGTAAGCCTGCTCTGTGCTAAATATTAGCGACTGCAAGGTGCTTATTGTATGAAAAAGGCTAACCAAAAAATAAAAGATTAGAAGATAAGAATGAAAACAAGACATCAATTAATTATAGGGATAATTGGTGGACTGCCAAAAGGGGAGTATTAGTGTGCCGAGGTTGCATATTAACTCTATGTGTGCTCAAGACTTATTTCCACTGTCGGAAATCTGTAGTGCCATTTTAAGGCATATTATTATAATAAATTATTCTTAGTTCCATATAAGTCGATAATTAATCCCTTTATGGAAGTGTCAAAAATAGCGATCCTTAAATATAATGATGACATCCATTCGATTTAAGAACATTTTAAAGCAATAACATATGATGTTTTAAAGCTTCATCTGTCAATCCTTGATAAATTGCAGCAAACGATATTGATAGGGAGAAACAGCATATCAACCAAGGGGAGATTAATCTATTGTAGAATATTATAGAGACAGTAAAAAAAAGGGATTCCAGAATTAACTAATATGGTTGGACCTGCTAATAGAAAGGTTGATGATCACAAAGTGGTTTTGGTATGAAAGCAACTCCAAAAAAATTAAACAAACAGAGAATCATTCTAAACCCAAAGAACAAAACCAGGGAACGAGACCTCCATGAATCAAAAGGATAATAGCTGGAAAACTTTCCATAGAGAATTATGTGCAGTTGTCAGGAATGGATGAACGGGTGAAATTAAACTCTTTGTTCAATCCTTTCAGAAAGAGAGTTTGGAATGAGTAGATCCAACGTGATTCTGCCTTTAATAATACTAGATTTATATTACCTTTCCGATGATTTAATTGTAGCTTTTGGATAACTTGGAACTGCAAAACTCTGGGGTTATTACCATGATTGAGCCTTACATGTCTGGCCACCGAGGTGCCAATATTGGGATTTGTGACTGAATTCACCTGTTGCAATACCCTTCATCGAAATTGCTGGTAAGTTTTGCTGATATATTGGAGGCCACAAATACATGTTATTAAATAAACTACATCTGTAGAACTGCAATTTACAAATGCGTTGATGTTGACCTCCAAATGAGTTTGTTTGCTGACTACCATTTTTGTGGTGGTAATAAAGTTGCATGCTTTGCAGTGCCCACATCTAAAGAGGCCCTTAATTGGTTGAAGCCAAGAGGTAGGTGTACATGATGGTTCTAGATGGCTATGTGTCAATAGATCCCCTAGGTTGGGTGCCCTTCTGAATGTCAAAGAAGGGTGTGGTAGGATAGTGTCATTGAGTAGAAGATCATGCCATAAGATGGGCCAATTGTGGCGAAAGATCAGCTCTGCTACTTCCCAATATCTGTCATTGGTGCCAATGAACCTGATAAGACCATGCTCGATAGGGTTCTGAGAGGGGGCCTATGTAGACTCTCTGATCTATCAATTGCTTTGGCCCTTTGATAAGCTTTTTTAAGGACCTTATTTGGGTAACCCAGCTGTTTGAATCTCAGTTTGTGTTCCTTGGCTTCTCTTTCAAAATCTGATGGCTGTGAGCAATTGCGCTTGGCTCTTAGATACTGCCCATAGGGAATATTAGTTTTCAGGTATTTGGGATGATGGCTATGCCAATGTAATAGGCTGTTGGTGGCTGTTGGTTTTCTATACAGCATGATGGTAATCTCTCCATGTTCCAAGATGTTTATCTTTAAGTCCAAGAATATTAATTCTTTTTCATATATGACATGGGTGAGTCATAAATCAATGTCATTGTGATTTAATTCATCTACCATCTTTTCAAACAATGTTATGGGACCAGTACACAAGATCAAAATATCATCTATAAATCTGTACTATATATATATGCACTCTTTGTATCTCAAGTTTAGAGTCGTATATACAGAGGTTTCTTCCCACCATCCCAGAAAGAGATTGGCGTAGCTCGGTGCGCAAGATGAACCCATCACTGTACACATGAGCTGGAGATAATATTTCCCATTATAAGTGAAATAGTTGTGTGTTAACACAAACTCCAGTAATGATAAAACAAAAGTCTGTTCTGAGGGATTATAATGACCAGTTTTTGACCATTAAAAGCACAACCAAGTAGCCCTTTATCATGAGGTCTAGATTTGCCAGCAATGTATATGGAGGGACTGTGATGTTTTCCAATGTCAGTAGGGTTTGTTTGGTATCCCTAATGTAAGAGTCCAATTCAAATACCAAAGGCTGTAACAGTTTATCCAAATACTTGTTGGCTCTTTCTGTCAGACTCTGGTTTCCAGAGACAATGGGCCTTCCTGGAGGACTTAAAACGTTCTTATGGACCTTTGGGAGGCAATAAAAGCTTGCTATGGTGGTATTGTTCGGTGACACTATATATTTATATTCATTAGTAGTTATGATGTTATCAGTAAGGGCTTGGTGTGCTGATGTTCTCAATTCTGTCAAGAACTTGGATGTTGGATCCCCTTTAAGTTCTTGATAATTGGAGGAATCTGCAAGGTGTTCCATACACATATCAATTTATTGTTTTTTGTTCATGAGTACAATATTGCCCCCTTTGTCTGAAGGTTTAATAACAATATTGTGTGTATTTTGTAGTTCATTTAAAGCCTTCTTTTCACTAAAAGAGAGGTTAGACATGTATGGGGAACCCCTAAAAAAAACTCATCCAGCACTTTCGTGCACATGTGTATGAACAGATCTATACTTGGAATTTCCTTGAGGTTGGGGGTAAACTAGCTCAAGGGTTTAAGGTCTGTCAGGGAGTGTACCACTTGTTCAGATAGCAGGTTTACAAGTATATGAAATAAATTTGAATCTTCTGGTGCCAAGCCCATATCTTCCATGTTCTTAGAGTCCTTTTTAGCATGAAAGGCATGTAGGGCCAATTTTCGACCAAACGGACTGAGATCTTTAGCCCAATTGAAAGAATTAGTAGGTGGAGTTGGGACAAAGGAAAGTCTTTTATTTAATAGGTCTATATGTCGTGTTTGTAAGTTGAAATCGGATAGATTAATAACTTTGTTATTGTTTGTACCACACTTTATCACTGATTGTTTCTGTGGGTTTTCTATCCCCACTTTCTTCTGTCTCTCAGACGTTCCCTCTGTGGACATGGCCACTCTTGATCTAAAAAAAAAAAAGGGAGTACTGAGAGGCAGAGATTGTGACGTAGTGGATGTCCTATCTTGGGATGTCAAAGGGGAAGATCTCTTGGTTTCTATTATCCGAACCTTATGGATTTATGAAAGAGATACCTTTGTCTGTGTTTTTAAGGATACCCCTTGTCATGCCTCTTGTTTTAAATATGGATCCTCTAGTAGGGGTTTTGGATGTGTTGCAATATTCAGATTAAGACCATTCTGTTTCCTCCAAGGAAGAAAAATTCTTACCCTCTGAGGTTGGAAACCTTGTTTTATGGGAAAACAGCAAGTTTCCCTGAGACAGCGCAGTGAGTAAGTGATACATGTAACAAATAGTTTCAGTTGCAAATATTGGAAATGTTTAAATACCGTAAACATATGTCCAGGTTTTGGTGTGCCTAGGAATGGAGTGGTAGATGAGACTGAGTGGTAAATAATGTAAAAACAGTAACTAATGGCGTAAAGTGAATATTCTGCCCTTTGGGTGAAGGAAGGGTTTAAGTTTAAATGAAGTATAGAGCAGACAGAAGATATAACTAGTGAATTCCTAGGAACCTCCAAATACATAAAGTAGGAGATATTGTTGGGCAAGGGAAATAGCTCAATAAGGTGGCATGTGGTGATTTACAAGGAATTGTTGAAAAAGATAATGTTAACAAAGATTTCTGGGATGTCACATGGATGAAGCATTGAACTCACTGAGCCTGCTCACATTGCTTGAAAGCAGACTCTAATAAGCAGACCTTTTCAAGTAGGAGTTAAAACAAACAAGAGGTTTAAACTAACAAGGTAATTGTTTTACTGTTCTGTATCTGGGGAAAAGAGTGTTAGCAAGATTGCTGGTTTGACTCAATGCATATCTTGTTGCATGAATGCATGCCTAGATGTACCTGTCCAGGGTCCATACCTCTGTGACAGGTGTGTGTGAGTGGTTTCTCTGGAAACTCAGATTGGAGATCTCAAGAAGCAAATTGCAACATTAAGGGAGATCGACAATCTTGAGAGATGTGGGGACAGGTAGTGCAGTGGGAAGAGATAAGACTGATGGGGAACAGGCACATAGCTGGGTGACAGTGGGGCGAGGAAGCGGGGGGGATGGAAGAGGAAAGGGCTAGCTAGTACTGATTTTACCTAGTAGATTTGCCCATTTGAGTGAAGATGTTGGGAGCATCAGCTCAGGGGTAGCTGTATTAGAGGAAGCTGTTCCTTCTAACAGCCGAGGGAACAGCCCCCTAGTACTGGTGGGGATGAAAATGTAAGGAAAGCTAGACAGGTTGTGGTGGTAAAGGACTGTAGATAGGGCAATCTGCTGCTCTGATCGGCTAAACTGGACAGTTTGCTTTCTCCCAGGTGCTCGGGCATGTTGCTGAGAGAGTGGAGGGATTATTGGGAGGAGCTGGGGATGACCCAGCAGTCATGGTCCATGTTGGTACAAATTACAAAGTAAGAGGAAGATGGAAGGTCCTAAAGAATGATTTCAAGGAATTAGGTAGCAAACTTAAGAAAAGGACATCCTAGGTGGTATTCTCTGAGATATTACCGGTGCCATGCAATACAGTGGAAAGGTAGTGGGAGATTAGAGAGGTCAATGCGTGGCTGAAGTCTTGGTTCAGGAAGGCGGGCTTTTTAGAGCACTGGGCTGACTTTGCGTTTGGGTACAACCTTTTTAGCAGTGATGGGTTGCACTTAAACGAGAGAGGGTCTGCAGTGCTGGGGGATAGGATGGCTAGAAGGCTGGAGGAGATTTTAAACTAGTAGAAGGGGAGGGAGGGTCATAGCAATCTACAAAATGTAGATGGGACAGAAAGGAGATGGACTTTAACTCAGTATAATGGGGGTGGAGATGGGGGAGGGGCAAGCTCAGAACAGATTAGGTATGTAATGTTGATAATTCACAAAAAGTACAAGTGACTCGTGATAATATTAAATGTATGCTTACTAATGCAAGGAGCCTAAATAACAAAATGGGGGAACTAGAGGCAATAGCATACACTAAATAATATGACATAATAGGCATAACTGAAACATGATGGGATGAGACACATGACTGGGTAGTTAACTTAAATGGGTACACACTAGGAAGGACAGAAAAAACAGGAAAGGTGGTGGGGTATGTTTGTATGTCAACCATGAGCTAAAGCCAAATCTTAAGCAAGTGGAATATGATGAGGAAGATGTGGATCCTTTATGGGAATATCTGCTTGGGACAAAAGAAGGAAAATCAACCATTGGTTGGGATATGTTATAAATCACTTAATGTTAATATTGATGATGAACAACAACTGTTTGAGCAAATTGGGAATGCTGCAATTCTGGGTAACACGTTAATTATTGGAGATTTTAATTACCCGGACAAAAATTGGGACAGAGGGACCAGTAGTTCAGCAAAGGGAATTAGGTTTTTGAACTTAACTGACACCTTCATGTCACAACTTGTACAAGCACCAACTAGAAAGAATGCTTGTCTGGACCTGGTTCTAACAAACAACGTTGATCTTTTGACCAACATTCAAGTAGGTGAGCACTTGGGAAATAGTGGCTGAAGTCTTGGTGCAGGAAGGAAATAAATTAAAAAAAACAAAAGCACATGGGGTATACTAGAGAATATAATTTTAAAAGGGCCAATTTATATAAGTTAAGGGCAGCTATAAGTTAAGGGCAGCTTTGCTGCAAAGGGATTTAGGCTGGGGGACTGGGAACTCAAATGGCAGATGAAATTTAATGCTGAAAAATGCAAAGTTATGCACTTCAGCATAAAGAATGCACAAGCAACATTTACCCTTAATGGAAGTGAATTAGGGATAACAACACACAAAAAGGACTTGGGGATTGTTATAGACAAAAAACTATGCAACAATGTGCAATGTCAATCAGCAGTGGCTAACGCCAATAAGGTATTTACATGCATGAAAAAGAGCATTCAGTCTCGGAATGAGAATATAATTTTGCCTCTTTATAAATCACTGGCAAGACCACATGTTGAACATGCCATGCAATTTTGGGCAGCTGTTCTAAAGAAGGATATTAAGGCACTAGAAAAAGTGCAGAGGCGGGCTACAAAATTAACAAAAGGAATGGAACATATCAGCTATGAAGAAAGGTTAACACATTCAAACCTCTTTAGTTTAGAAAAACGATGCTCAGAGGGGATATGATAACATTATACAAATATATCCGGGGCCAATGCAAACCATTGTGTTGAAATCTATTCACAAACCGGACTTACATAGGAAACGAGGTCATGAGTTTAGACTTGAAAAAAGAAGATTTTGTCTATTATTATTATTGCCATTTATACAGCACCAAGAGATTCTGTAGCGCTTTACAATATTATGAGAGGGGTCTATGTCAAAGAAAAGTTTTTTTTTTACTGTAAGAACAATAAGGATGTGGAATTCTCTGCCTGAAGAAGTTGTCTTATCAGAGTGCATACAGATGTTCAAACAGCAACGAGATGCATACTTGCAAAAACAGAATATTCAAGGATATAATTTTTCAATGTGATCATTGATCAACAGCAAAAACAGATGTGAGAAAGGCTGAACTCAATGGACACATGTTTCTTTTCAGCTTATGTAACTACTGTAAGTATGGAATTATGATCAGAAATAAACTTGCTTGAAAATCTGTCATTAATTTTTTGTTATATTTAGATAGCAGTAAAGAACCAGAGTATTCTGCTGAACTGTACAATAGGTTCAGGTATTTATTATTATTATTATTATGTTATTTATCTAGCGCCATCAAATTCCGCAGCGCTTTACAATGGGTGGACAAACAGACATGTAGTTGTAACCAGACAAGTTGGACACACAGGAACAGAGGGGTTGAGGGCCCTGCGCAATGAGCTTACATGCTAGAGGGAGTGGGGTAAAATGGCACAAAAGGTAAGGATAGTATTAGACTAGTGACAGTTGCAGAAGAGGAATCAGTCGGGAGCTATTAACAGTTTAAGTGATACGCTTTTATGAAGAAGTGGGTTTTTAATGATTTTTTTGAAGGAGTAGAGACTGGGTAAGCATCTAACGGAGGAGGGAAGTGAGTTCCACAGGAACGGTGCAGCCCTCGAGAAATCTTGAAGGCGAGCTTTAGAGGTAGGAGTACGACAGAAGATAGACGTAAGTCTTCAGCAGATTGTAAGGGCCTAGATGGGACATACTTGTGTATAAGGGAGGATAGATAGGTGGGTACAGCATTATGTAGAGATTTGAAAGCAAGAATCAGAATTTTAAATTGAGCTCTATATCTTATAGGAAGCCAATATAGGGACTGACAGAAGGGTGAGGCATGGGCAGTGCGGCCAGACAGGAAGATGAGCCTTGCCCCCGCATTCATTATGGACTGTAACGGCACAAGTTGGGAGCACGTAAGACCACTGTGAAGCGGATTACAGCAGTCAAGGCGAGAAAGGACAGTGGAATGGACACCTTAGTCGCATCTGGCGTTAAGTATGGGCGGATGCATGCAATGTTTGTGAGATGGAAATGACAGGATTTGGTGATAGACTGAACATGTGGCTTGAAGAAGAGGTCGGAGTCAAAGAGAACACTTAAGCAGTGAGCCTGCGTGGTGGAGTTGATGGTAGCACTGTTGACTTGGAGGGAGACAGACACGGGAGTAAAAACACATGAGGGAGGAAAGAACAGAATTTCAATTTTGGTCAAGTTTAGTTTAAGGAAGTGGGCAGCCATCCAGTTAGAAATAGCAGAGAGGCAGTCAGAGACACTAGTCAAGAGGTACAGGGAGAGATCAGGAGAGGGCAGGTAGATTTGCGTGTCATCTGCATAGAAATGATATTGGAAGCCAAAGGAGCTAATGAGTTTACCAAGCGGGACAGTATAGATGGAGAACAGTAGGGGACCAAGGACTGAACCTTGGGGGATACCAACAGAGAGGAGTTGGGGAGAAGATGCAGAGCCAGAGAAAGAAACACTGAAAGAGCGCTGGGAGAGGTAGGAGGAGCACCAGGAGAGAGCAATATCTTGTAGACCGATATTGCGGAGGATGAGAAGAAGCTGTTGATGATCAACAGTGTCAAAAGCCGCAGACAGGTCAAGGAGAATTAGGATAGAGTAGTGACCACGAGATTTTGCAGCGAGTAGATCATTGGATACTTTGGCCAGTGCCGTTTCCACAGAGTGCTTAGCACGGAAACCAGACTGAAGCGGGTCTAGCAGAGAGTTGGACTCGAGGAAGTCTGTCAATCTCGCATACACAAGTCTTTCAAGGATCTTGGATGCAAAAGACAGTGGCGAGATAAGACGATAGTTGGATGGGGAGTTAGGGTCAAGGTTGGGCTTTTTTAGAATTGGGGTTACAGTTGCATGTTTGAAGGGCAATGGAAATATACCAGAAGAGAGAGAGAGATTGAGAATTTTAGTGAGAGGTGGAGAAAGAGAAGAAGACCGAGTACGGATGAGATGCAAGGGAATTTGATCTAGGGAGCAGGTGGTGGGGCGGGAGGACTGGAGCAGAGCAGAAACCTCTTTCAATGTAGCGAATGAACATAGAACAGCAGAGGGAGTGAAGATAGGGGAACAATTGTAAGGGGAAGAAGAAAGATGAGAGATCTCTTCCCTGATTGTAGAGATCTTATCAGTGACGTGAGTTGCAAAGTCTGAGGCGGTCAAGTTAGTAGGTTGAGGAGGAACAACAGGGCGAAGAAGAGTTTCAAGTGTGTGAAATAGTCGTTTGGGTTCGCGGGAGAGTGTGGTTATGAGGGTATTGAAGTAATTAGCTTTTGCAGAGGAAAGAGCCAAGCTGTATGAGCTCAGCATAAATTTATAGTGGAGAAAGTCAGATGCACAGTGAGACTTTCTCCAACAGCATTCAGCAGTTCTGGAGCATTTTTGGAGGTATCGAGTAAGCTTGGTGTGCCAGGGTTGTTGTTGGGGGCGCCTGCGGTGTTTAAATTCAAAGGCATAACTGTGTTGTCATTATCTTTGAAAATATAGACCCTAACAGCTTATTTTTCTTTTCAGTCTTTAAATACAAATCTCTGTTTGTGAAGGACAAGATTTATATTTCTCAGGGATATATAATATTTTACCAACAATCAATCTCAATTATCTTAGCCAAAGAAGCAGAGCTACACACCGGTGACCAGCAGTTCAAGGTTGAATAGGTTAATAAAATCACCCTTTTAACCTATGTAGTGGGGGCCTGATCACATAAAGGATGACTAGGGAACTATAACGTTAGGAATACACATGTGCATTCCTAATCCTATAGTGTTTGTTTAACAGAGTAATGTGATTTTTTAATGAGCACGATAATTAGATCTTAAAGAGTCATCTATAGGCTTCAGTGTTAAAGCAAATGCATAGTGAAATGCTTTGGTATTAATGATATTACTTGCAAGAAAGAGTTCCATTAATACTTTTGCTCAATAATCTGT
Organism: Pelobates cultripes; assembly: GCA_933207985.1. Taxonomy (NCBI): domain Eukaryota; kingdom Metazoa; phylum Chordata; class Amphibia; order Anura; family Pelobatidae; genus Pelobates; species Pelobates cultripes. The sequence continues at coordinate 314,253,528 of OW240913.1, read as the reverse complement.
CACTTTCATTTCATTCGTTTTATTGATATTTTGTATTGCTTTCATTCTTTGGTCCTTAATACATTGGTGGCATTGAACACATACAGTATATTTCCTCAAATAATTTCCCACCAAATATAATCATCTAGTCTGTTGTTCAGTGTACCCCATGTTTGAATTATACAGCATTCTATGATCCAACAGTAGCTAGGATATGAAAAGATGCCTAAAGTTATCAGACTGGATTATATGCTTACTAAACAGTCATTTTTCCGTATGCTTCAATGCAGAAATGGCTATTCACATATCTCCCAACATTGTTGGCCAGGGTAAAAGGGTCAGCCAAGGAACAGTCAAATTGCACAAGAGAGGAAAGACCAATTAGCCAGGCTGATTCTTTAAAGTTGGAATATGCACAGAGAGTGTTGTTTCAGCACTCTCTACATAGCCCTAGTGCCCATAGAAACATGGAAACATAGAATGTGACGGCAGATAAGACCCATTCGGCCCATATAATCTGCCCATTTTTCTAAATACTTTCATGAGTCCCTGGCCTTATCTTATAGCTAGGATAGCCTTATGCCTATCCCACGCATGCTTAAACTCCTTCACAGAGCATAGCGTGAGTGTGTCTTGTTATGCCTTCTGGGGACACCAGGGAACAAAGTTGGGATGGCATGGCAGGATCCTATTATATGGATTGTCTTGCAAAAAAATTGAGAGCAACCCGTAATCTGCTAATAGAATCCATTCCTTAATATTTTATTATATAGAGCATTACAATAATATATTTTTTTATTGGACTAACATAATAGTTCAAAGCCAAGCTTTCGAGAGTTTTCCCCTCTTCCTCAGGTCTGAAGTATTGCTTCAGACCTGAGGAAGAGAGGAAAACTCTTGAAAGCTTGTCTTTGAACTATTATGTTAGATCAATAAAAAAATTAATCATTGCATACTGCAATACTCTGGTATTTTGGCATTATATATATGAAGTTGCTGTTTAGTGGATAGGTGAGTGAGCTGGATCTTGTATATTGTATACTGTGTCCCCCAGAAGCACCCCATGTATGCATGTTCAGGTGAGTGCAGCCCCCTGGTTTCTTATATATATATATATATATATATATATATATGTAACAAATCACTTGGCACCCCGACTGGGTACCTCCGTCCTAGCACTTCTTGAGGGCCCTAAGCACTCCAGAAGACACCATAACCACCGTAGACTCCTCCAGAGAGCAAGGTAGGAACACGCTCTTACAAGAGCTTAGGAGTGATTTAGCAAGGGAGTATGACAAGCATAGCAATCCCTTGTAGCAGATTCCCCCAATAAGAGACGGCACTCCAAATTGAGGGTGAAGTAGAACTGTTTTATTGGCACCAAAGGACCTTCTTTTATGCAGGTTTTTCTTATATAGGACCACCCACAGGGTTTTACAGAACAACCAATAACACAGGTACATTACAGAAAACACTCCCAGCAATTACACACAAAATCCTCCCCTTCTGCCTGTGATATAATTATGGTACACAATGCTTAACATAATTATCACAGGCAGGAAAAATACAGTATTATAAAACATATCACCCCCCCAAAACATGCAATAACCCCAAAAATATATCCTCGGAACCGGGGGATCTGGGTGAACCACATATCCAAAATTCACCCAGATTCGTTCAGTAGCTTGGAAGATACGGTTTAATGCAGATTCCGCAGAACATATACAGGCTATATGAAAAATAATTACTGTTAAATGTGTCCCCTGTTCTGTAGTTTAAAACTACTGAACGATGTCTTTGTGCACCAAATACCGGCGAGATGGCACCGTGTAAAAAAGTCAAAACAGTGTCTGTGAGTTAAAATGGCTACCATCCATTGTTCTCACCAGGTGCTTCATCCATTGTTCTCAACATATGCTTTGTGTGGGTTAATCTCATAAAAGCAGACATTAGGCTGTTAGAGTAGGACCTGCCAAAGATGGGGTACATTGACGTTGTGGCAGGCTTATGCAACGTATGATCATATAATGTAACTAAACCCCCATTAATTTTGCTAGATTAGGTGTTTAAAAAAATAAAATAAATAAAATCTGGCAACATTGAAGTTGCTGTTTAGTGGATAGGTGAATGCGCTGGATCGTGTGTATTGTATATATATATATCACTGTAGGTCAAATATGTTTTGATGCTTTATGTTGTAGATTGGCTAAAGGTCACAATTTTTTGAGAATTTAGAACCACAGCTACAACCCAAGAGATTTCTCTAAGAGTAATTTGGAAATATCTTCCTGTGTTAAATATAAATACCTATGTCAACTCGTCCTGATAAAAACTGATTTGACCTTTGTGTTTTGTTAACTGAACATTTGATTTGTGTTGCCATAGCAACTTCAAAGAGAGATTCACTGTCTTCAAAATAAAAGTAAATTAAAGAGGATAAACTGAATGTGATCAGAGAATGATGTGAAGAACAATATTTGGAAATGTATCATAACATGCTTAATATGACCATTTGGTCTTCATATGTTTACTGTTGTAATTAAGAACCTTCATTGTCTTTACGTGTATGTTTAATGGTAAAGAAAGTGAATTTATTACTTTCCTTCGCTTATCTTCATTTAGTAAAGCAAAAAATCATTGTGAAATCCCAGGCAGGCATGGTGCGTTTCTGCAGATTCCTTTTGACACTATTTTAAACACAGCTTTTTAAAATCAAAGCATTGCTGATCCAAAAAGACTGGTGGCAAGAAACCAGGTATGAACTTCACTTTCAATCTTTTGGGTCTCATCAGCATGGAGCTGGTTCTGGTCTGGAAGTTAAAGTCTCTCTCAGAGCATAAAGCTAGATACCAAAAAGGTTGTGGTGAGGCCAACACTATGCAACTCCTCATAACAATTTACTGTTATGCAACACTTGCACATCTCAAGTTGGACTTTGAGATGTACTTCTCGAATATATGAACTCGAGAAATCATGTTTCCACAACTATCCCAGAGTTCCTGGCTTTACATGCAAGTTAGCACAGGCAGACTTTATGCTGTCATCAGAGAGACTTCAACTCCAAGACCAGAACTGGTGCCATACTGATGAGACCCACAAAGTCAAAACTGTAGTTCATGGCTGGTGGTTTCTGGTCACTGATCATTTTGGATTACAGTCCATGACATATATATCACTGATTGCATTTCACTAAGAATCACAATTATCTTCATTAAGAAATCCATTCAGTATCTCAGCAAATGTAACTCTAAATGGCAAAATTAACAGTTAAATAGACTATAAACTCAGACTATATTTGAGTCTGAGAAAGTTTCAAGATCAGCTATTTAACACTTTTTCTTAAATAAACCCCAACATTTTCAATGGATAAAACGGCATTAGAAAACAAGCTGTTTGTCTTTATTCATACGCAGGGTATCCCATTCAAACTGGAATTACAGCATGAAGATTATTTCTATTATCATCAATTTTGCTAGGAGCAAGAAATCCCACAGCACAAGACATAATAAGTAAAAGTGATGAGAATGAAAACACTTTGAAAGACAAAACAGATTAATCAGTCCAACATTCATGCTACAGGGAAATGAGAGGTGAGACATGAGAAGTGTATTGCAGCAGCCACAGCATTAAACCCACTGACAGGTGACGTGAATAACGTATGTAGCAATTCCGATCTGTGGTGATTGGTATATCGAATTGGATCAGGCTCAGAGTGTGTATGAAAAAAAGATAAGTAAGTTTATCACATATAGGCATATAGGCAGCCTTTGGTCTTATCACCCGTGGTGTTAAAATATCATACACTTAAAAATAAGTTTTTACCAATAAAATATGCAAAAAGTGTATATGTAGTAATATATATATATTGGAAGGCTGGGCCTGTAGTTGTGGGAGGGGCTATGTGCCTATAAAAAGGACTCCCCCTCTTACCTACTTACCTAATTGGTTCCAGACGTATTTCTGGACTTCCGGTTCCCAGCGTAATTACAGTGGCAGCTCTCAGCCTCCTCCTGACAGCTCGCCTGTGGCTCGTTCCGCCCGCCACAGTGGTTTCCCGTCCAATCAGTGAGTAAGCAGACTGGTATCATTGTACCAGTCTGCAGGCCTAACATAGCCTGACCTGCCGAGGTCCATGGCTACTGTTCATACACGAGGGACGGCAGGACCCCACGGACCCAGGTCATGGGGGTCCGCGGTTTTCCCACTGGGGTCTCGGTACTTTGCAAAACAGTATACCCCCCTACTCAGGAGCAAGGAAGTTTACCAATGGCCCCAAACACAAATGTAATTTGTATTTTGTTGTAATTGCACTATATGTTCAAAAATTTCAATTGGCACAGTCTCTCATCTTTGATTCGGCTCCTAATATCCCCCCTCCCCCCCACCTCCTAACAATAGCTCGAAACTCTTATTTACCGGCTTTCAATTCCCCCCCCATTTAACCCAACCATTGTAGTCTCCGGCCGCGAGTTGCCGCACATCCTCAGACCTCCCACAAACTCACCACAGGGGTCTGCGATATTCCCTGCTGCGGCTCCACAGCCCACAAGCCACGTGTCCTCCGGTACACCGTCTGTATCATAAGATTAACACCACAATTGATATGGTGTCCTGCAGTAATCCCTCCCCCCTCAACCCCCCCAACTCATGGGCACGGAGGGGAACCTCACCGGCAAGCATCAGCCAACACACTAATTACACAAGGGGAAGGAGTTTCACGGGGCACGCTCCCATCATTTCCTACGCCGGTCTATGCTGCCGGCTATGCGCGGTCACAGCTCAAGATCTGCCTGACTCATTAACATGGCAGGAGTACAGGAGCAAGTAGGCAATACCAAGCTCACCACTCTCAGCCATCCCAGGCCTCATTGAGTGAGTGATACTCTGGCAGGGGGAGTCAAGAAGTTTTCCCACACACAACGTCCATACTTTTAAATGGTTCATTATATAAGCACATTATGGCAAATATTAGGCTCTGTGTTATTTCTTATTATAAAAGTTCACAGTCATTGTTGCAATCACTGCCATGTATACACACAATGGGTGTTCACCTTAAATGCAGCACAACGCCACCTGGTGGCCTTGTTACACGTAGCCTCTGTTATAAAGTCACTGTATCCTATATATGTGAATTCCATTTCTATAGCTTTACAATTCTGTCTTAAACTGTTAGCACTTCGGGTAATTCTGTCTTAACAAACTGTTAGCACTTCAGGTTTCAGTGGTATGCTTATGCCACTATTTTGTCAATTTATTATACAGGTCTACTTTCGTGTTTATATACCAAAGTTACAACGGAAGAAGTGTTTTGCTTTCAACAGGTCTGTTTTCAAGGTTTCAGAGAAAAAGACAGATGTCAAGATTGTTGTGTTTCTTCCAATTGGTATGTGCATTATATGCAGTGGTGTATCCTGGTTTTGTGCTGCCCTAGGCAGAACAAAACTCAGGCGCACCCTTCCCACCCCCCCGCGCCAGCCACACCCAACCCTTCCCCCCGCCCCGCCTTCTAAATACACACACACATATTCACTGACAGATACGCATACACACGCTAACAGACACACACACACACTCACTAACAGACACACACACTCACTCTAACAGACACACACACACTCTAACAGACACGCACCGCATTTTACACTAACAAACGCACACACATAACAGACAGACACACACTAACAGACAGACACACACACACACTAGCAGACCTGGAAACTGTCGGACACGCACACACTGACAGACGCACACACACACTGAACCGGGCACACAGTCAGACACACACATACACTAACAGACACACACGGTCAGAGACACACTCACTTTAACAGACGCACACACTCACTCCAGCAACAGACGCACACACACACACCTAACAGACACACACGCGGACACACACACTGACGCACACACAGGCAATCCAGACGCATAACAGACACGCACACTAACGGAACGCACACTAACAGACACACACACACACACAGAGCTGTCAGACACGCACACGCACAACAGACGCACGCACACAAACACACACACAGTCAGACACACACATACAGTCAGACACAAACACACACACAGTCAGACACAAACACACACACAGTCAGACACAAATACACACACACGGTCAGACACAAACACACACAGTCAGACACAAACACACACACAGTCAGACACACACAAACACTGACAGACACACACAGTCAGACACACAGACACACACAGTCAGACACACACATACACACTAACAGACACACACAGTCAGACACACACTAACAGACACACACTCACTAGCAGACACACTCACACAGTCAGACACACACACACACTACACACACTAACAAACACACACACATTAACAGACACACACACACACACACACACACTCACATTACCTTTGGGAATGCTGGGGAGGGGGTTCTCTATCTCCCTGGTGGACCAGTGGCTGTGGGTGGGCGGCGCTGGGCGGGCGGCGCTGGGCGGGCGGCTGGCGAGGGAGATCTTCCTCTGAGCTGTCTGCTCAGCTCCCTCGCATGCCGCAGAGTGAGGCTGGGAGCCGGGTTGATGACGTCATATTCCGGCTCCCAGCCTCACTCTGCGGTGCGCGAGGGAGCTGAGCGGACAGCTCAGAGGAAGTGCTCCCTCGCCAGCCACCCACCCGACCACCAGCCAGCGCCGCCCGGCATGTCTGTTAGCCGCGAGGCTAACAAGGCATTTGCCCTGGGCATTTGGGGGTGGCGTTTTTTGCCGCCCCCTGAAAAATGCCACCCAAGGCAAATGCCTTGTTTGCCTCGCGACTAATACTCCCTTGATTATATGTAACAGTCATACGTTTTGTTACTCAGACATAATACGGCACTCAGTACACGGCACAAAAATGTACGCTCGCTACAAACGATACCGAACAGACATTTACTATACTACCATAACTTATTCTGGCATGTGTTACAGACTCAACACGCCAAGCTTAGCCAGACTTGGCTCATCAGGTTCCACAGTATGTGTGACATACCAGTATATTTCTTACATCATCCAAAGGTATTGGTAGGTGTCCAGAGTGCACGCAAACAATACGATCATGGGGGATTTTCAGCAGCGGCATGTCAGTACGAACTCATATATGTACCCAATGCCTTCCATTCTGTCATCCATCATCTGGTTTAGGCCTCCCCCACTTAGCAGAATCTCAGACTACTGCAGAACACCAAGCATACATTGTTCATACAGGTACGTTTCTCCAGGTTCCTTACACACAGATTTCATATAAAGATTCCATAGAGACGATTTGATATGGCCAACTAGGTATTTCTCCCAGGCACCTTATGCCTTAGAGATAGAGGTTCTGCGAGGGCAGCACCCATCCTCCACGAAAGAGGTAATAACGCCCCACAGGCCAAATCATAGCTAGCAGTTTTCCTGACACTATAGCGTCCCTTTAAGTACCTCTTATTGAATCCATCCAATGAGTCTGTGTGCTAAATTGTAAAACATGTGCAAGCTGGAATAATCAAGTAAGTGTTTTCAGGTGGATGTAAATTTACTAGGTATTTAAAGCTGGCAATAGAAATATTCAATGTCTACATTAGCTTGTAAAAAAAATATTTTTCTGTGTATCTTCTTGCATTTGGGTTAAAAGGCTTACAGCCTAAACGTGACAGGTTTAGCATGAATATAAGTAGTTATCCCCGATCCCCCGAAGTCTGAGTGCTATTACCATTCACTAACCACAAATCATTATAATCCCTTTTATGAAGCCCTGTTCGATCATGGGGCTCCGCGATCCGCCCCAGAGATGAGCTTTAAATCCTTGAGGCGATAAGTGCTGGACTGGGCACAGACCAGGGGTAATGTGGGTGTCAGTTCCTTTCACAGCTCACTCGATTATCTCCTTCCCATGATTGGGAAATCATTTGCCGCATATCGAGCCTGCAGATCGCTGCCCTTAAAAATGCCTTACGCACACAGCGTCTGCTTCATTACCTGTTCGGGTCCTGCGCTATCCGCATGGATTACCACTCCCATCACAATCAGCACCAAGTAAGGCAGATTTTATACAGCAGCTGAGTGTGATAAGCCTTATGTACGAGTTATATTAACAGTTAGTTTGGAGTATTATGTGGCTGCCTGGATATGTTGAGAGCTGTTCTCCTCAACAGCTGCCTATTGTCTGTTCCAGACAGCAGGTTTCCTAATTGAAATCACCTGTGCCTCCACGCAGCCCAAACTTTAAGGGAAAATATTTATTTTACGTATGTGTAATTTCTGTATAAAAAAAAAAAAAAGTTATACATTAGTTTCGCAGTTACTATTGTTGTTGCATATTGTCATCTGCTACCATTAGACAAATGACTGGTTCGCCATTGTCGCCTGTTTCTATCAGGTATAAATACGTTTCTCGTTCACATTTCAAACAACTGCCTCTACAAGGCCATGTTGTTACATGATTGGGTATTGGGGTACGGGGGCTTGATTCCTGCCTTGCCTCGTCAGGCCACGGGTTCACTCGACAACTCGTCATCCGTTCATTCAAACTCACTATCCGTAACAATCGTCCTGTTACTCACTACCTTGCTAATTTCACCCTCCTGTCTCCGTCCGGTACTATCACGCTTTCTTGGCACAATGCCTTCCTACATCTCCCTTCAGGAATATATAGTAGCCATCACGAGAATCTTCAGCACCCTCAGGGTCTAAGGATACTGTACTATCAGCTATATCTCCAAGAACTGCACTATACTGCATATATTTATTTTTTTCCCTCGATCACAGTTCCTTTCCTCTTCTTTCTTCCTCCTTTCCCTCCCTTCTTTTTCTCTTTCTCTGACTGGGAGTCTCCAGGTACCTATTGTAAACCACAACTTGGGTTTGCTAAGCACGTTACGTTACCCCCTTATCAAGCCCCCGTCTAGGCTCAGAGAACTGGCTATCTAGGGTTAGGAGCTGGACTTAGTTGTACAACATAGCAGGTTCAGGGAGGCCAACTCCCCAATCTTAACACAGAGATTTTAACCCCTCGACCCAAATCATATTTAGAGCCTCGCATTCACCCACCTATCGGGTTTATAGTTAGGGCCTCACCTGACACAGCCACACATTTTGGATCTTTTACTGTCACCGAGAGGCCGATACCCCGCCACTACGCTAATGGCTCGAGCCCCACGCCCAAATCATAGGTAGAGACTCTCACCAGCCGCTTGGCAACTAGCAGGGCCTCACTTGTCACGGGGTAGAGAGCTTATCGCTTCGGCACTAGTTAGCCAGCCAGTTCTATATTACTTAACCGTATTGTTGTTAATCAGTTCATTGTTGTTGTCATATTCTTTTTCAGTATGTCCTAAGAAGGCAACATCGGACAAGGGATTGCAGCATTTACATAACTATTAGGGATTACTGACCAAGAGACACTCGTACCTCACCCAACTGACAACACACAAGCATAATCCGCATTTCAGCATCCTCATCTGGTCACCAGGCTATTGGGGCTCGACAACAAGTTATCACCTTATTCGCTTGCACTAAGATACATACGACAGAGACGTGACAAGACTCAGTGGAACACGACATCCACAGGCATACCGATCAACTTGTAGTGTTTTCTGCATTTTTTTGCCACCTTTCATTCAAACCTTCATACAACACTATTGCACCAATCAGACATAAAACAACACGTTCTGACAAGCCTTTCAAACCATACCCCGTCCTCTTAAATGCTTAACATAAGAATCAAGGTATAAATAGTTGCTTCATTACTCTACAATTACATGCATCCACAGATGGGAATTCCAGGCAGTATCAGACTCCCTAAACAGCATCCGTACCACACATACCCGGTCTTAAACCTCTATGCCTTTAACCTTTCAAGGGTTCCGGAGCCCTACAACTTCATGATCACAGCTAATCAGACTGGCAAGTCATGTCTCCTCAAGGGAATTTAAGAAGGCATAGACACTACCTCATGTCACGACAATATTCAAACCAGACAATCAAGACAATTGACCTACTAAATAATCCCCTAACTACTTCTTAATGCGGATCTACATTCATACTCCTTGCATTAGATTATGTTGGGACCTCTAGCTCCTATTTAGAACATCCTATCAACAAGTAGAGCATCCAGTAGCAGTATGCCGGTATACATAATAATTAGTCATAGGAATCAGCAACGTTATACAGAAACATTCCTAACGGATAAGAGGTAAGGCAAACGAATCTCATGGGATAATTATATTGCAATAAGTGTGTTTTCTTGCATTTCCTTTTGCCCTCTTTTACAGGCCTACCACCTACGTCGGTTCCGGCACACCACGCCGACTTAATTCCAACCACAGGGTATTTCACGATACGATATTGACCGACCACAAGTTTAAGGCCGAAGGCCTGTATTTGTGGGAGGAGTAAGCATTCCTATATAAACGCTACTCCCCCTTCCTACCTTGCCGTACACACGCTGTTCACCCCACCCACCTCTCCCTCTTATACAATCCATTCGGGGAGGCCTTATTTTACAGGCCTACCCCATACGTCGGTTACGGCCACCACACCGACTTAATTCCAACCACAACCACGATACAATATTAACCGACCACAAATATGCTTTGTTTTCTCTTTGCACTCCTTTTGCTTTTTGTGCTTTACAGGTGACGTGAATAACACTGATTATATCATTAGAATTACCTTGATCAAGTGGTGGGTAAATTAGGCAGCAACTGAACAGTCAGTTCTTTAATTTCATGAGGTGGAAACGGGAAAAATTAGCACACAGAAAGATCTGAATGACTTTGACAAGAGCCAAATAGTGATTGCTATATGACTGGGTTAGTGTATCTCCAAAAAGGCAAGTTTTGTGGGTTGTCCCCAGTATGCAGTGGCTAGTACTAAAAGTGGTGCAAGGAAGGAAAACCAGTGAACTGGTCTCAGGGTCATGGGTGCCCAAGACTCAGTAATGTATGTGGAGAGCGAAGGCTAGCCCATCTTGTCTGATCACAAAGAAGACCTACTGTAGCTCAATTTGCTGAAAAAACATAACGCTGGCCATGATAGAAAGCTGTCAGATCACACAGTGTATCACAGTTTGCTGTGTATGGGGTTGTGTAGCTGCAGACCGGTCAGGGTGCCCATTAAGACCCCAGTCAAAAGTACCTTCAATTAAGACATGAGCATCAGAACTGGACCATGCAGCAATGAAAGAAGGTTGCCTGGTCTTATGAATCACATTTTCTTTTATATCTGGTGGATGGCTGGGAGCATGTGTGTTGTTTTACCTGGGGAAGAGATGGCAGCAGAATGCAATATGGGGAAAAGGCAGTGTTATAGTCTGGGCAATGTTCTGCTTGAAAATCTTGTGTCCTGGCATTCATGTGGATGGTACTTTGACATGTACCACCTGCCTAAAGATTGTTGCAAACCACATATACACCTTCATAGCTGTGGTGTTCCCTGATGGCAGTGGCCTCTTTCCATAGGATTACACATCCTACCACTCTGCAAATATTGTTCAGTAATGGTTTGAGGAACATGATAAAGAGTTTAAGGTGATTCCTTGAGCTCCAAATTCTTCAGATCTCTATCTGATTGAGCATCTGTGTGTTGTGCTGGAACAACAAATTCAACTCATGAAGGCCGTACCTCACAACTTGCATGACTTAAAAGATGTGCTTCTAATGTCTTGTTGCCACATTCAGAGGTCCATTCCTCGACAGATCAAAACTGTTTTTGAGGAGGTCCCACATGATAATAGGAAGGTGGTTTTAACGTTGTGGTTGAAAGGTAGAAATTACAAGGTCATGAGACAAACACGGGTACAAAGTTGGGGCTTAGATACAAAATGGGCAGATATTTTAAGAGGAAACAAAGTTGATGAGAACACTGTAAGTTAAGGTAAGGATTTAAAAAAAAAATTTGATTCAAGAACTGAACGTTTGAAGATAAAGATAATCTGGGGAGTAGAGAGTGAAGCATACTAGAAAGTTTACTTTCAATCATGGAAGGATATAGTGTGCAGAACGGTGATTTAAAAGGAACAGTTAAAGCACCATAACCACTACACTTACCTGGGTACCAATACGCACCAGTCACAGCCTCTTCTGGAGCTCAGTGCTGCTGCTACTGTCAGCAGAAGAGATGATTGGTGCCCCAGTGGACCCACTTAAATGTCAAACTATTTGCAAACTGTTTTACTACACATCTTGGAAGGTACCAAGGCACTCCTTGCACCATAACCACTAGAGCAGGCGTGTTGTCTGATATCCCTATTCTCTGTGGGTCTATGGTTTGTTTTTTGTCAAATATACATCATTAAGATACTACTCTTTGCATTCTTCAATTTGGATTATTAGCATATCATAAACTCTCATAGATTGGAAGCTCGTTTGAGCATGGCCATCTTTACTTCTTGCATATGTTAATATTTTTGAATGTCAATTGCTTGTTAACAAATATCCCTATTCTAAAATTGTAAAGAGCTAAGGAATATATTGGCACTTTATTGATAGTAATAATGATATTATCTACTTTAAGTTTGTGTATATAAAATTTGCCTAGATTTTTTTGCAAAGGAAAGTGTGTTTGCTAGAGCCTTCCATAAACAGATAAACATCTCAAATGTAAGGTCAGCAATAAAAGAAATAAAAAAAAAATAATTATTGGATCTTAATTCTATAAAAAAAAAATTGCAGACTATCTCAAATCTACTTTACAACAGTTCTGCTGGCATGGAAATCAGGATGGTACCATTCACACTGGCAGTCCACAAACAAAATGCTGTATTCCTAATACATAAAAATTATTGACATAACTGTTATGAACTGTTGTTATAGTTGCCACCAGTGTAGAGCTCTCGTTGTAGAGGTTTCACTATAGCCCATTAGAGATCATTTGTGGTCTACTTATAGGGCAGGCTAGTAAGCTTTTATTCAATCTCAGTAAATATCTCTTACACTCTATTTTGGAAAATATGAGGTTAACACAAGGAACCTCTACTGTCTCTGCAAATTACATTAAAGGAACACTATAGTCACCTAAATTACATTAGCTAAATAAAGCAGTTTTAGTGTATAAATCATTCCCCTGCAATTTCACTGCTCAATTCACTGTCATTGAGGAGTTAAATCACTTTGTTTCTGTTTATGCAGCCCTAGCCACACCTCCCCTGGCTATGATTGACAGAGCCTGCATGAAAAAAAAAACTGGTTTCACTTTCAAACAGATGTCATTTACCTTAAATAATTGTATCTCAATCTCTAAATTGAACTTTAATCACATACAGGAGGCTCTTGCAGGGTCTAGCAAGCTATTAACATAGCAGGGGATAAGAAAATCTTAATTAAACAGAACTTGCAATAAAGAAAGCCTAAATAGGGCTTTCTTTACAGGAAGTGTTTATGGAAGGCTGTGCAAGTCACATGCAGGGAGGTGTGACTGGGGCTGTATAAACAAAGGGATTTAACTCCTAAATGGCAGAGGATTGAGCAGTGAGGCTGCAGGGGCATGTTCTATACACGAACACTGCTTAATTAAGCTAAAGTTGTTCAGGTGACTATAGTGTCCCTTTAAACAATCCTTTAAACTGAATATTTTATTCCTCTTATTTTCACACGCATGTAGCCTGTTGGAGCTTTACTAAGAAATCTAATACATAATTCAGATGCCTAGCTATTTTTCAAAAAATGTTATTTTGTATTCCTCTCATCTCTCATAAAGAAGCCTCTTGGCCTTTTATTTTGGGCTGCCCCTGTGGCTTAGACAAGTATGATATAGTATATGCTCATGATATACCCTGTCTTTATGTTATAGCAAAAATGATTTAAAAATGCCCACAGAGTATGATATTACACTTTTATTCATTCTCTGCTATTGTCTCTCTCTCTTATATAATTTTTTTTTTGTTCTGTGTTAGCAGAAAAAATATGATATGAATTAATTAAAGAATGGAGTGTTATTACTATACTATATATAGTATATCTAAAAGACTTATTGGACAATTTTCTACGCAAGTGTGTTCTATTATTATCATTGTTATTATTCAGGCAACATGATGATTCACTATAGATTCTAGATTGTATTACATTTTAATCTCCTTTAACACTTGCAACACAAATAGTATTTACTGCCAAGCGCTTCTTATCAAAGGATTAATCCATTTATCTTAGCTATTTCTAGTAGGGATAGTAGACTAAACAGGATAATTAGATCAATTAGGATTCCATGATGTAGTCACTTTGATTTATGGTCTGAGTTACCGGGCTGTTACCTAATTGACAATAAATGTCTTATTTCCCGTGACATAGTATCATCAAAAACGGCAAATATACTTTCATCACCAAACCATATTTTTCCCATAGGTGCAGATTTGATATCCTATACTAACACACTACTATTAGGAGAATATTGGTCAATGATCCAGTCAATTTAAATTAATTAATGCATTTGTGGTCTGTAGAATAAATCAAGGCATAAAGTTATTTTAACAAAAAAAGATAATTAAAAAGAATATGTATTTTATATTTTACATAAATATATATCCTGGGAAAAATTGTGCATTTTTCTTTGTGTGTGATGGATCACTTCATTGTAGTTTACAAATTATGTCTTAGAACTGAACTCTAAATTTCACTCTGCAGTGTATACATCATGTCAAATATTATAAATTACTAAATGTGAATAAAATAGTTTTTTTTTCTATTTTTAGTAATTAGCACTAGAAGTAGAGAAATTGTAATAAGACCTTGGGGATATCCGTGTATGACACACATCAATGATTAATCTAATTTACGTTTACACAAACAAGATTAGATAAAACTAACAAAAATAAGTCATAGCAGGATATATTTTATTATTAAAATATCACATCTCATCATCCGCTTAATTTTTCCAAGTACCATAAACTAACCTTAACAAGGCTACCTGAGCTATAAGAACATACTGATAATTAAACATGAGATTTTAATACTACATCGATGTATTGTTAATTTTTCTAAAAAGGTAATGCCCAGTAATTTTGTCTCCATTATTTTACTGTCCCTTGGATAAGTATTCAAACTATTGGGCATTCCCACATTTTTAAGTGTTATAGACTGCATTTTAAATCATTTACATTAAGTTATTACCATTTGTTTAACATATTTTTATTTTTATTATTATTATTTTATTATTTATATAGTGCCAGCAAATTCTGTAGTGCTGTACAATGGTTTAATCCCTTCCCCATGGTTTAACCCCTTCCTGGGGGTTCCTATACCTTCCTACGAAAGTAACTTAATGATAGGGCTGGCTTAGCACTCTCTAACAATCTGGCCTTCCATCTGGTCTGAATGCTTACTCGCAATGCCTTGACTGCTAAATCCTTTGATACCTAAATCCCGCTACCCTTCCATTCCCAATAAGTAACGCAACACCATGTTAAGTGGGCAATGGCCACAGCTTTCTTTAAACCAGAATAACCAAATACTGTCAGCTGCTGGTTTTACCTAGCAGACAGTTACACTTTAAACTTCTTCCGGAGCCTCTTCAGCTTGTCCTTCGTCATCAATCAAATTCAGGCTGCGACTCCCCAAGACTGTCCGGGCATTATTCATTTACAAAACCCGCAGCTGGGACAAAATTAAAAACAAAAAAAACACAACACAAAACAACAATTCCAGTACAGAACCATTGGGGAGGGCGGACAGGGAAAGACACGGCCAGGCTCCCTCAGCATTGTTCACCAGTAGTCTGGTAATCAGTGGCGTATACACAATCCATGGAGCCCCGGTGCAAAACGAATCCCCCCATCACCCCATCCTCCCCACTGCCACCCCATACAGATACACACAGAGATACACACAGACACACATACAGACACATACATACATAGAAACACACACACAGACAGACAGACAGACACACAGACACATACATAGACACACAAAGACTCATCCATACAGACACAGATACACATAAATACACACACACAGACACATACACACACATACAGACACATACATAGACACACACACAGACACATACATACAGACACACATACACATAGACACACATACACATAAACACACACACACACACATATATATACAGACACACACAGACACACATACATAGACACATACATACAGAGACACACATACACACACACATAGACACACACATATGTACACACACATACATACAGACACACAGACACACATACATACAAAGAGACACACACATAGATGCATACATACACACATACATACAGACACACACACACACACACACAGACACATACACACACATACATACATACAGACACACACACACATGCATACATAGACACACAGACACACATACATAGACACACACAAACAGATACATACTGAGACACACACACACACACACATACACTAACACACACACATGCAAAATATTTCAGTAATATTTTCAATACTTCCCTGGGGTCCAATGGCTCAGGTTGATGGGAGTCAGAGTTCCCACTCTGACTCCCTCTGCTTCCTCCCGCGCGGCTCTTGCTGGTTGCTGGGAGGAGTGACCGTGGCAGTCACTTCCTCTCAGCGTCTAACATCATAAAAGTGGGCCCCGGTCGCGCTGTTAGCGGGCCACTCTGAGGATGATATTAATTTCCATCGGGTGGCCCCAAAGGCATGGGCCATCTCATGGGCCCGTTCACCTGCGGCCCCGTTAATTATACTGCGCGGCCGGGGCCGCAACACACGGCAGCGGGAACTATGCCAACCCCTCAGGACAGCAGTCATGCTCCCCCCTCCCTATTCGCTCTGGGGGTTTGCCTGTAAGAATTGGGAGAACATGATAACATGATTTGGATGGGTGGATTGACTGCAGTGGGACTGCCTGTGTTGTAACGCAGGTCCCTTGATATATAATTATAATATTTATATCATTATATATCAATATCAAAATACACTTAGAATGAAATTATATATATATATATATATATATATATATATATATATATATTGGGTGAGCCATATTATTACAGTAGACAAGAAGCCAAAATACCAGAGCATTGCAGTATGCAATAATACTTCTTTTAATGGACGACGTAATACTTAAAAGACCAGCTTTACAGAGCTTTTCTCTCTTCCATTGGTCTGAAGAACTGCTGATCAATATGATAGAGTTTAACACTTAAAACAAATGACGTTGTTAGCGAAAGGGGAGGGAGTGAGTGAGGTGTCATCAATAGCAGAAGATGTGCTTGTGAGTGATAGGGGCAGATTGGTTGAAAATAGCATGAACAAGTAAATAAACAGAGGAAAGTCAATAAGCTCATAAAAACCCCAGCAGAAATACCAGAGAATTTAATCTTCAAGCCCCATATTTGACACTGTAACATTCCAAAACCCCACAAAACCTGCATATGGGGGCATTGTTGGTTGCATCACAGCATACAAATATGTGTGCTTAATTGCAGTAAAAGCTAACTATTACGACATTCACAGTTAAAATACCATGCAGAACTTGGAAAATAACATGTATTAATTTCTCACACTTTTGTAGACTTTACTCACATTAAATTATGTTCCATATATAAATATTTTATGAGAATTCAAAGCTCTTTTTCTCCTGAACAAAATCATATATAATAAGTGCACTTATCAAGAAATGGGCAAATTGTGTTTGAACAGACATAGATCAAATTCTAGGTGATGTTTTGGTTTAGAACTTTGACAAGTACAAAAAAAGACCTCAGTGACAAACCTATGGAAATTTGGAAAAGCCTTATCTAAAAAGTAATAAAGCAGACACCACTTTCACAACTTTGGAACGCAAATGATATCTAAGAGATATAAGACCTCATTGATAACTTTGAAAAAGCTAGTCACTCTGTGGTGGAATTTCATAATCCTTTAACTAATAGGTATTTAGTGCGTCAAGATGAGGTTAAGTCCTCATACAGGCATGCTAGAAGATCTAACCTCTGACCCCTGAAGCTTCCCAAATTATTTCTATAGGTTTTTCACTGTATTGATTCCTGTTCTGGGTGCTTCACAGCTTACATTTGAACAATATAACTTACTGTGATGCATAACTATACAGGGAGTGCAGAATTATTAGGCAAATGAGTATTTTGACCACATCATCCTCTTTATGCATGTTGTCTTACTCCAAGCTGTATAGGCTCGAAAGCCTACTACCAAATAAGCATATTAGGTGATGTGCATCTCTGTAATGAGAAGGGGTGTGGTCTAATGACATCAACACCCTATATCAGGTGTGCATAATTATTAGGCAACTTCCTTTCCTTTGGCAAAATGGGTCAAAAGAAGGACTTGACAGGCTCAGAAAAGTCAAAAATAGTGAGATATCTTGCAGAGGGATGCAGCACTCTTAAATTGCAAAGCTTCTGAAGCGTGATCATCGAACAATCAAGCGTTTCATTCAAAATAGTCAACAGGGTCGCAAGAAGCGTGTGGAAAAACCAAGGCGCAAAATAACCGCCCATGAACTGAGAAAAGTCAAGCGTGCAGCTGCCACGATGCCACTTGCCACCAGTTTGGCCATATTTTCAGAGCTGCAACATCACTGGAGTGCCCAAAAGCACAAGGTGTGCAATACTCAGAGACATGGCCAAGGTAAGAAAGGCTGAAAGACGACCACCACTGAACAAGACACACAAGCTGAAACATCAAGACTGGGCCAAGAAATATCCCAAGACTGATTTTTCTAAGGTTTTATGGACTGATGAAATGAGAGTGAGTCTTGATGGGCCAGATGGATGGGCCCGTGGCTGGATTGGTAAAGGGCAGAGAGCTCCAGTCCGACTCAGACGCCAGCAAGGTGGAGGTGAAGTACTGGTTTGGGCTGGTATCATCAAAGATGAGCTTGTGGGGCCTTTTCGGGTTGAGGATGGAGTCAAGCTCAACTCCCAGTCCCACTGCCAGTTCCTGGAAGACACCTTCTTCAAGCAGTGGTACAGGAAGAAGTCTGCATCCTTCAAGAAAACATGATTTTCATGCAGGACAATGCTCCATCACACGCGTCCAAGTACTCCACAGCGTGGCTGGCAAGAAAGGGTATAAAAGAAGAAAATCTAATGACATGGCCTCCTTGTTCACCTGATCTGAACCTCATTGAGAACCTGTGGTCCATCATCAAATGTGAGATTTACAAAGAGGGAAAACAGTACACCTCTCTGAACAGTGTCTGGGAGGCTGTGGTTGCTGCTGCACGCAATGTTGATGGTGAACAGATCAAAACACTGACAGAATCCATGGATGGCAGGTTTTGAGTGTCCTTGCAAAGAAAGGTGGCTATATTGGTCACTGATTTGTTTTTGTTTTGTTTTTGAATGTCAGAAATGTATACTTGTGAATGTTGAGATGTTATATTGGTTTCACTGGTAATAATAAATAATTGAAATGGGTATATATTTGTTTTTTGTTAAGTTGCCTAATAATTATGCACAGTAATAGTCACCTGCACACACAGATATCACCCTAACATAGCTATAACTAAAAAGAAACTAAAAACTACTTCCAAAAATATTCAGCTTTGATATTAATGAGTTTTTTGGGTTCATTGAGAACATGGTTGTTGTTCAATAATAAAATTAATCCTCAAAAATACAACTTGCCTAATAATTCTGCACTCCCTGTATGATTGAAGTATAACTCTATGTACCTTTTTATGTATTTCTGAGGCAATGTCAAGTATCTGCAGTCCATCTCTACATATGCTATCATAGTATTAAACACTGTATTGATTAACACCACATAAACAGACAATGTTAATCTAAGAGAATAGAGTATCTATGTTGAGAACCACTTTACTCCTACATGGCTTGGAGACTGTTCCTTCTCCACAGAGACACTAGTATATAATCTTTGTCACCAGACGTCAATTAAGGTAAAGGTCTGACCTAGAGACATTTTGCCTAAAATTTTCCTACATGTTGCTTATCATACAAGATTAGTCCTTTGCAAACTATGTTAACATGTTTACATTTTATAGAAATGTTAGACTTTTAAGGCCCTCTTTGGTCCTAACATATAGATTTTTGGAGAAATACTACACAAACGGTATAGATTTTCAATACATTAATAACCAGTATTCTTTACTGCTAGATTTACCTAACATTATTTAGAGGCCTGCCATACTATTGTACAATTATGGTTTGATGTATGGACCATGTCCACATATCTAGGAGAGGTGGAAAGAGGGTTAAAATGTTGAAGCAAAAGGAACTCTACTGGATAAAATAATTTATCTAGCTTGGGACCATATGACATTATTAAGAAGTATGACTTATCTCCCTTCCTTTGATCTGTACATTTTTCCATCTCACTTCATCTTTACATTTGATAGTGCTAGGAAGTCTACAGTTAATTACTTAATCATAACATTTGATCTTCTTACCTTTATTACTTATTGCATTTTCTAATAATAATTACAACTTATATAAGTGATATGTAATAGGATAAATTGTTTCTGAACCTTTCAGAGCCTTTTTAAAAAAAATATATAATATGCTATGTGACACTGTTTATAACTTACATCATTATTACATATAATCATCTATATACAGTCACTCTAATTTTTGCACTATTGCATGAATTATCAATATATATGCACTTTATATTTACTCAGGATTTGACTTGTTTATAGCACATGGTTACTTAGCATGTGACTTACTTGCACAATACTTTTATATCACAATTACGTAGCACATGACCTGTTTTTACATTAAATTTATATTGTTTGATAGAGGCCTGGTAAAAGGCCAAAACATAATTTTTCTGTTTGGATAACCAAAAAGGGATCACTATACTGAAAGGTTTTGTGCAGGCTCATTTATTAAATGTCAGATCCCTTATTTTTGTTAGCAGCTAGATCTCTGTGGCCAGAATTGTGGAGAGACATGAATCCTCAATCTGTTCCCCTTTCTTCAATATTGATCACATTATCGCTATGAAAAAAATATCTAGACTTGCCACTGTTTCTAGACACAATATATTCTTTGATCTACCTATAAGAAACATCACCACGCATAATAATTTTGTCCACCTCCTCCATGTTTCTGATCTCCAATCTCTGCTCTTTTCCCACCCATGCACTCCTTTACTTATATTATGATTTATTTTTCCATATTTGCAGAGTCATTATTGTATCCTATTCTTTTTATATATATAGTTTTAAGAATGGATTTATAACCAAAACCTGATTGGTGCTTTTCTGGAACTTTATCATGAACTTGTTCTGTTACCTACTGAAGTGGAAAAATCAATTAAAGTATTGATTATTTCTTTGTGTATCTGCCCCTGGCCAAATCAATGAAACAATGCGTGCACGCTCCCTGAAGTAATTCACACCAGACACAGGTTCTAGGTTGTTGAATAACTTGAGGAAAGTTTATTCAGAGGGGACGGCAAGTCCCTTTTAAAGCAAAATTACATCATATGCATTGTCAGAGATAACATGGAATAATACATCAATAATTGGTTAGGTGTTAAGTGGTTGCTCTAATGCTCTGCCTACTGCAGGTGATGTCACCGGGACCATGAGGGTCTCCCACGGTTTCCCGGCGCCATCTTGTTACACGAGGTAGTTAGTCGATGTTTAAGAAGGGAGGGGGAGGGGAAGGAGGGGTTAGAAGCTTCTAGCAGCCATCTTGATTGAAATATGTGTGCTCAGATTTATATGTGATATATATATATTGTAGAATGAGTAAATAGACATTTTCTCTAACTAGGAAATATGTATAGACCTTATTTCCACAACACCTACTTGTTCACCTTGATTCTCTTTGTTTAGATATACTCTTTACCGAACACTTGGGGCTTCCAGAAAAATACACTTTTATTTTGAAATTATGTAAAGTTTTAATTGCACATCTGTGGAAATTCATTCAACAAATTAAATCACTGTAGATTCTTTTGTATCAGAGCATATTTAAGAGTTTGCAACTTCAAAGTGTTAGGTATATTGTCAAAAGCCATATACCTGTACAATTTGCTTAATTTTAAACACTGTGTGATATCAAAATGATGCATCTTAACTATGGTGAAACAAGCAAGGAACAGGTTAGATTAATGTATCCAATAAACTCTCAGCTTTATTCTGTATTGCTATTATCCATTCCTAATTTAAAAAAAAATACGGAGAACCAAAGTCTGACTAGAGGAACTCAAAGAGTTAGTCTCTGAATAAGTAATATTTTCTAATAGAACCTAAAAATCTGAGCATATCAAATCTTCTGTCAAAGACATGGTGTGAAAATGCACAGAATTAAATTATATGTAGGAATCAACATCTTCAAAAATAAATGTTTACCAGTGCAAAAATAATGTCAATTTGATATCATAAAATGTTTTAAGATAGGAAAGATGTGAGCAGTTCTAGAATGTCATTTTGTGCTTCAGGCAAAGAAAATTCCAGAGACCAAGCAATGCCAGCTGTTACAAGTTCAGCAGTGATCAGAGTCAAACAGCAAATGACTGACAACTTATGGCTGCTGCCAAATGATGACAAATTTGAGACATACATGAGAATAAATAGTTAGATATTATTATAATTGTTATTGCCATTTATATAGCACCAACAGATTCCATAGCACTTTATAATATTATTAGAGGGGGGATTTAACTTTAAATAGGACAATTACAAGAAAACTTACAGAAACGATTGAAGAGGGCCCTGCTTAAACAAGCTTACAGTCTAGAGGAGGTGGGGCATAAAACATATTAGGACAGGAAATATCAGTCAAATTAGGTGGGAGTGAAGCAGAGCTGGAGGAGAGAGTAGAGTGCTGCCCTTTAGGAGAGAGCAAGAGACAGGTATGTGAGGTAGAGGTTAGTCTGGGAGGCCATAGACTTTCCTAAAGAAATGGGTTTTAAGGTACTTCTTAAACAATTGAAGACTAGGGGAGAGTCTGATGGCGGTAGGCAGGCTATTCCATAGGAAGGGAGCCGCCCATAAGAAGTCCTGCAAGCACGAGTTGGCCATACAGGTGCGAGCAGCAGACAGAAGAAGGTCATGGGCAGAGCGGAGAGACCAAGAAGGGGCATTCCTATGGATCTGTGAGGAGATATAAGAGGGATTAAGATTATTCAGTGCTTTATAGGTATGGGTTAGCACTTTGAATTGACTCCTATACTATACTATGGAAGCCAATATAAGGATAGATAGATAGATATGCCTTTGGCAGTCAGATAGTCTTCTGTTACAGCAGGCACATTGCTAGAGTCTTCAGTTACCGTAGGTACATTGCTAGGTTCCAGAAACACCTGGGTCTCAATGACCGTAACAGAGAGTTAGGGATATTTCATGATGTGTTGCTAATGCTCTCCAGTATCCCAAAACAAGGACATGCTGTACAGCCAGGTATCCAATGCCACCATGCTATCTAACTAAAAAGGTGTGCCACAAAATTTTGTTCCACGTCTCCCTCTAGGAACTCTGGAGGAGTACTGTACTACTGATCTTTCTATGTATAATGGATAGTGTGACGGTAATCACCATCACCAAGAGCTTAAGATGGACAATTCAATTAGGTATCTGAATTATTCCTATGTTTAAGTTGTTATGGGCAAATGCAAATATTACAAGTTTTAGAATGAAATGTTGTATTTCTTAAACTGTGTACTTTGTCTTTAAGAGATATTGCAAACTGACAAGATTATGTTTTTCATAACTGTTTCTTTAAGCAATGACCTCTTACCTACCTTCAGTGCATAATATGTTTACGCCATTTTGTCCAAGACGAATTACAATAACAATAATGCATAAACAAGCTTCAAGGCTATACTACGACTCTTGCAGTACACAATATACTGTGGTAACCCTAAGTAGATAAAGATGTTCAGACTTTAAGATGCCATCTTGAACTAAGTCAGGAAAATTTCCATGACGTATACACCTTTTACTTATGGCCGTGTATTTTTGCCAAGTTAAGGGAGGATCTAAAATGAATAAAGTAAAAGAAGTGTTACTTTTTCATATATGAACTACGGTGACCCTAAAATGAAGAGACCTAAAGATATAAATAGGTGTACTTTTAAAGGTTAAGGAACAGAGGAGAGACTTGGAGACAGACGCTGCTCCATCTTAAAATGACAGAGAGACTGACATGATGACATGTTCAGGAGGGTATGTTAACCTATTAATGATATTTGCAAGTATTTAGTTTAATGTTATAAACTCTGCTATAAATTATTGCAATGGATTTTATATGTCTATATTTATATTTTTATATAATAAATATCTAAAAAGACAAAACTTTATTGCTTCCAAGACAATCCTTATTTTATATTGTATTCTCAATCATTTATATATACTATAGAGGATCTTTCACTAACTATATAAAATTATGGCTAAGATATCTGTATGGTTAGCCCTACTAAGTTCTATGCTTTAAGATGTTATAGTGGTAAATATGGGAACCAGCCGCGGTTACAAAGTCACCCTGTGTCCATTGTGGGTACAATGATGTGTGTGTAATGTGTTTGTTTGGGGTTAAATGTTAGTTCCTTTTGGAACTTGTGTCCTGTGTGGATTTGTAGGGATTCAAGTGACAGAGTCTTCGGATCTGTTTGCTGGCTGCAGGATCCCTCTAGCCCTGGATTAAATCATGAGAGTTGGGCCTGAGAGCCGCAATTGCCTTTGTAAAGGCAATAACTATAATCAATGTAAGCAGAGCTGCAGCGGAATAGGCAGAGGGGACGATACCTGCCTGGAAGCAAAGCTGCAGAGGGATAGGCAGAGGGGACGAAACCTGCCTGGAAGGAGAGCTACAGACTGGTTGGGTGGAAGAGCACTGGAGAGACCCCAATCAAGCTTCAGTGACTGGGGCTGAAGCATTCCAGGGTTTCTGCAAGCGGCTAGGAAGCAGACTGGGCGGAGTTAAGCGGTCGGAGTAACGGAGCTCCGTCACAGATAGCTACTCAAAAAAGTTTTTGCTTGATGTAAAAAAAAAAAAAAAAATCACTAATAATCTCCTGCCCCTTTCATTAACCATATAGCTCTGGGGCTAAAGAACCCCAGGTTCAAGGCTTCAGAACTTCAAATCCCCATGGCAATGCCTATGATTTATAGCTCTTTGACAGACTGGATCATATGTTTCCCAGTGCTGACCGATGGTTAACAGAACCTTAACCCTAAACCTAGCATGAACACCCTAAACCTAGCATGAACCCATATCCTAGCTCTAACCCCCCCCCCCCGCAAAAAAAAATGTATATAAAAAATACATAATATTGAGAAGTGTATTCTGGGTTTATAAAGCATTCTTCAGTCTTGGGGTTTATTATGATTATGTCTCCCAAATCCCTCTGTGTCAATGTTCCCATAATAGCTGTCTCGCTGTTGTGTATCCTGCTAGTATGTACACATAGACAAACAGTATATACATATATATAGAAAATTTGTAGGAATATTTACAATTCCTGATGGAATATCAAGATAATCAGTACATATTTTGCACACAAAACACATGCACACACACACCAGGACATTGACAAACTTCCAAGTGAACAAATACATATACATACATATACATCATATACATATACACACATACATACATACGTACATACTTTCATATAAACATGGCCATATAGACATATACAATTAGTAGGTACTCATGACTGCAGAATTTAATTTACTTAAACTGCTGCTATGTTTAAGTGTGAAAAGTACATATTGTCATTTCATTATGAGCAACAATGGTTCAAATCCATATATTAATGACCATTAGTGATGTCCCGAACTGTTCGCCACGGTTCGCCGTGAACGGTTCGCTGAGGACTCCAGTCAGCTGACACATTCCAGCCAATCAGCAGCAGACCCTCCCTCCCAGACCCTCCCACCTCCTGGACAGCATCCGTTTTGAAGCTGCATTCTTAGTGAGCTGTCCAGGAGGTGGGAGGGTCTGGGAGGGAGGGTCTGTTGCTGATTGGCTGGAATGTGTCAGCTGACTGGAGTCCGTGCGAACCGTTCATGGCGAACCGTGGCGAACCGTTCGGCGAACAGTTTGGGACATCACTAATGACCATAAAATAAATGTATATCTGAAACAATCTATATCTAGGTCAAATTTATAATGCGCATGTATTAGTCATTTTTATTTTATTACTATTTTTTTTATTTATTTTTTGCCTTTGCATGTTAAGAGATGCTAACATTTGTGGTGTAATTTAATTTACAGTGTAAATAGAATTACGGATTGTTGCAGTAGATGTACTTTGCATGTCATTATATACACTTATTTATAAACTGTCAATATCAAGGTTATTATATGTTTGCAAATTATTTAAAGAAGGGTAGCGAGCAAAGTTTTGTGTACACAACAAAAACATTTTAGTTTGCCTCTTGAGGTTCTCATTGCAGATCTTCTCCCAATTGTGCGGCTATAACTTACAATTAATTTTGGTCAATGGATTTGCACTCATAATATAAAAATAGAAAACGGCAAGTAAACATTATAACATGCATATGTTGTTGCATATAATTAAATTTGATGGTACTAAGAGATTTTGCATTTATGTCTGCAAGGTCTGTTAATCTAACATTTCTCAGTGAAATCTGAATACTCAAGTTAATTAAAATACCATATTTATCACAGACGAGGGATTTCATGAAAAACATGTCATATTAAAATTTGAGTTAACATACCATGCATAAAGAGTTACAAAACATCTCACACTAAATCAGGAAGTTAAACTGAATAGTGTTATCAAATGGGAAATCGATTTGGATAAATCCTTTTCCTGTCAAGATTGGTTAAATTAATTTGAATCGATAAGAAAAAACGATTTACTGTATTACTATACAAGAAGCATTTCTCAAATTACCCATAGATGGTATATGGTCCCCACGAAAATATGTAAATTTCAAACAAATTCCACAAATGTATGTTGGCGCTGTAATAATGAACCCGGCTCACTTAAACATATATGGTGGGACTGTACTGGTTTGGACGCTCTCAAATTGGGAGTGTCAAAAATGTTTGATGATTTAAAGTTGAATATTGCTTTATCTCCGGAAAGATTGTTATTTCATCTAGACTTACCAAAAATGGCTAAATCATCTCTCTATTTGGTTATTCATGTTTTAATGGCTGTTAAACTACGTATTGCTAGAAAGTGGAAACAGAATGAACCTCCTTCTCTAAATGAGATTAAAGCTCAAATACAATACCAAGGCTTAATGGAAAAAGCGACTTTTTAATTTTAAAGATAATATTGATGCCTACAATAAGATATGGACAAACTGGTTTGATTACTATAAAGAATAGATTTTCCTTCTCAAGTAACCATTGCATAGTATTTTTTCTGGTATATTGGTGACTGCACTACTCTGAAAATGCTTCTGGCCTGAATTAATTTATTAAAGAAACAATATTGGTATCGCCCATCTCTTTGTTCCCCATGGATGTCCTTAGACTTATTGGGATAAACAGTTCATCTCAGGATTATATTAACTTTTCAGATATTAGTACTTAATTAATTATTTGAGTAATGATTTTGATGGGAACGTATTGGAATATTTTTTATATTTTATTTTGGTTCGTTCTGCTTGGAAAGATGATGTTGAACCCGAATGTTTAAATATTTGTAAAATGTACAATACAAATTATATTAAAAAAACTAAAAAAAATTCTATAATTTATATAGGTGCACCAAATATAAAAGTCATGAATCATTTAAAATTGACCAGACTAAATACTTTTTTTATTTTTGGAAACTCTATTTATAGAATTTTTGTAATATATATAGTGCAAAATACAAATGCATGAAATCAAGGTATCATAAAACAAATTAATAAAGCTGTAACGGCATCTAAAAAAAAAAAATCTCACATTTGAGAATTTACTAGACATGAATAGGTGCAAATGGTTATCCTACAAACAGTTAATACTTATTGTATTACATTTTTAGTGTAAATGTTTTTATTTATTTTTTTGCCTTTTTTTATTTTTGCCTTTTTTTTTTTTTTTTGCCTACCTCCTCTAACAATGTCATCATGGAGACGTTGCTTCCTTGAGGACTGTCCAATCCAATGCTCCTTCCTGGTGAGTGTCGCGCATGGTACCAAGTAAATGCATCTCACAGGGAAGCATTGAATCCAATGCTTTTCTATAAGCCTCATTTGATGACATTTGACATCCCCGTGGAAATGCACGTCACATAAAGATGTGAAACTCGATCGTTGCAGAGCAAGATCCTCTAGTGGCTGTCAGGAAGACAGTCACCAGAGTCGTGTTTGACCTTGAAATGTAAATATTGTGGTTTTTACAAAACTGGAATGCTTACATTGCAAAGTTAAAACTACATGGCCACTGACCTGGACTACTTCATTGAAATTAAGTGGTATGGGTGACTTTAGTGGTCCTTTAAGATTTCTTTTGTTAACAGATGTACATACCAAAGCCATAAGCTTGCACTCCCTATCAATTAATACCATATTTCCCAACATTACGTATATCGCTGGCCTGTGTCCATGTTGTTCATCATTCTCTATAAGAGAGTAAGATGTTACTGGAATTATTGCTAAATTATTAGCGAGCTATCCCTCATGTCTTCTCCAGTGTTCTTAATTACTGTTATCTTAATTTCTTTACACAATCTCTGTTTGCCTAAATTTTGCCTATGAATATGTAGTGCTTGATATGACTACCGGGTTGCTGACTACATTAGTAGGGTTATTCGCTACAGTAGGAATTTCAAGTGAATTAGCATGTAAGCTCATCGAACAGGGTCCTCAACCCCCTCTGTTCCTGTACGTCAGTGGTCTGATCTCAATTATGTGTCTGTTAGTCCACCCATTGTACAGCGCTACGGAATTTGTTGGCGCTATATAAATAATAAAATAATAATAATAATAATAATAATAAGTGAATTTCACAAAAAAAAGACCAAAAAAGCCAAACTGGAAAAAAAATCTATAAGCCAGATATTCTTCAAATGCTGCTGTTGAGGCTTTACATGTGAAGCTTATTTTGAATTCACTTGGAATTCTCACCTTAGTGATTAACCCTCCTATCAATTTTTGATATATACATACATATATACAGACAGGGAGGAAGACAGGGAGTAGTAGACTACATGGAGCCAAGATAAGTCAAATTATATATTTTCTATTGTACTTTCTATGCTTGTCTTACAAAATACTAATGCTTATTGCTAGACTTCTTCTCTTTTGTTTTATAAAGAAATAATGCATTTTATTCAGGATGCTTGGGGATGATCGAGTATATAACTCTATATTGTTTGTTGAGAATCCAGCATGCAGCAATTTTCAGATAATAGAACACAGTAGATTTTGGTTATCCCCCATTGTGGTTAACATGTTTGTATCAAGGCTGCACTCAAAAGTCTATATTTTTGTGTCTCATGTCATTTGTACTTAAGGTTGAGTATTGAAATTGGCTTTTTTTGTAACATTGTCTTATGTTTGAGGAAAATACATAGTGCAAGAAATGCATTCAAGAACATATGCTAGAGATCATAAAATATTAGCACTGTTATCAGACTTTACATTATTAGAATAAAAGTCTGTGTTTAATATGATAATTTTCTATATAATTCATCCACATATTAAACAGTGCTGGTTAATTACATCATACAAATCCTTCAAACCAGATGGTAATAGTAACAAGATTTATAATAATAACATGGTCAGAAATGCAGTCAGTTTCTCAAAACAATATATTGAGCACAAGCTTACAAATACATAAATTAGTACTAGCGTAGGACTCTGCATTGTTAAAAACAAGACTGTGGTTATTTTGATATTATTTCTAATTCATTCACAGTACTGTTTTACTTCTGAATTCAAATCACTGAGATTAGATTGTAATGGTTATGAAGATCGTATTCATAACAGCAGTAGACATAAATACGATACGCCTCTTAAAACTGTTAGCTATTTATGTAAAGTAAATCATAAAATAATTACGAATACATTTAGGGACTATCTCCGTGGAGACAAATCATTAGCTCGTTTTGAACTGTAGAGTTGCCCAATATATTTTTTTTTTTTTAGCAAACAATGCTTATTAAACGACAGTAATACCTTCAAGGTAGTGCGTTCAGGAGCTGGTTCACTTATGGATGGCTTAATTGATACAATCAATACTATCATTATATTCAATTGTATCAATTAAGCCATCCATAAGTGAACCAGCTCCTGAACGCACTACCTTGAAGGTATTACTGTCGTTTAATAAGCATTGTTTGCTAAAAAAAAAAAAAAATATTGGGCAACTCTACAGTTCAAAACAAGCTAATGATTTGTCTCCACGGAGATAGTCCCTAAATGTATTTGTAATTATTTTATGATTTACTTTACATAAATAGCTAATAGTTTTAAGAGGCGTATCGTATTTATGTCTACTGCTGTTATGAATAAGATCTTCATAACCATTACAATCATTAGCATCATTATAAAAACAGCAGCATATCTGTTGTATTGCATGTTAAATGTATTGTAGTAATTGAACACTGATAATCAGAAGGTACAGTGTTTGCACCATCTCGTTAACAAGCAGTGTTGGTGGAATTGCTAGAATGTTTTCCATGAAAATAGTGAAAGGTGTTTGCCTTTCGGCTTTGTGGAATGTTAAAACTTTTGTTTTATGTAATTTTGCCTTATAAAGTGTTTCATAACAACCATGACAACATGGTTTCTTATTTTACACCCACTGCATTATAAGACGTGTTCAAGTAATTCAGACTTGAGACCCGCAATCTAAACGCACATGAGAAGAAATGCAGCCTCAAATACACTGAAATACATTAGGCCACTGACACAAAGAGGCATCTAGATGAAGTTGTTATAGTGCCTACAGTTGTTCCCCATTCACGAGTGGCCCGATACCTAAATATTGTAGTAATTAGAAGGTTTTGAAGTTTGAAGCAGGGCTGTACTTCCTGGCTCTCATACCCTAACATACTGTGGGGTCACGTGGACTTGTGCATTGCCATCACGGTCTTCTATAGAGAATCATTGCACGTAATGATTATCTGTGGCAGAATCGTTGGAGCATCGCAGCTAGTGCCGAGCATGCATCTACGGCCCCCAATGCTCCTCTATGGGGAACACTGGCTTGGACCTCATCCTAGAGGCATGCCTCCAGGATGACATCATGCTAGGAGGAAGCCGCTGGAGTGCTTGTCACTGGAAAAAAAGGTGAGCAAATAATTTAATATTTATTGCGTTTTCTAAAACTTTTTTTGATTCAAGGCTGGGGGGGGGTAAAGGAAGGGATTCTAGAAATGAGTAGATGCATGAATGATGTAGCATTAGGAATACAGATATGCATTCCTAATGCTTCAGTGTTCCTTTAAGAGGGAACTATATTTAGTAAACATGCATCAGGTTTTCAGCTACTATGGTAAAATGAACTTTTATGGTTGTCCCATCAGTATTAAATGAACACTCCAAATACCTAAAGCACTTAAGCTTGCTAGAGTGTTTTACATCTGAAGGGTGTGTCCTTTTTTTCTTTTTACAAAAAGTGCAGATTTCAATAGAATAGAATAGAAATTGGCACTTTTATAAATTGACCTTGTTTTACATTCCTGGCTGTCAATCAGACAACTGGTCCTGTCACTTCCTGGTAATTTAGCATCACTCTAATGATGGCATCTGTTTTAAAATGTACATTTAAATGCAAACATTTTAAAACTAAATCACTCAAACTCTTGTTGAACAGAGCTCAACGTATTACACTTCTATAGCTGATATAAATTCAATACATCATCCACTATGTATATTTTGTCTCTACATACTGTCATGTTCTATGCTACATTCATTATTGATTAACTTCTCTGTTGTAAAGATTTAGCACATCAATATTTGAAACAGATTTATTAGGCCAATAAGCATTTGAAACAGATAGCATTCTAATCAAAACACTAGTTAGTAAACAACACCTCTGAGATGAGTATGGATTGTAAAATTATTATAATTGCTTAGCTTATTCAGGGGAAAATGCTGATATTCTGTTAGAATAAAAATAA
Organism: Pelobates cultripes; assembly: GCA_933207985.1. Classification (NCBI taxonomy): domain Eukaryota; kingdom Metazoa; phylum Chordata; class Amphibia; order Anura; family Pelobatidae; genus Pelobates; species Pelobates cultripes. The sequence goes on along the minus strand of OW240913.1, from coordinate 314,221,582 downwards.
ATAGCATGTAATCATTTCAACATTGAATTTCCTTTGTGCATTTTCTAAGCCATACTGATAATGACATACCATTTTGAATCTAAATAAGTGCAATGTTTTAAGCATTTTTTTATAGTTATTTTACGAGATAAAGACAGATGAAATATAGAAAGGAAGGCAATAGTATTTATTGCTTTTGGGACATATCCAGATTGTTTTTCAAAGGTGAAAAGGTGTCAGGGTGAAAAATATTCAGCATAAATTAACAATTAATATATTTCACTTGAGGGGTGCTAGACATAACAATGAGAACGTTACCTGTGCGCTGGCCTAAATCCCTATGTACATTTGAACAAAATGGAGGCTCTTTAGTTTTATTCCAATGGCCATTTGAATATATAAGCTCACCTGCCATGTCAAGGCAAGCCTCAAAAGGTGAGTCCTACTATAGCCATTAGATATGCTGATATCAGCCAAGAATCTCCAATAAGACAGGAAGGGGTATTTTATAAACCCTTCACATTTAACCCTGTATATGTCTTCTACACATACAATAAACTTTGCTGATATCAGACAAAGTGTAAACATCTCTAATGAGACATGAGCGGTGTTTTGTAAACCCCTACATACTTATTAACCCTAAATATGGCTATAACACATACAAATCACCTTGTCGGTGATTGCTAGCTTGCTAAAGTGTTTTACATCTGAAGGGTGTGTCCTTTTTTTCTTTTTACAAAAAGTGCAGATTTCAGTAGAATAGAATAGAATAGAAATTGGCACTTTTATAAATTGACCTTGTTTTACATTCCTGGCTGTCAATCAGACAACTGGTCCTGTCACTTCCTGGTAGTTTAGCATCACTCTAATGATGGCATCTGCTTTAAAATGTACATTTAAATGCCAACATTTTAAAACTAAGTCACTCAAACTCTACTCTTTAAGCTGTATGTGAGAGTCCATGCCAGGCTACAAGGCTGCTGAGGTAACGCGCTTCCAAATTCTGTAGAAGCCAAAAGCCGAACCAGTCGTCATTTATTGTATGAGAGCTTATGCTGAGTGCTTTGTCCTTGAATAGCACAGAATTGACATTTGTGTCTGGCACCCCATGGCACTACTGGGGTTAGATTTACACATCCAACAGCCAAGGGGTTAAACTCTGTATGTACAGATTCCAGACACCATACACTAAAACTTCAAAGTGCTCAAAACAAACTTGGCCTGAGATAGGTCTGTTCAATCAAGGGTTTTATTCATCCAACTTAAGTGCACTTCATAGAGATGCGTTGAATCACTGCATTTCTATGGGAAACGTTCAGTGTCCCCAGGCAGTGGAATAGGGGTAGCCTGTTTTTAATCTAATGACCAGGTGTAGAATTGGAAATCTCACTTGCTATTGAAGTATTGCTATTCAAATCTTTTTAATTAGTGTATGCTTTAATTACTGTTGTTAATTTTGTTATGTTATTCATAGAAACATAGAATGTGACGTCCGATAAGAACCATTTAAGTTTTAGCCAATCTACTCTGCCCAATTTTCTAAATTCTTTCATTAGTTTCTTATAACTAGGATAGCCGTATGCCTATCCCACGCATGCTTAAACTTCCTAACTTTGTTAACCTCTACCACTTCAGCTAGAAATCTATTCCATGCATCCACTACCTTCTCTGTAAAGTAATAGTAACCTAGTCTTGGGTCTACATACTAATGGTAGTAGCTTTATCTTGGTTTGGGATACATTGTAGTTCAGTAACTCTTCAAATGAAAGGTGTTTTTTTTTTTTTTTGAGGGTGTGGGGATTTGTGGACCTAGAATCCCATTTATCCGACAGCTTGCATGAGTCTAATTGTCTTGATAAAGTCGTAAAACGAAAGGTGTTGGTGGCTGTCAAGATTGATATTTTTGGGGGAGGCACTTCACATCTAGTATGGTGGCACTAGTTTATTTGTTGAAATTTTAATAGCCCTGATTGGTGAATAAAATGTATGTATTTCATATTTTTGGCTGTTCCTGTTTACCATGGTTTATCAGCTCACCAAAAACTAAAATTATACAATTTCCCTAGCATTGAAATGATTCTATTTATCATGACTATATCTACTTTCAGGTTTGATTTGGCAAACTGTAATGTGAACGATGAGTTTGTTAACAAGATGAATCCTCACCAAGTCCCTGATGTGGTAGGTGTTTTGTGTGTCCATTCTAATTTCAGGAAAGATGGCTTGACACATCTGACTTTCAGAGTTGCAAAACATGGAGTTTGAGGCCATTGAAACAAACTGTTTCTAAGGAAACTAACCTTCTGGATTCCTCAAAATCCTTTTTCAAGCTGTTTGCTCGAACAGTCAAACCAGGTCTTCAAACATTCCAGCTGTTTTTAGCATGCCCACTGGAGTAAACATTGTAAATCCACGTGAATAGCGACCGTATCCCAGTGAGAATCGCAAAAAATAATCGGTACTCAAACACCTTAGCGAGTATCCCTTTATCCTCACAAAAATCCATGCACTGTGAATTTTTGAGGGTGCAAGAGCACATAGAAGGATTTTTTTTTTAGTTTGTACATGTAGTTTGTGTTCTGAGCAGAATAACTGAACTTGTCGAATAAATCCATGATTATATTTTGCAATCTATAATTCTGACAAACTTTCACACACAGTGGATGCTTTAGAATGTTCTTAAATATTTGGGGATATCTGGAACATTTCTAAACCTAGAAATGAACAGTAACAATGAAAGCTGCAATTCTACAAGTTTTCTTCACTTGGCGGTTTTCTGACACTTTTATTAATCTTAATCTTTGACCATTGAATCCTTCTCTTATGAATCCATTCAGTCTTTTGTTCATACATCTCTCCTTCCCATTTTGGCTATATTTATACAAAATGCCCTTGAAGCTCTTTAGTTGCAAATCTTTTGATATTTAGAGACTTAAAGGCAAGCAAGGATTTTGTTTAATAGATGTTTTGATGTTTCTTGTACAGATACTAATCAAAAAGAGTTATGATCGTTCTAAACGACAGCGTCGGAGGAACTGGAAGTTGAAAGAACTAGAAAGGGACCGTGAAGGAATGGATACAGATGATGAAAGGTCACTCATTTTTAATAAACATTACCATTATAACTTGTTCCTTATGGTCCATGTGCTCTGTAATTACAACAGTCGATGTCTGTTAAAGGACTGTTCGGGCCCTTGTGAATGAATAAGTATAATCTTCGAGCCTTTTAAACACCAGCTGTTTCTTCTCATTCTCCCAAGTATTGGTGTTGAGCAATAAGCAATATCTAATTATTGAATTACAAGTAATGCATGCACACTATTTCTTTAATTATATAAGCCACACTGAAATTAAAGAATTGTAGCTGAAACAATCATTTTTATTACCCCCGAAAACAGTTTGACAAAATTGTCTCAATAGTACAGAAATGGGACAAGTAAATGAAATACTTAATGTTTCTTTTCTGTTTGTTTTCAGGCAATATCAAGATTTCCTTGAGGACCTTGAGGAAGATGAACTTATAAGAAAGAATGTTAACATTTACAAAAGTAAGAACTATAATGGAGACCAACTATGCTATTATACGTTAAGTGTACTTACAAGTTTAGTTGATCAAAAAGTAGAGGAAAAACCAACTATCTGTTGTGCCAAAAGAATTGGGATGTATAATCTTTTTTTAAAGTTTATTTTTTTAAATCTATATTAAATTCTGGTCTCTTCGGCCTGACATCTGAGCGGAGCAGAC
>OW240913.1:314125306-314217758 GCA_933207985.1 Pelobates cultripes | reverse complement strand
CTCTATTTAGTGAGCATGTGTGTGTGTCAGTGAGCTTGTCTTAGTGAGCTTGTGTGTGTGTGTCCCTGGAACTTCTTTTGTAGTGAGCCTTCGTTTATACAAGTGAGTGTCTGTGCAAGCTTCTGTGTGAGTTTCAGAGAGTTTGTCTGTCAGTAAGCCTATTTGCGCATGCCGCAGCCGTGTGTTTACTGTACTATATATATATATATATATATATATATATATATATATATATATATACACATATATATATATATTTATTTTGACTTGTAGGAATGGCATACATTTTTTTTCAGGGCTGCTTTGGATTCCCAGGGATTCCCAGTTTGGCTCTGCCAGCGAGTGCACTTTACCGCTGAATAATCTGTGTGAGTTGCCGCACACTTTAGCCCTGTTACACGCGTCTGGGAGCTGCTGTTTACAGGTACTAGTAGTCTAGAGATTGGGGTATATGCTCAGCTATCTATAGAATACAGATCTGTGTGTATAAAATATCCCGGGATAGTCAGTGCTTCCTGTATAGTGCTGCTCTCTGTCTTGGGATATTATACACAAACAGACCTGTATTATACAAAGAGCAGCACTATACAGGGAGCACTGAGTGTCCCAATTTATTATACACACAACCCTGTATTATACAGAGAGCACTGACTGTCCAGGGATATTATACCCAGACAGTAATTGATAACTGTGTTGCAAAATGTCATTGGAAATCTTTTTTCAAATGTTGGCAACTATGGCACTGTATCAACGATAATGTGTTTGTTTTTTTAATAATCCCTGGTGGAAAATAATGAATCCTCCACCAGGTATTATTAAAAAAACAAAACACATTGTGTCGGGGGGGTGGCTTAACATGCGACAGGGGCGGGGTTAAACTGCGACGAGGGCGGGGTTAAATGTGCCCCCCTACTTTTGTCACTGGCCCTCCATGTGCCCCCCCGAAAAATTTATCCTAGAGACGCCACTGCTGCCGTAGGGGGAGGTCTTTCGGCGGCCGCAGGGGGAGCTGGCTGTTCTGTCTCTGCTCCCCTGCCCTCTCGCGCTAGAAAGAGACCGGGGCCAGAATATAACGTCATATTCCGGCCCTGGTCTCATTAAGCTGCGTGCTGGGGCGGGGGAGCAGAGATAGAACAGCCAGCTCCCCTGTGGCCGCCGAAAGAGCTCACCCTGCAGCCGCCAAAAGAGCTGCCCCTGTGGCCGCCAGAAGAGCCAGCTCCCCCATGCCGCCGCCATCATACTGAGCCATTATGTGTGTCAGTGTGAGTGTATGTGTGTGTCTCTGTGTCATTGTGTGTGTGTCTCTGTCTGTCATGGTATGTGTGTGTCTGTCTGTGTCATGGTGTGTGTGTCTGTCTGTGTCATGGTGTGTGTGTCTGTCTGTGTCATGGTGGGTGTGTGTCTGTCTGTGTTGTGATGTGTGTGTGTCTGTCTGTGTCATGGTGTGTCTGTGTCATGGTGTGTGTGTCTGTCTGTCATGATGTGTCTGTCTGTGTCATGGTGTGTGTGTGTGTGTGTCTGTCTATCATGGTGTGTCTTTCTGTGCCATGGTGTGTGTGTGTCTCTGTTTGTGTCATAGTGTGTGTGTGTGTGTGTGTCTGTCTGTGTCATGCAATGTGTGTCTGTGTCATTGTGTGTGTCTTTCTGTGTCATGGTGTGTGTGTGTCTCTGTCATGGTGTGTGTCTGTCTGTGTCATGCAATGTGTGTGTGCCATTGAGTGTGTGTGTCTGTCATGTAATGTGTGTCTGTCTGTGTCACGGTGTGTCTGTGTCATGGTGTGTGTGTGTTTGTCATGGTGTGTGTGTGTGTATGTCTGTGTCATGTAATGTGTGTCTGTCTGTGTCACGGTGTGTGTGTGTCTGTGTCACGGTCTCTCTGTGTTGTGGTGTGTGTGTCTGTGTGTCATCGTGTGTGTGTCTGTCTGTGCCATGTAATGTGTGTCTTTGTCACAGTGTTTGTGTGTTTGTATCATGGTCTGTCTGTGTTATCGTGTTTGTGTGTGTCAAGGTGTGTGTGTGTGTCTTTTTAAAGGTGTGTGTCTGTCATGGTATGTGTGTGTGTCTGTCATGGTATGTGTGTGTCTCTGTCATGGTGTGTCTGTGTTTCTGTCTGTGTCACGGTGTGTGTGTCTGTGTCATGGTCTGTATGTGTCATGGTGTGTGTCTGTCATGGTATGTGCTTTTTTGACATTTTTTGTATGGATACTTTTTATCATTGTATAACGCTAAAGTATCCCATTTTGACAAGTCACATTCTATAAACTTAATGCCACCTCTTCTGAGATTAACTCACTAGGGCAACGCTTTTTCCTGGGGCTCTTAGCAGTGCAAGACGAAATAGGACTGCCGCATCAGGCACCTGTAACAGCGAGGAGTGAAAACCAGGGGAGTTATGTTTTATGAGCTTTGAATTTGGTTGTTTAATGAGTGAGTGGGTAAGCGCTCTGGAGTAAGCGCTCCAGCAGTATCCTTGTAATGTATGCATGTATAAGTGAACAGGGGGTAGAGTCAGCGCTAATCAAGGAGGCAGCAGTCCCAAACAGGGACTCCCACTAATGTCCCTGCAAATCAAATAGTAGAAACAAAAAAATTGGGGGGATGGGTCTGCGCCAATGTGTACAGTAAATAATAGTATAGAGTCCAATAGGATCTGTATTGTCGTGTCCAAGGTTCTACTTTTAACGATATCCAGAAGGTGTCGGTGGCGTGAAGAGTAATCCAAATGTATGACAATAGAAGAGATCTTACTTACAATTTGCAGAGCTTAATCCAGCTCTGGTGTGAATGGTTTACAGCGGTGTTATCCCCGCTTGCAGGATATGCGGCAAGTGTCTTCTTCTTTGTGATAACGGGTAACCAGGTTGGAAGATATAAAATAGAGACAGTAATAGTGCAGTATGTTCCACACGTATGGTAAAAGTTATAAAAGATAAAATAGATACACTCACATTCGGTAGAGCTTTGACTAGCTCTAGTTGGTTAGGCGTACAGCGGTATCATCCCCGCTTATAGGATATAGGGTGAGTGATTTTGACGAGAGTATCAGGAGCTCGGAGAGAAGATAAAACAGCGATAGTGCTCTCAATAAAATTTAGATAATAGAACAAAATAATAAAATATACTCACACTATATAGGGCAGGCTAACTGTTCTATGTGACAGCGTAGGTGGTATAATCCCCACCTGGGATTCTTGGAGTATAGTATGCAGGAGTTAAAAATAATAAAAGAATATAATAGTAAAAAATATATATAAAACGTATATAAAAGGCCACGTAGTAAAAAAAAGGAGAAAAGATGATGGTTTAAACGTAAAAATGACCAAAATCTTTTTATTAACAATATATAAAACAGTAAAAAGTATCCAAACGCGTTTCGCCAGTATAAGGCTTTATCAATGGATAGTAAACATATCAACCTGGCTGGTTAGAGTTTATATAGGTATAAAATTAGTTTAAAATTGGCGCCAAAATTGTGCAACCAATGGTAAAACAGATCATTTTTGCAATTATAAAACAGCTTTTAATGATAACAGTTGAATAGATGTAACTTGTCTGATGCTTGTAATATAATTTTTTTATGAAAACAAGCGTTTTTTTAATATTAATTTCATTGCTTTGGCCGGACCGTGTGACGCGCGTCATAAGCGTGACGTCACTTCCGGTCCGGACGGAATCATGGGGCATGTAGTTGGAAGATAAACTACATGTAGGGAAATTACATAGAGCCCAGCATTGGGCTAGGGGGAGGAGAGGGAGGTGGGTAGAGGGCGTGCTTAGGAGAATCACGTGACGCACGTCTTAGACGTGGCGTCACTTCTGGCCTCACGGGATGCTGGGACATGTAGTTTGGGGATAGACTCCATGTATTAAAAGCAAATAGAGCCCTCTATTGGGCTAGGGGGAAGGAGAAAAGAGTACAAAAACAATGATGAAGGCGGCCATCTTAGGTGGGGAATATGGGCCATAGAAATAACATAATAGGTGGCCATGTTACTAGGGGCAAACGCGTTTGGATACTTTTTACTGTTTTATATATTGTTAATAAAAAGATTTTGGTCATTTTTACGTTTAAACCATCATCTTTTCTCCTTTTTTTTATTACCTGGCCTTTTATATACGTTTTATATATATTTTTTACTATTATATTCTTTTATTATTTTTAACTCCTGCATACTATACTCCAAGAATCCCAGGTGGGGATTATACCACCTACGCTGTCACATAGAGCAGTTAGCCTGCCCTATGTAGTGTGAGTATATTTTATTATTTTGTTCTATTATCTAAATTTTATTGAGAGCACTATCGCTGTTTTATCTTCTCTCCGAGCTCCTGATACTCTCGTCAAGATCACTCACCCTATATCCTATAAGCGGGGATGATACCGCTGTACGCCTAACCAACAAGAGCTAGTCAAAGCTCTTCCGAATGTGAGTGTATCTATTTTATTTTTTATAACTTTTACCATACGTGTGGAACATACTGCACTATTACTGTCTCTATTTTATATCTTCCAACCTGGTTACCCGTTATCACAAAGAAGAAGACACTTGCCGCATATCCTGCAAGCGGGGATAACACCGCTGTAAGCCATTCACACCAGAGCTGGATTAAGCTCTGCAAATTGTAAGTAAGATCTCTTCTATTGTCATACATTTGGATTACTCTTCACGCCACCGACACCTTCTGGATATCGTTAAAAGTAGAACCTTGGACACAACAATACAGATCCTATTGGACTCTATACTATTATTTACGGTACACATTGGCGCAGACCCATCCCCCCTATTTTCATGCATGTATAATTGTCTAGTGAATGGAATATGTAGTTATGTATGTTACAATTGGGCATACAAATATTAAATACTGAAAATCAAGCACCCGTGGTCCTTTGTCTCATCTGCAATCATGTATGCTTGCAAATATATCAACAGATATTTTTCACAAAATTCTTGACATGAGCTTTTGGGTACCAGTTTCATTTTGAGTATGTTAGCCTAACACCAGCATGAGTAAGCATTATCTTGGTTTGGATTTCAAATGCTCTATTTCCATACATAGAGTTGTACAACTTACAGATCAAAGTGGCAGACAATTATCCTTGATACAAGGGTTAAAATGTTCCATTAGTCCACTAGCTGTTGGCATGTGAAAATTCACCCCTGGTGAGTAGACATTAACCCCAGGTGAGTGTGCTTTGGGCCCTCCAAGCGTGCAGTGACAAGTATTTTTAAGGCTTGGCTAGTAGCATAAGTACTTGACATTGTAAGCCCTGCTATATACAATTACTCCATAGGTGTAAATTTAACCAATTTGCCCAAATATTTACTTATAAATGTTTATTACAGCAGGAAGGTAACTAGAGATATCTTTGCCAGAAGCTCAAGGAAGCAAGGTGAAAGGTTAGTGTAGGACCCACCTGAGAGGTCTGCCTTGATCTGGCAGGTGGGCTAAACTCTCTCATGGCCATTGGAGAAACTAAATTACCTCCATTTGTTTAAATATGCGTAGGGATTTGGGAAGAGCTCAGGTAACTTTTTTCTTTGGTTTTTACTGTACTATTGGGGCTGATGTGTACTATGGTCGTTGCTGCTGGCAGGAGAGATGGGAGTTTGAGCGCAGGACTTGTTTTTTTGTATTCACCCTTGTATCACACAGCTATGTTACAATGCTGCCACCCATCCCATGTGTTCTTTATTAGGGGTTAATAAGCATGTAGGGGTGTATATATATATATATATATATATATATATATATATATATATACATATATAAAACCTTTCTGTCTCATTAGAGATATATTTGCCAGAAGCTCAAGGAAGCAAGGTGAAAAGTTACTGTAGGACCTAACTGAGAGGTTTGCCTTGACGTGGCAGATGGGCTAAACTCTCTCATGGCCATTGGAGAAACTAAAAAACCTCCATTTGTTAAAATATGCATAGGGATTTGGGAAGAGCACAGGTAACTTTTTGCTTTGGTTTTTACTGTACGTTTTGGGGCTGATTAGTACTGTGGTCGTTGCTACCGCCCAGGAGTGATGGGAGTTTGAGCGCAGGACTTGTTTGTTCATGTTAATATTGTTACATATTTAGGTTTTACAGTGGGGTGGGTGTGCTCCTGACATGCTCCGACCTTCAAAGTGTATCATCCTCTATCTGCACCTATCACAGTAGCACTATGCATGGTTACAATAATTACACATAAAACAAGTATAAACTCAGGACTAAAAAAAAGGAGGAGGAGGATACTGGAGACAATGCCTTTGTGTGCATTGTCAGTAACTGCTGATGATTGTGGCTGTGAGCAGGATGACAAAGTGCATGTGTGTTTACAGAGCTGTCCTAAGGGGTGTGCATGTGGCTGTATGTGACAGTATATGTGTATAACTATGTGCACCTGGTTGTGTTGTTTTAGACCAAACCAAGTGTTTGCTTGAATATCTGCCCCTGTCCAAATGTCTTAAATGTAATAAAGCGTGCCCGCCGAAGAAATCCCACCGACACAAAAAAGTTCAGTTGAATGAAAACTTCCAAGTGTATTGTCAGGGGGCGGTGTAGCCCCTTAAAAGGGCAAAGAATGCAATGTATGCAAATACAGAAAGTAAACTTTTCAATTGGTTAAGTGTTTTAGTAAAGTAAATATTTAATTGGTTAGGTGTTAAGTGTCTAATCTTTATGGACCTCCTCCAGAGGGTGTTGATATCATCGTCATCTTAAGTGTAACTCCGGAAGGAGAGGCCATCTTACTACACGAGGGTCTTGGTCAATGGGAGGGGGTGCTCTAGCAGCCATTTTGAGTAATAAATGAACACAGGTATACAAAGTAAATAGACATTTTACACACATTCATTTCTATCCATCACAGTGTCTTTCACTGTGGGACACCTGAAAAAATACACACCTACAAAAATGCACACCTGAATTCACACATGGGCCTACATGCATGTTTTTAAATCGAATTAAACAAATATCACATCCATTACATACATAAATCACACACAGTCAATACAGCCATAACAAATACCACACACTGAGGCGGAGGCACAGACCAGATTCCCAGCACACTTGATCAGCATAGATTAGCACGTCCCTTGGAAGTGTGGCAACTTTATAATGTAGCAGCAGCAGCCAGCCCTTGCTGGAAGACGTTAATCAAACCTTATGGAATCTGTTTACGTACTCAATCAAGTGCAAGATCTCTCCAGCTGTAGAATTTTGATTCAATTCAATCATTAAACAAACCAGGAACCAAGTGTGAAATGCAACAGTCTAGTTTAGCAACTGCAGACAGGCCAAGATTCAAATTCTAGAGTGGGCTGCACAGTCATCTTTAAAATTTGAGATTTGGATCTTTCTGACTTTAGTAGAAGTTGGGCGAGGGAAGGCCAACCCAAGATGTGTCAATAAAACAAAATACCTTACTGACCTTGCTTCTTGTAACTTGCCTCATTATGTCCCTCCCGTAGCAGATAGTACAATAAGTATATTATGATTAAATTGGTCAGGGCCGTCTTTAATGCTGATTGAACCCTGGGAAAGCATTTGCTTGGGACCCCTGGTCCACACCCTCCCACCTTGTGGCATGCAAACATGCCTTCCACTCAAAGACACACATAAAGAATACACAAAAAAACACACACATATAGAACATAGACTTAGCCACATTAAATATACACACTGACACACATACAAATGCAAACACTGACACAAATACAGATAAACACATACACAAACTCAGATATGCACAGGTACAGACAAACAGATACACAGACATACAAAGACAGATACACAGACACACAGGTGCATATACAGATACACAGTGACACACATACAGACACAGAGAAACACTCACTGACAAACATGCAGACACACGCTAGCACACATACAAATAAACAGACACTCACCCTGACATATATGCAGATACACACAATAACACACATACAGCTACATACACAGACACAAATGCAATAAAACAGACACACACTAACACATACAGATGCACAGACACACACACTGACACACATACAGATACACAGACACACATAGATACACAGGGGCACAACCTGTCCCACATGCAGATACACAGGCAAATGCACATACATTTACACATATAGACAGATACACACACAGAAACACATACAGACATACAGACAGATAGACAGATACCCATTGTACAGTGCTACGGAATATGATGGTTCTATATAAATAATAAAATAATACACATACAGACAGAGAGAGAGACACATACAGACACACAGATACACATGTAAACAGAGAAACACACAGAAACACACATACATACAGACAGATACACACATACAGACACACAGATACACATACAGACAGATACACATATAGGCAGATACACACACAGATACACAGACACACATGCTTATACACATACTGCCAGATACACACACAGATACACAGACACACAAAGATATACACATACAGACAGATACACACATATAAACACACATACACATACAGACAGATATACACACAAACAGACACTCATGGAAAATATACATTTTTAGTCACCCTCCTTTTGGCTGCAGAAAGGTGACTTCCCTGGGGTCCAGTGGCTACCTGAAGCTGTTGGGAGTCGGGCTCTCTACCAGTCCACGCTCCCCCTACCTTTCTCCCTTCCATGCGGCACTCTCTGTCTTAGCTAGAAAGGAAGTGACTACACGTCCTCCAAGTGTTGTCCTCATCACCGGAGGCCCGCTACGCTGTTAAGCTCTGCAGCGCTGACCGGGCTCCTGCAGACTCATTGCCATCAGGTGGAACTAAGAGCATGGGCCACCCAATGGGCCCCCTCTACGTGTGGCCTGCGGTAGTAAGGGGCAGTCTATTCATATGATTTTTAATATTATGTTTACTTGGCCTCTACATTTAGCAAAATATGTTTAATTGAGGTCTGAATAATAAAATTAGATGTAAAAATCCACACCTCTGCCTTTATTTGCATCCTAGTACTAGGTGCCTCCATTTTTATTCCCTGTCAATCATTGATATAAATGCTGCTTTTTTCTGCCATTAAACATGGTTAGTGAAAGTGGAGAAATTGTACCAATCCTTCCATTTTCCTCCTCATTTCTATTGTCTACCCTGGCTGTACCCTGATAGAACCGAATTGTGATGTCACCTGCAACATCTTCAATTTATATTTGAAAAGAATACAGATCATCACATGGAAATGGTTAAACAATTTAAAAGTTATATTCAATGTTTCATTCAGTTATGCCATCACCAGAAAGGTGACAATTCCCCTTAAAACCATTCTGGCCATTTCAGGGAAAAGTGACTGGGTTATTCACTAAAGTGAACATTTTTGGAATTCAAAGTGAATTTCAAAATTTAGGACAAAAGAGCCAAATTAGAAAAAATTTCCAAGCTAATTCTGTTTTGAGTTTGATTATTTTGCCCTTAAATATGAAATTCACTTTACACAAGCCTGCTTATTTAAGCCTCTATACATATCGTTACATAGTTACATAGTTACGTAATTACATAGCTGAAAAGAGACTTGCGTCCATCAAGTTCAGCCTTCCTCTCATATGTTTTTGCTGCTGATCCAAAAGAAGGCAAAAAACCTAGTCTGTAGCGCTTCCGATTTTGCAACAAACAAGGAAAAAATTCCTTCTTGACACCAAAATAGCAGTCAGATGGTTTCCCTGGATCAAGCAGCTATTACCCCACTAATTAGAAACTATATCCCTGTATGTTATGTTTTTGCATGTATTTATCCTAAATCAGTTTAAACATCTGTATGGATTCTGATAAAGCCACCTCTTCAGGCAGAGAATTCCATATCCTTATTACTCTTACTGTAAAAAAAACCTTTTCTTTGCCTTAGATGAAATCTCCTTTCTTCCAACCTAAATGTGTGACCTTGTGTCCTATGTATAGGCCTGTTTATGAATAGATTTCTAGATAATGGTTTGTACTGGCCCTGAATATATTTGTATAATGTTATCATATCCCCTCTGAATTGCCGATTTCCAAACTAAAGAGATTTCAATTTTCTAACCTTTTTTTTTTTTTTTTTTAATACACGCTCTCCATTTTATTCAAGAGTAAACATAGTCTGATCCTGGCTAAGAGAAAATAGCTAGTAACTAGTCCCTCCTCACATTTAGCTAAATTGTGGTCATATTATATAAATATAATGTCTGTTTCAGTATGTGTGACAGTTAGTATGTATGTGTGTCCTTTTGTATCAGTGTGTGTGTTTGTGTCTGTGTGTGTGTATTAACGTGGGTGGGATTTAGAGGCTAACCCTGTGGGCGGAATTGGAGGCGGGCCCCAGGGGGCCCAGACCCTGAGCTGAGCTGGTGGCGGCCCTGCTGGTCAGTGTGCCTTGAGGACTGATATGGAAACCACTGCCTTAGATGCATGCCCCTTATGAAGAAGATTGTTGAAAAAAGAAAACGTGGCAAACTTGTGATAACATTTCTGTATAGTATACAGTAGTTTAGATTACAATAAAGAAGTCATGTAAATATATATATATATATATTTACATGACTTCTTTATTGTAATAACATGGTTTTTAACATGGTTTTTTGTACAGGGTTATTGACTAAAATGCGAATCTTTGGAAATTCAAAGTGAATTTAAAATTTCAGGAAAAAGTTTCTGAACTGGAAAGATTCTTCAAATCAGCTGTACTTCCATTTCCGCTACTTTAGCTTGAAATTTGAATTTCACTTTCAATTCACTATAAATTGCCAACAATTCTCATTTTGGTAAAAAAAAAAAAAAAAACCTGTACATGTAAAATATACATGATTTATTATTAGTGTTTAGAACATAGTAACATCATTCCTTGTGTTACAAATGGGCCAACCACATTTTATTTGTTAAGGCCCTTTAAAACCTTGGCGTTTAAACTGACCTTTTTCAACAAACATTTTTCATGAAAAGGAGGAATTTGTGTTTGTGGGCCACTGACAAATATGTGAAATTCAGTATCAAAATAATAAAGGTCAGACGTGGACAGCACAGTCTCTAAATTCTTTTAATAAAAACAAAAACATGGAGATAACTACAGTAAAGATCAATAAATGGAAACAAATGTATGCAAAATGAGAGAATTCGAGTACAGAATAAAGGTCTGTGTAATCTACACAGTTCTACACAGTTCTCGCTTATCTACATGATTGTAACTTCTCTGGATACATTTTATCATATATACGTCCCCTGGATTCCATTTCTCTTGACAAAGAATGTCGAAGAAGTAACAGTTGGTTTGCTAACCACCCCCTAGGACTGATCACATAACACTATTGTTCACTCATAGCATGCTCACATATTACACATAATTTTGGTCAGAATATCGAGGCAGTCATGGTTCTAATGTAATTTAGAACTGATTATTTCTCAACCATACCGTTACAATATTTCCAAATATTAACATCTTAAGACTTATGGGGTAGTATTTTGCAAAACTTTTTTTTGTGCAAAAAATATAAAGATTTGTACATGCAAATTTTGGTCAGAATATCGAGGCAGTCATGGTTCTAATGTAATTTAGAACTGATTATTTCTCAACCATACCGTTACAATATTTCCAAATATTAGTGTCAAGGCTGCTATTCACCTGGCGTAACTGATTCCCACCTGTCATTAATCCATGTATGTGGCATTGCTAGCACTCAAAACAACCATTGTTAAGGGAGCCCTATCACTAGTGATGCTTACCTGCCCTTGATATGTGTTTCAACATTTTTGGATGCCGCCCCTTTTGTAGCCGATTTCAATAATCATTCCTCTGCAGCATATTCCTTCAACTCTCTAAAAACTATCTAAAGACTTATGGGGTAGTATTTTGCAAAACTTTTTTTTGTGCAAAAAATATCAAGATTTGTACATGCAAAAAATACTGCCCATTAATGAGGCAAAGAAAAATATCAAATGCACTAGAGTTGTATTAGTGTTCGGAGTGTACCTTTAATCAATGAATTTCAAACATTGCTGTTTTGTTGACTTGTCACGATTCTTGGCAAATTTAGTTTGGATAAGTGCAATTTAGTTTTATTTACCTTCAAACTACTTGCTATTAAATATCTAAACTAAATAAAACTATTCCTAACACCCAATATACCTGGCTGCTTGAAAAGTTGTGATATAAAGTAGAAATATATGTTGTCTAAAAGTTAAATTTGCTTCTATTTTTGGATGGGCCTAAGGCATGAGCACACGACTCTACATCCGTACGTGCTTTTCCGAGTGCTGAATTCTACCTGTGTTTTTAGTTAGATGTTTACAGTGAATTTCTTAATTGAGAAACCAAATTGAATGAGATTTACTTGCTGTTTCTAAACGTTAGACCAGCAGTAAACAACTCTCTCAGTTTTACTTTATTCTGATTCAGTAACAAGTCTGTAGGTAAAAACTAAAAGGATTTCTTTACTAGTGAATTATTTCTTGATTATTTTAACTCTAAGGGAATACAGGCATTGTTCAGAGTTCTGTTTTTTGTGGGAAGAATAACAAAACATACATTTTATGACTGACAAAGTAGGAGATGAGAAGGGGGAGCCCCAGCGTGAATATAAAGAAAAACCCACTATTTCTACTGTATTGCATTATTATGCTGTTAGTGTTTCTAAGAATTAAAAGGGCTACTCCAAGTATCATGACCAAAACAGTGCTCTGTAGTTGTCAAACGATTTGACTATTTACATCGGGGTGCATCAGGGCACTCTTGATACCATAACTACTACTGCATACTGTAGTGGTTATGGTGCTTGGAGTGTTCCTTTAACTCTTTGACTAAGACCACAAACAGCTTGAAATATTGCAAGATTCACTTCTATTGATTGTAGAACTAATATGGTCACTACAATTGTTGCTAAATTCATAATTTTATTTATCTTCTAGATTTGTGTTTGGCGCAGTGCTGAAAAAGATAGAAAAAAGTTAGAAAAGGAGCCTCATCTGCAGGTTTCTGTCTGTTATCATCTTTGGATTAGTTATGTTTTGTCAGTGTGGTAGAAAGAGAGTGGAGCGCTTATAAAAACCACAATAAATGTATTAAAAGACTAAAACAAAGTGATGCAAATATTGTGCAGTGATAGTGCTAAAAGTGCTGGGGAACATTGATAACTTGTATAGTCTAAAGTGTCTGATTCAAATTAATGCAATGAAAATATCATATGCAAACAAAACAGTGAACTTTTCAAGTCCAATTCAAACAGGGATTTACAATATGTGAAACAAAAAGATGATAGAGGTTGATACGTTCCAGTTTTTGATGACAATTAAAATACCTAAAAATTAAAATATGAATTTCATAGTGCAGGCAATCTGATATTCAAAGTTAAAGATCAATACCAATAGAGGTGATGGTAGAATTACCAACTCACAAGTGGGGAGGCTTTAATAATGTCTCAATCTTGACAGCATATGGAGTCTTTAAAATCAGGGCACTCCCACCCTACTTTGAGAGGCTTTTTTCCAATTCCCTTGGAGTTGATATATAAAACAGGAAAAGTGCAGAAATAGTGTAATATGTCTTAAAGACCAGAAATCAAATGTGAAATACACTCACATGTAAAAGGGCCTTTTCCTATAGGCTGTATTTGCAAAGTGGACACCTATTTATTGGGGTGGTGTTACCCTCCAAAGATATACAGGAAATCTACAAATTAAGGAATATTCCAATTTATTAGACAAATAAAGATACAAATATAAAATCACAATAAAACAATAAATGGGGCTTGTCCAAAAAGCGTTTCACCTATTCAGGCTTTCTCCATCAGTAATAAAGCCACTTGTGTACTGATGTTTATATATCCATATAATGAATTATTAATCACATCTTTCTGTGGCCAAATGGGTCTGACGTGCGTTCCACCTTTCAGAAACAGATAGTGTTTTCACTTGAAGAGGCTATGCCATAAGCCCCATTAGTCCACTCAGCAGAATTATCCCCTCCTTTCATTCAAAGATTGCCTCCACGAGTCAAACCTCATTCTGACTCTAGTGGCGTCCATCTTTGCATTACAACCATTGCATTCCACCACTCGTTCTTAGTCAAATCCACCTTCTGTGCAGTAGTAACTGGTGTGTTCTATTATATTAAGTGAATGGCAATCAGTGCATATATTCTATGGAGGTATAATACAAAGATTATTACACAGGAAAAAGAGAAAATTGAAGATAAAAAAAAAATTAGAAACTAAAACAGATATATTCCTGATAACAACAAACAACAAAGTAATCATTCTAAAAAAAGTAACACAATTTAGTACAAAATGCAAGAAATGGTAAAAAATACAAGAGATGGTACAAAAATGGAAAAATTTTCATGTGCACTTACACTGATCAACCACAACATTAAAACCACATTGCCTAATATTGTGTAGGTCCCCTCGTGCTGCCAAAACAGTTATGAAATTTCAAGACATGGACTCTAGAAGCCCTCTGAATGTGTCCTGTGGTATGTTTCACCAAGACATTTGCAGCAAATCCTTCAAGTCCTATAATGTGCGAGGGGGGGCCTCCATGGATTGGATTTGTTGTTCCAGCACATCCCACAGATGCTCAATCGGATTTAGAGGCCAAGGGCACTCTGACCAGTCTGTGGCTACAGAGTTTTCCAAGTTTCTCTGCAATTTGAGGTACGGTAGCTCTTCTGTGGGATCGGGCCAGACAGGCAAGCCTTTGTTCCCCGAATAGAGCTCCCCCTGCGGTCGCCTAAAGAGCTCCCCCTGCTGCCGCTAGAATTTCACAAAATTCTTGACATGAGCTTTTGGGTACCAGTTTCATTTTGAGTATGTTAGCCTAACACCAGAATGAGTAAGCATTATCCTGGTTTGGATTTCAAATGCTCTTTTTCTATAAATAGAGTTGTACAACTTACAGATCAAAGTGGCAGACAATTATCCTTGATACAAGGGTTAAAATGTTCCATTAGTCCACTAGCTGTTGGCATGTGAAAATTCACCCCTGGTGAGTAGACATTAACCCCAGGTGAGTGTGCCTTGGGCCCTCCAAGTGTGCAGTGACAAGTATTTTTAAGGCTTGGCTAGTAGCATAAGTACTTGACATTTTGAGTCCTGCTGTATACAGTTACTCCATAGGTGTAAATTTAACCAATTTGCCCAAATATTTACTTATAAATGTTTATTACAGCAAGAAGGTAACTAGAGATATCTTTGCCAGAAGCTCAAGGAAGCAAGGTGAAAGGTTAGTGTAGGACCCACCTGAGAGGTCTGCCTTGACGTGGCAGGTGGGCTAAACTCTCTCATGGCCATTGGAGAAACTAAATTACCTCCATTTGTTTAAATATGCATAGGGATTTGGGAAGAGCGCAGGTAACTTTTTTCTTCGGTTTTTACTGTACTATTGGGGCTGATGTGTACTATGGTCGTTACTGCTGCCCAGGAGAGATGGGAGCGCAGGACTTGTTTTTTTTTTTAATTTGTATTCACCCTTGTATCACACAGCTATGTTACAATACACATCCCTTGTGTTCCTTATTAGGGGTTAATAAGCATGTACCCCTTTCTGTCTCATTAGAGATATATTTGCCAGAAGCTCAAGGAAGCAAGGTGAAAGGTTACTGTAGGACATAACTGAGAGGTTTGCCTTGACGTGGCAGGTGGGCTAAATTCTCTCATGGCCAGTGGAAAAACTAAAAAACCTCCATTTGTTAAAATATGCATAGGGATTTGGGAAGAGCTCAGGTAACTTTTTTCTTTGGTTTTTACTGTATGTTTTGGGGCTGATGAGTACTGTGGTCGTTGCTACCGCCCAGGAGTGATGGGAGTTTGAGTGTAGGACTTGTTTGTTCATGTTAATATTGTTACATATTTAGGTTTTACAGTGGGGTGGGTGTGCTCCTGTCATGCTCCGACCTTCAAAGTGTATCATCCTCTATCTGCACCTATCACAGTAGCACTATGCATGGTTACAATAATTACACATAAAACAAGTATAAACTCAGGACTAACAAAAAGGAGGAGGAGGATACTGGAGACAATGCCTTTGTGTGCATTGTCAGTAACACAATCCACATCACTGCTGATAATTGTGGCTGTGAGCAGGATGACAAAGTGCATGTGTGTTTACAGAGCCGTCGTGTGCATGTGGCTGTATGTGACAGTATATGTCTATAACTATGTGCACCTGATTGTGTTGTTTTAGACCAAACCAAGTGTTTGCTTGAATATAAGTTCAGTTGAATGAAAACTTCCAAGTGTATTGTCAGGGGGCGGTGTAGCCCCTTAAAAGGGCAAAGAATGCAATGTATGCAAATACAGAAAGTAAACTTTTCAATTGGTTAAGTGTTTTAGTACAGTAAACATTTAATTGATTAGGTGTTAAGTGTCTAATCTTTATGGACCTCCTCCAGAGGTTGTTGATATCATCGTCATCTTAGGTATAACTCCGGAAGGAGAGGCCATCTTACTACACAAGGGTCTTGGTCGATGGGAGGGGGTGCTCTAGCAGCCATTTTGTGTAATAAATGAACACAGGTATACAAAGTAAATAGACATTTCACACACATTTATTTCTATCCATCACAGTGTCTCTCACTGTGGGACACCTGAAAAAATACACACCTACAAAAATGCACACCTGAATTCACACTGTTATGGACAGATGAATTAAAATAAAATGGCTATTTACTAATGTCTATTTATTCTGTGTTCACTATGTTAAAACTGGCTGCTAGAGTAATTATTCCCTTCCCCCCCCTACAATGTGTTCAGTTGCTGTTTCCTATGTAAATTATTCATCCTGATAAGCATCCCCCTTCCCATCAAGCACACCTTGTGTAAACAAAATTCCTGTGTTAACAGCTCCCTTTACTAACTCCTCCCCCACTACCTTTGTGCCAGTTAACAGCTATATGCCACGTGTAACAAAATGGAGAATCACTGTTAAAGTAACTGAAAGAAACTACTCACTCCCCCTCCCATCGTGTATCCAGAAGTCTGTAATGATGACACTACATCCTGTAGGGGGGGGTTTAGACAAGAACCCTTAGACTGTTAACCAATTGGTGAATGTATACTCTATGTTTAAACTGTGACGTATTTTTGTTTTAAGAAGGAGCCCCCACTCCGGGGAATAAAGCATTCCTGGGTTTTTCACTGATCAGAAACTTTGTCTCCGGTGTGAATTACTTCTAGGGAAAGCGTGCACGCATTAATCAATCCATTTGGATGGTGTAGATAGACAAATTATCAAAGTTTTCTTTGATCCAAAACATTTGGCGACCCAACAGGGACTGAAAGGGTTACGTTAATAAGGAAGCCGTGAAATCCCAAGACAGGAGAACAAAGGATTCCCAGAGATTGCAAATGGAGCCTGATCACCTCTGCATATGGTAAATGAGTTACTTACCTATATTTTCCTTTCTTTGGATTTCTCTTATTCTCCGTGCCTTCACATTCGGCTTCCGGTGGTTAACGTCTTCAGACAGGTAATATATATGCCCGAATGTCCCCTTTTATATAGAACCTGTCACTTGTCTATCTACAGCCTGAGTCCTGAGTTTAGTTTTATGTGTGAAAGTGTCTGTTTGAGAATCTATTTTACTTTCTTTTGATTATTGATGTCGGGTTCATAGAACACCTGGCGATTGAATTCAGGGTGCAAATATACCTGGAGTTTTTAGGCCCGATTATATTAATATTTTAATATTTTAATATTAATTCTTGGCGTTTCTTTAGTTGTTTTTCTTTTGAGTTCAGGTGTGCATAATAGCCCATGGCGGTTTTGTTTTTTTGTCCGATTTATATTAAAATTAGACCGTGGCGGTTCTTTTGTTGTTTTTAAGTTCAGTTTGGAAAAAAAAGCTGGCATAATTAATTTTAGTTTAATAAAATAATAATATTTAAATTTTTTATTTTTTTATTTTTTATTTTATTTTTTATTTTTTCCTAGATCAGGATAGTAAATTTCCTGGCGGATTAGTTTAGATCAGGATAGACGAGATCCTGGCGTATTTGTTTGTTGAAATAAAAAACAAAAAAAAAACAAAGAGTTAAGTTGTTGTATATGTGCTTGAGTGTTTCTGTGTGTGTGATTTGAGTTATTATAAGCCGGCATTTATTTTAAGAACTTTGTGATTTAATTACATCTGTATTTTGTGCTTTTGTCTGTGTATGTCTTGTTGGGTACCATATATGTTAATTGTAATCTATCCAATCTGTATCGTTACTCTCCTATTCTATCTTTTGTCCTAAGGAGAGCTGTGCTTAGGCAATCACATGGTTAAAAAACTTTGTGCTTGCAAGTCTTCCCCCCCCCCCTCCTTCTTTGTTGCTTTCTCTTGCTATGACTGCTATGAGTATTGGCTACAGGGTGGGGGGTGAATGGGTGAAATGCTTGTAAACTCAGTGAGGAATATGAGGGAAAAAAGGTATATTTGCTGGACGAATATCCTAGTTAGGAACCTTGTGTAATCTTGTATATGTTGTTAAGTAAGAGGTTATTGGCATGTTGGAATAAGGAAAGTTAGATTTTGTTGAAACAAATGAATTGTGGAATTCATAAATGATAATGCAGAGAAAAGTACATTGCAGTTTGCATGTAATTGCAGCTATTCAGATGCTGTATTGTGGCAATCTTTATACACACAATGTGAAATTGCCAATAGTGAAATTGCCAAAAAATTGTTTGTTAATAAAAAGAAAAAAGAAAATAAAATTAGAAATGTTATAAAACTAGTCTGTACTTACAATGCATTGATTTGTAAACGAGATGCAGGTCAATAAAATTTAGAATCAGCAGATAAAGAAATAAATTTGAATATGTTAACAGAAGACAAATCAGATTTAAATGACCAGTGTAACAAAGTAACAGAGAGCACACACTGTAATTGTGAGAGATTGTCAGAAAAAGTCTGTGAATTAGAGGATAGAGTTGAATTAAGAAATTATTTTTTTTGCCAGTTTACAAATGAAGTTAAGCACGTGTGTGTTAATACAAGAAAAATGCAGACACTGAAATGTTGGAAAAACTAAAACCACACAAGGGGGAGGATATATTTAGTTTTCTTGTAAAATTTGAAAGTGCATATAGACTTGTTGCTGATTTTTCTGAAGATCAGTTAATTAATGAATTTGTGAAAAAATTTCAAGATCTAGATCCAACTGCAATTGTGTTAGCAAGAGAAAAAGAGCACTTTGACAGAAGTAGCTTTGTACTTGGTTAACTTAAGGAGATAAACCAATAATGAAGGGGTTAAAACGACTTGTGGATTTAGGCAGAGAAAGAAGTGCAGATTTTACAGCCCTCATCCCCCTCCTCCTCCTTCTTCTAGGGCAGAGAAAATACGTGTGGAGATAAATCAATTAAAGCCTTTCCTTGTAAACTGATAATCAGACAAATAAGAACAATTTTAGCTAAATCAAAATTAGGAGACAGACAAACAATGCAGTGTAACACAGAAAGTTATAAGAATCAGATAACTTCAAGAGATATGATCAGTTTAGGGAATGAGCATGGATATGTGTCCCAACAGATGTACACAGGCTGATTCCAGAATTAAGAACAGCACAAGAATAGAGATCTATGTTAGTTTATTGTTTTAAATGAATTGTTAGTCTGTACTGCCTTTCATTGTTTTTATGTGTGTTATAAGAAAGTATTAGGTTAATTAATTAAAATAAAAATTTACATCAAGTTTGCAAATATGGCAGAATGAAATACACTAATGTAGCAGTTAGGAGACATGCAATCTATGATATATTGGGTGTATGCAATTATACAGTAACTCCAATCATTTTACAGAAGAAAAAACAATAGATTTATTCTTTGTTGCTTCTGAGGTTGATTTAAAATCTTTGATTTAATTCATGAGAATGAGATTTTAATATCATGACTGATAATGGATAACTGTATATTGCAACGCCTGGACATACACATGTTTTGGATATACTGAAGACATAGGCTGATTTCCCCCTATCCACAGCCACGCCTACTCCTAAAGTAACATCGCGTACATCCTTACTATGCCCTTTTACTGTAGAATTTCCCGAATCCTAATGACCAATTCCACTACATGGTGTGACTTGTTTAAGCCTAATATAAATTGGCTGATCAGGCTACCTGTATTAACAATGTCATCAACGATGAGTTAGCATCTGTGGAGAAGTATCACTTCAGGTTGTCCCAAATTTTCTTTTAACTTAAGTTTTAGTACATAGTAAGGCCCATGCCCAACAACTATATGCAGCCTTGTATAGCAGGCCACATGACATCTATTTGTACCAAGCAAGGCCTGCCTGACTCCTCATTCCTGTCTAACATTGTTGTCTCCTGCATAAGTGTAGATGGCTCTCCTTGGAGTAGCCTGTTAACTAAGCCTTGCTTTGTGGTTACCTTCACCTGTCCAATTAATCTGCTAGGTGCAGATGTCCTTCCCCCACTTGCAGGCCCCTATTACCTTATTAATTCTTTTGTTCCACACAGTGAAACCTGACCAAGAGGCAAGGGTCCTAGCTAGTTCCCCCAATACCTTTACCTGAATTATACAGGCCCCAAAGCCTGTCCAAGCTCTTACTATTCCCTAACAGGGTAAGGCTCTGGTGTCGAATGGTGCCCTGGTTACCTGAGACTTTCCATGCAATATCCCACCTCTCCTTGTGATGGATGAATTCTGTGCAGGATAATGTCACCCTGCAGGGATGATACTCTATTTACCTGGCCACTCTTCTGCCACTTCCCAGGGGGGGAAATTATAAGACACTGACTATTATTTTTTTTTAGCCTTTTTCTTATGATCTGTTCCGGATTTGCTGTCACTACAGTGGACCAAGTATCTCACCTCAACAATGTCTGCACAAGAAGCTGAGCTATAGGCTCCCATCACAGCATGCAAGATCTCTGAAGGAAGACTGAACTCAGAGGAAGCATGTGGCAGCTCTCTGGCTGACTAAGTTGTTCAAGAAGTTGTACGTGCACTAAGGGAAGTGGACAGAAAAGTGTCTGCTGAAGAAACTCCCATATTCACCATGTAAGATCCTACCCACAGACATCAAGCTCCCGAAGGAATAACAAGCAAGCTACTGACCCTGGAAAGAAAGAAAAAAACAAACAAACCACAAGCTGGAAACAGAAAGGGGCAACTCTTAAAGATAGGCTGTACTTTAACAATCTCAAGTTCTACTTGCTCAAGAACATATACTCAGCAGTGGTCCAGTGGGCCTACGGAGCATCTGTCCAGAACCCTCATGAACTCTTTTGATCAATAAATACTCTGAAGTACCAGGAATTGCCTCTCTGACCAACAGTTACTGAAAATCTTGTGCCATTTGTGCCAAGGGCAACTCAGGAAGAATGGAGGAAAGCCCCAAGCATCTAGCCAAACCTCATTATCTCTTCCAGAGGAGTCAAGTCGACTACATCCAGAATGCCAAAGAATGTCTGATTCAAATATGCACTAATTATAGCAGACATGTTTTCAGGATGGCCAGAGGCCTATCCAGCCACCAAAGTGATAACCAAGACCACATGCTGAGTAGTGCACCGTGAAAGTTACAGAGATCACCCCGTGGATTCATCATTCCAGAATCAAGCCTGCCTCTGCATCATGTGAAGTAGCATTTGTTGATCTTGACAACCCTTTTTGAAACTCCATTCTTAGAGAACAAAGATACTTGTTGAAAATAAATAAATAAATAACTATCAACAAGTGGGTGTTTTGATGGCCATAATAATGCCTGACCACCTGCCATCGATGGAAAGCCAAATACCCCAAAAGGGGACCTCGTGAAACTAAAGAGAAACAAACATACTCCTTACCCTGCAGCCCTCATGTCTGAGGTGCCATACGCACAGTCAAAGCTTCTTCAGGATCATCTGCTTATCTTGAGTTTGTGGTGATATTAATATTGACTGTTTAAATGATCTGAATCTGCCAGTACTAGGGTAGCATGAGACAAGATTTCTAAGAATAAGTAAATGTGCCCTAGCCTAGGTTATTATGTCCATACACATAACACATGACAATCCCCAAGGTACTCTTGACGCACCTCATTCATGCTTCGTGACAAAAAGGAGTACCCCTATAAAGGGTGGTTTTACCCACACATATATATATATGTATATTAATGCCAGAGGGGTGTCAAGCGGGGTACCAAATGATTTTAAGGTAAGAAACTAAGTTTGAATCTATTTTCCCAATCATCACGGCCAATAAAAATTTAAATTGGATCAATTACATCTATTATAACCAACAACGTTTTTTAAATTATACAAGAGATGCCCTCCAAGGTTTGGCGGAACAATTACAAGCTACTTCCCAGATGACCTTCCAGAATAGAATGGCCTTAGACATGATCCTGGCGGAGAAAGGGAGAGTATGTAAAATACTCCCAGACACCATAACATGCTGTACCTATATTCCATATAATACAGGCCCTAATGGTAAGGTAACGTTGGCAATAGAAAAGTTAAAGAGTTTGTCCAATGAGCTGAAACGAAATTCTGGGGCCGCAGATCCATGGGAAAGATGGTTTGGATGGATGACTGGATGGCAAGGTGCTCTGGCCCAAATAGGTGTTGCCATTTTAATAACGATAATCATCCTCGCTCTTCTTGTTTGTTGTGTGTTACCCTGTCTTAAGAAATGCCTACAAAAGACAGTTGATCAGACAATCGACCAGACCACCCCGACCTTCCTTCACCAAGAGATTGACGACATCGACCGTGATACACCACATACACCCTTACAGTCCCACCGCACTAAATCAACAGCTACTTCCTCTAAAGGACATTTAGGGATAGCGTCTGTCTCTACGGGCAGAAGTCTGTCGCGGGAAGAAGTAGTGGACAAGCTGCTACGGGTTACCCGCGCAGTGAAGTGTTCGAGGCCTGTTCAGACAGATGTGCAAGATAGCCTTTTGTTATTTTTCTATAGGGACAGTATTAGAATGAGAGATAGTAGTTTTAGTAAAAATTGCCATTTTAAGGGGGGACTGTTATGGACAGATGAATTAAAATAAAATGGCTATTTACTAATGTCTATTTATTCTGTGTTCACTATGTTAAAACTGGCTGCTAGAGTAAATATTCCCTTCCCCCCCTACAATGTGTTCAGTTGCTGTTTCCTATGTAAATTCTTCATCCTGATAAGCATCCCCCTTCCCATCAAGCAAACCTTGTGTAAACAAAATTCCTGTGTTAACAGCTCCCTTTACTAACTCCTCCCCCACTACCTTTGTGCCAGTTAACAGCTATATGCCACGTGTAACAAAATGGAGAATCACTGTTAAAGTAACTGAAAGAAACTACTCACTCCCCCTCCCATCGTGTATCCAGAAGTCTGTAATGATGACACTACATCCTGTAGGGGGGGTTTAGACAAGAACCCTTAGACTGTTAACCAATTGGTGAATGTATACTGTATGTTTAAACTGTGACGTATTTTTGTTTTAAGAAGGAGCCCCCACTCCGGGGAATAAAGCATTCCTGGGTTTTTCACTGATCAGAAACTTTGTCTCCGGTGTGAATTACTTCTAGGGAAAGCGTGCACGCATTAATCAATCCATTTGGAAGGTGTAGATAGACAAATTATCAAAGTTTTCTTTGATCCAAAACAACACATGGGCATACATGCATGTTTTTAAATCGAATTAAACAAATATCACATCCATTACATACATATATCACACACAGTCAATACAGCCATAACAAATACCACACACTGAGGCGGAGGCACAGACCAGATTCCCAGCACACTTGATCAGCATAGATTAGCACGTCCCTTGGGAGTGTGGCAACTTTATAATGTAGCAGCAGCAGCCAGCCCTTGCTGGAAGACGTTAATCAAACCTTAAGGAATCTGTTTACTTACTCAATCAAGTGCCAGATCTCTCCAGCTGTAGAATTTTGATTCAATTCAATCATTAAACAAACCAGGAACCAAGTGTGAAATGCAACAGTCTAGTTTAGCTACTGCAGGCAGGCCAACATTCAAATTCGAGCGTGTGCTGCACAGTCATCTTTAAAATTTGAGATTTGGATCTTTCTGACTTTAGTAGAAGTTGGGCGAGGGAAGGCCAACCCAAGATGTGTCAATAAAACAAAATACCTTACTGACCTTGCTTCTTGTAACATGCCTCATTATGTCCCTCCCGTAGCAGATAGTACAATAAGTATATTATGATTAAATTGGTCAGGGCCATCTTTAATGCTGATTGAACCCTGGGAAAGCATTTGCTTGGGACCCCTGGTCCCCTCCCTCCCACCTTGTGGCATGCAAACACACCTTCCACTCAAAGACACACATAAAGAATATACGAAAAACACACACACATAGAACATAGACTTAGCCACACTAAATATACACACTGACACACATACAAATGCAAACACTGACACAAATACAGATACACACATACACAAACTCAGATATGCACAGGTACAGACAAACAGATACACAGACATTTAAAGACAGATACACAGACACACAGGTGCATATACAGATACACACTGGCACACATACAGACACAAAGAAACACTCACTGACAAACATGCAGACACACGCTAGCACACATACAAATAAACAGACACACACACATCCTGACATATATGTAGATACACACAATAACACACATACAGCTACATACACAGAGACAAATGCAGTAACACAGACACACACAGGGCCGTCTATAATATGATTAGGACCCTGGGCAATGGATTTTCTTGGGCCCCCTGGGCCCTGCTCCTTCCCCCCCAACCCCCTAATTACACCGAACCCGCAATCACACTGACAGACATACTGACACATACACACACAGACAGACAGATATATTAAAACATTCTCAGATACATACTGACATACACATACACTGACACACAAATATATACTGGCAGACATATTGACACACATTCAGACATACTGACACACACAGACACACATTCATGAATACACAGACACATAAACTGACAAATATACTGACACACACAGACGCATACACTAACAGACCTATTGACACACACACACAGGCATCCTGACACAGAGAAACAGGCAGACATACTGACAAACACACAGACATACTGACACACAGACAGACAGACATACTGACACACACAGGCAGACATACTGACACACACAGACATACTGACACACACACAGACACACACACAGACACACACACAGACATACGGACATACTGACACACACACAGACATACTGACAAACACACACACAAGCATACTGACATATACAGACACACACAGACATACACACAGACATACTGACACACACACACAGACATACACATATATACACAGACATTCTGACATACACACACACATAGTGACATACACACACACAGACAGACATAGACACACACACAGACTTAGTGACACACAGACATACTGACACACACACACTCACAGACAGACATACACAGAGACATACTGACACTCACAGACATACATACACACATACTGACACACACACACAGACATACTGACATGCACACAGACAGACATAGACACACACACACACAAAGACATACCTTTAGCCACCCTCCAGTTTCTTACCTTTTTCTGGAGGGTGGTTTCCCTGGTCCAGTGGCAGGCTGAGGCAGATGGGAGTTCTCCTCTGGAACTCCCCTCCTCCCTGCCTTTCTCCTGCCGCGCGGTTGTGATCTCCGGTGGGAGGAAGTGTCGCGCGGCACTCACTTCCTACCAGCCGGCTGCCGAACAGGAAGGGGCCCGGTCGCGCTGTTTAAGTGTCACAGCGCCCGACCGGACCCCTGCTGAAACATGCCCACCGGGTGGCCCTTAGTGCATGGGTCACCCGGGGGTCACTAACACATACAGATGCACAGACACACACACTGACACACATACAGATACACAGACACACACAGATACACAGGGGCACACACTGACCCACATGCAGATACACAGGCAAATGCACATACATTTACACATATAGACAGATACACACACAGAAACACATACAGACAGATAGACATTGTACAGTGCTACGGAATATGATGGCGCTATATAAATAATAAAATAATAATAATACACATACAGACAGAGAGAGAGACACATACAGACACACAGATACACATATAAACAGAGAAACACACAGAAACACACATACATAAAGACAGATACACACATACACATACAGACAGATACACATATAGGCAGATACACACACAGATACACAGACACACATGCATATACACATACAGCCAGATTCACACAGAGATACACAGACACACATGCATATACACATACAGACAGATATACACACAAACAGACACTCATGGAAAATATAAATTTTTAGTCACCCTCCTTTTGGCTGCAGAAAGGTGACTTCCCTGGGGTCCAGTGGCTGGCTGAGGCTGTTGGGAGTCAGGCTCTCTACCAGTCCACGCTCCCCCTACCTTTCTCCCTTCCATGCGGCACTCTCTGCTAGAAAGGAAGTGACTGCACGTCCTCCAAGTGTTGTCCTTATCACCGGAGGCCCGCTACCCTGTTAAAGCGCTGCAGCGCTGACCGGGCTCCTGCAGACTCATTGCCATCAGGTGGAACTAAGAGCATGGGCCACCCAATGGAGCCCCCTACGTGTGGCCTGCGGTAGTAAGGGGCAGTCTATTCATATGATTTTTAATATTATGTTTACTTGGCCTCTACATTTAGCAAATATGTTTAATTGAGGTCTGAAAAATAAAATTAGATGTAAAAATCCATACCTCTGCCTTTATTTGCATCCTAGTACTAGGTGCCTCCATTTTTATTCCCTGTCATTCATTGATATAAATGCTGCTTTTTTCTGCCATTAAACATGGTTAGTGAAAGAGGAGAAATTGTACCAATCCTTCCTTTTTCCTTCTCATTTCCATTGTCTACCCTGGCTGTGCCCCGACAGAAACGAATTGTGACGTCACCTGCAACATCTTCAATTTACATTTGAAAAGAATACAGATCATCACATGGAAATGGTTAAACAATTTAAAAGTTATTTTCAATGTTTCATTCAATTATGCCATTACCAGAAAGGTGACAATTCCCCTTAAAACCATTCTGTCCGTTTCAGGGAAAAGTGACTGTGTTATTCACCAAAGTGAACATTTTTGGAATTCAAAGTGAATTTCAAAATTTAGGACAAAAGAGCCAAATTAGGAAAATTTTCCAAGCTAATTCTGTTTTGAGTTTGATTACTAAATGTGTGACCTTGTGTCCTATGTATGGGCCTATTTATGAATAGATTTCTAGATAATGGTTTGTACTGGCCCTGAATATATTTGTATAATGTTATCATATCCCCTCTGAATTGCCGATTTCCAAACTAAAGAGATTTCAATTTTCTAACCTTTTTTTTTTTTTTAAATACACGCTCTCCATTTTATTCAAGAGTAAACATAGTCTGATCCTGGCTAAGAGAAAATAGTAGTAACTAGTCCCTCCTCACGTTTTGCTAAATTGTGGTCATATCATATAAATATAATGTCTGTTTCAGTATGTGTGTCTGTTAGTATGTATCTGTGTGTGTGTATCTGTGTCCTTTTGTATCAGTGTGTGTGTTTGTGTCTGTGTGTGTATTCCCGTGGGTGGGATTTGGAGGCTTTGGAGGCGGACCCTGTGGGCAAGATTGGAGGCGGGCCCCAGGGGGCCCAGACCCAGAGCTGAGCTGGTGGCGGCCCTGCTGGTCAGTGTGCCTTGAGGACTGATATGGAAACCACTGCCTTAGATGCATGCCCCTTATGAAGAAGATTGTTGAAAAAAGAAACGTGGCAAACTTGTGATAACATTTCTGTATAGTATACAGTAGTTTAGATTACAATAAAGAAGTCATGTAAATATATATATATATATATATATATATATATATTTACATGACTTCTTTATTGTAATAACATGGTTTTTAACATGGATTTTTGTACAGGGTTATTGACTAAAATGCAAATCTTTGGAAATTCAAAGCGAATTTTAAATTTAAGGAAAAAGTATCTGAACTGGAAAGATTCTCCAAATCAGCTGTGCTTCCAGTTCCGCTACTTTAGCTTGAAATTTGAATTTCACTTTCAATTCACTATAAATTGCCAACAATTCTCATTTTGGTAAAAAAAAACAAAAAAAAAAAAAACCTGTACATGTAAAATATACATGATTTATTATTAGTGTTTAGAACATAGTAGCATCATTCCTTGTGTTACAAATGGGCCAACCACATTTTATTTGTTAAGGCCCTTTAAAACCTTGGCATTTAAACTGACCTTTTTCAACAAACATTTTTCTTGAAAAGGAGGAATTTGTGTTTGTGGGCCACTGACAAATATGTGAAAAATTCTGTATCAAAATAATAAAGGTCAGACATGGACAACACAGTCTCTAAATTCTCTTAATAAAAACAAAAACAATGGAGATAACTACAGTAAAGAACAATAAATGGAAACAAATGTATGCAAAATGAGAGAATTCGAGTACAGAATAAAGGTCTGTGTAATCTACACAGTTCTACACAGTTCTCGCTTATCTACGTGATTGTAACTTCTCTGGATACATTTTATCATATATACGTCCCCTGGATTCCATTTCCCTTGACAAAGAATGTTGAAGAAGTAACAGTTGGTTTGTTAACCACCCCCCTAGGACTGATCACATAACACTATTGTTCACACATAGCATGCTCACATATTACACATCATTTTGGTCAGAATATCGAGGCAGTCATGGTTCTAATGTAATTTTGAACTGATTATTTCTCAACCATACCGTTACAATATTTCCAAATATTAGTGTCAAGGCTGCTATTCACCTGGCGTACCTGGTTCCCACCTGTCATTAATCCATGTATGTGGCATTGCTAACACTCAAAACAACCATTGTTAAGGGAGCCCTATCACTAGTGATGCTTACCTGTCCTTGATATGTGTTTCATCATTTTAGGATGCCACCCCTTTTGTAGCCGATTTCAATAATCATTCCTCTTCAGCATATTCCTTCAACTCTCTAAAAACTATCTAAAGACTTATGGGGTAGTATTTTGCAAAACTTTTTTTTGTGCAAAAAATATCAAGATTTGTACATGCAAAAAATACTGCACATTAATGAGGCAAAGAAAAATATCAAATGCACTAGAGTTGTATTAGTGTTCGGAGTGTACCTTTAATCAATGAATTTCAAACATTGCTGTTTTGTTGACTTGTCACGATTCTTGGCAAATTTAGTTTGGATAAGTGCATTTTAGTTTTATTTACCTTCAAACTACTTGCTATTAAATATCTAAACTAAATAAAACTATTCCTTACAACAAATATACCTGGCTGCTTGAAATGTTGTGATATAAAGTAGAAATATATGTTGTCTAAAAGTTAAATTTGCTTCTATTTTTGGATGGGCCTAAGGCATGAGCACACGACTCTACATCCGGACGTGCTTTTCCGGGTGCTGACTTCTACCTGTGTTTTTAGTTAGTTGTTTACAGTGAATTTCTTAATGAAGAAACCAAATTGAATGAGATTTACTTGCTGTTTCTGTAGGTTAGACCAGCAGTAAACAACTCTCTCAGTTTTACTTTATTCTGATTCAGTAACAAGTCTGTAAGTAAAAACTAAAAGGATTTCTTTACTAGTGAATTATTTCTTGATTATTTTAACTCTAAGGGAATACAGGCATTGTTCAGAGTTCTGTTTTTTGTGGGAAGAATAACAAAACATACATTTTATGACTGACAAAGTAGGAGATGAGAAGGGGGAGCCCCAGCGTGAATATAAAGAAAAACCCACTGTTTCTACTGTATTGCATTATTATGCTGTAAGTGTTTCTAAGAATTAAAAGGGCTACTCCAAGTATCATGACCAAAACAGTGCTCTGTAGTTGTCAAACGATTTGACTATTTACATCGGGGTGCACAGGGCACTCTTGATACCATAAGTTACGGTTACGGTGCTTGGAGTGTTCCTTTAACTCTTTGACTAAGACCACAAACAGCTTGAAATATTGCAAGATTCTTTTTTATTGATTGTAGAACTAATATGGTCACTACAATTGTTGCTAAAATCATAATTTTATTTATCTTCTAGATTTGTGTTTGGCGCAGTGCTGAAAAAGATAGAAAAAAGTTAGAAAGGAGCCTCATCTGCAGGTTTCTGTCTGTTATCATCTTTGGATTAGTTAAGTTTTGTCAGTGTGGTAGAAAGAGAGTGGAGCGCTTATAAAAACCACAATAAATGTATTAAAAGACTAAAACAAAGTTATGCAAATATTGTGCAGTGATAGTGCTAAAAGTGCTGGGGAACATTGATAACTTGTATAGTCTAAAGTGTACCAAGTCTCTTATTCAAATTAATGCAATGAAAATATCATATGCAAACAAAACAGTGAACTTTTCAAGTCCAATTCAAACAGTGATTTACAATATGTGAAACAAAAAGATGATAGAGGTTGATACTTTCCAGTTTTTGTTGACAATTAAAAGACCTAAAAAATAAAAATATGAATTTCATAGTGAAGACAATCTGATATTCAAAGTTAAAGATCAATACCAATAGAGGTGATAGTAGAATTACCAACTCACAAGTGGGGAGGCTTTAATAATGTCTCAATCTTGACAGCATATGGAGTCTTTAAGATCAGGGCACTCCCACCCTACTTTGAGAGGCTTTCTTCCAATTCCCTTGGAGTTGATATATAAAACAGGAAAAATGCAGAAATAGTGTAATATGTCTTTAAGACCAGAAATCAAATTTGAAATACACTCACATGTAAAAAGGCCTTTTCCTATAGGCTGTATTTGCAAAGTGGACACCTATTTATTGGGGTGGTATTACCCTCCAAAGATATACAGGAAATCTACAAATTAAGGAATATTCCAATTTATTAGACAAATAAAGATACAAATATAAAATCACAATAAAACAATAAATGGGGCTTGTCCAAAAAGCGTTTCACCTATTCAGGCTTTCTCAATCAGTAATAAAGCCACTTGTGTACTGGTGTTTATATATCCATATAATTAATTATTAATCACGTCTTTCTGTGGCCAAATGGGTCTGACGTGCGTTCCACCTTTCAGAAACATATAGTTCAAGTCTTGTTTTAACTTGAAGAGGCTATGCCATAAGCCCCATTAGTCCACTCAGCAGAATTCTCTCCTCCTTTCATTCAAAGATTGCCTCCACGAGTCAAACCTCATTCTGACTCTTGTGGCGTCCATCTTTGCATTACAACCATTGCATTCCACCACTCGTTCTTAGTCAAATCCACCTTCTGTGCAGTAGTAACTGGTGTGTTCTATCATATTAAGCGAAGGGCAATAAGTGCATATATTCTATGGAGGTATAATACAAAGATTATTATACAGGAAAAAGAGAAAATTGAAGATAAAAAAAATTAGAAACTAAAACAGATATATTCCTGATAACAAACAATAAAGTAATCATTCTAAAAAAGTAACACAATTTAGTACAAAATGCAAGAAATGGTAAAAAATACAAGAGATGGTACAAAAATGGACAGTTTTCATGTGCACTTACACTGATCAACCACAACATTAAAACCACCTGCCTAATATTGTGTAGGTCCCCTCGTGCTGCCAAAACAGTTCTGAAATTTCAAGACATGGACTCTACAAGCCCTCTGAATGTGTCCTGTGGTATGTTTCACCAAGACATTTGCAGCAAGTCCTTTAAGTCCTAGTGCAAGGTGGGGCCTCCATGGATTGGATTTGTTGTTCCAGCACATCCCACAGATACTCAATCGGATTTAAAGGACAAGGGCACTCTGACCAGTCTGTGGCTGCAGAGTTTTCCAAGTTTTTCTGCAATTTGAGCTACGGTAGCTCTTCTGTGTGATTGGGCCAGACAGGCAAGCCTTTGCTCCCCATGTGCATCAATAAGCCTTGAGCTACCACGGCTCTGATGACTTTTCACCGGTTGTCCTTCATTGCACCACATTTGGTAGGTACAAATCACTACATAGCAGAATCGGCCCACAAGTCTTGCTGTTTTGGAGTTCTTCTGACACAGTCATTATTTGTTCCTTCTCAAAATCACTAAGATCTTTTTGCTTGCTAATTTTTCCTGCTTCAGACACATCAAATCCTGACTGTTCACTTGCTGTCTAATATATCGCACCCCCTGACAGGCGCCATTGTAACAATTTTATTCACTTCACCTACTTGTGGCTGATCAATGTACGCAGAATACAAACTTGTGCAATTTTACATTTCTGCATTTACCAGGCCACAACTGTATGTGTTAGGAGAGTAATGCTTCTTCACAAATTAGCTTGAAAAAAACAGAAAGGGAAAATGTCTAAAGATTATTCATACCATAACCACTACAATTAGCTGTACGACAAGCAACAATGTTTCTGTTCCAACTCCTCCAATGCAATGTGTACCCAGGTTGTGTCTGGAATAAAGGGAAGAGCTAACAAGTCCTTCCACGCTATCTGTTTGTCCCCTGTGGCCCTTGTCAGATCTCCTATGCTGGAATGAACTAAATCCTAAAGTCAATTGCTAAATCTTTAAAATAAATTAAAAGAAAGCAAAGTATGAACTTTTAGATGTGCGTCATTTCCAGAGAAGTGTCTTGTTACCTTTAATCAGGGCCGGAGTGGCCCACCGGGATACCGGGAAATTTCCCAGTGGGCCGTCGGCACCTGGGGCCAGGCAGGCAGCTGGCTCTTCTAGTGGCCACAGGGGGAGCTCTTTTGGCTGCCGCAGGGGGAGCTCTTTCGGCGGCCGTAGGGGGAGCTGGCTGGTCTGTCTCTGCTCCCCTGCCCTCGCGCGCTAGAAAGAGACCGGGGCCGGAATATAACGTCATATTCTGGCCCCGGTCTCATTAAGCTGCGCGCTGGGGCGGGGGAGCAGAGATAGAACAGCCAGCTCCCCCTGCGGTCGCCGAAAGAGCTCCCCCTGCGGCCACCAAAAGAGCTGCCCCTGCGGCCGCTAGAAGAGCCAGCTCCCCCATGCCTCATAGTGTGTGTGTGTGTGTATGTGTCTGTCTGTGTCATACAGTGTGTGTCTGTGTCATTGTGTGTGTCTTTCTGTGTCATGGTGTGTGTGTCTGTCTGTGTCATGCAATGTGTGTGTGTGCCATTGTGTGTGTGTGTCTGTCATGTAATGTGTGTCTGTCTGTGTCACGGTGTGTCTGTGTCATGGTGTGTGTGTGTTTGTCATGGTGTGTGTGTGTGTCTGTCTGTGTCATGTAATGTATGTCTGTCTGTGTCACGGTGTGTGTGTGTCTGTGTCACGGTCTCTCTGTGTTGTGGTGTGTGTCTGTGTGTCATGGTGTGTGTGTCTGTCTGTGCCATGTAATGTGTGTGTGTCTGTCATGGTATGTGTGTGTCTCTGTCATGGTGTGTCTGTGTTTCTGTCTGTGTCACGGTGTGTGTGTGTCTGTGTCATGGTCTGTCTGTGTTATGGTGTGTATCTGTCATGATACATGCTTTTTTGACATTTTTTGTATGGATACTTTTTATCATTGTATAACACTAAAGTATCCCATTTTTGACAAGTCATATTCTATAAACTTAATGCCACCTCTTCTGAGATTAACTTAATAGGGCAATGCTTTCTCCTGGGGCTCTTAGCAGTGCAAGACTAAATAGGGCTGCCGCATCAGGCACCTGTAACAGCGAGGGGTGAAAACCAGGGGAGTTATGTTTTATGAGCTTTGAATTTGGTTGTTTAATGAATGAGTGGGCAAGCGCTCTGGATTCTGCATGTGTTCGTTATTGATTGGCTCCAGCAGTATCCTTGTAATGTATGCATGTATAAGTGTCTAGTGAATGGAACATGTAGTTAGTGTGGGCTACAATTGAGCATAAATATATTAAATGCTGAAAATCAAGCAGCCGTGGCCCTTTGTCTCATCTGCAATCATGTATGCTTGCAAATATATCAAAAGATATTTTTCACAAAATTCTTGACATGAGCTTTTGGGTACCAGTTTCATTTTGAGTATGTTAGCCTAACACCAGAATGAGTAAGCATTATCCTGGTTTGGATTTCAAATGCTCTATTTCCATACATAGAGTTGTACAACTTACAGATCAAAGTGGCAGACAATTATCCTTGATACAAGGGTTAAAATGTTCCATTAGTCCACTAGCTGTTGGCATGTGAAAATTCACCCCTGGTGAGTAGACATTAACCCCAGGTGAGTGTGCCTTGGGCCCTCCAAGCGTGCAGTGACAAGTATTTTTTTTTTTTTCCATATTTAGTCTTTATTTTTGCCAACAGCATGAAAACATATTGCGTTACAGTCAAATACTTTCAACAGGTATGTGCATTATTACATTACAGATATACATGCCGTCATTATGGTTCATTGTTTACAGTAGATACTTTGTACAGCATGTGGTACAGTCGCTTCTCTGCTTGCATTGTGATATGGGCACATTATTTGCCCCTAAAAATGCGTTGACTGCAAAACCATGTAGTGATCAGTTTGTCGTTTGGGGTGGTCGGCCTTTTATAAGGGGAGGGGGAATGGGAACACAGGGGGGGGAGGGGGGGGGAGACCGTAATTCGGGTGGGGAGATCTAGGATCCCCAGTTCTGCTTCCCAGTATTTTAGCTTTCATCTGTGAGGTAAGTATTATCTGAGATGAGTGCTCTACCTGGGGAGATACTCATGTCCTAAGGTTCCAACTTGCCCATTTCCCATCGTACTTTCTTTCCTGTCCTTGTACTCTACTAGCCATCCTCTCGTAGGAGCTTATGACATCCACTCTTTCCATGAGTGTAGCCATGGTAGGTATTGTCTGGCTTTTCCAGTTTTGTGCTAGTAGGATTTTTGCTACTGTGAGGATGTTTATCAGTACTACCTTGTGGGGGTGTGATGACAGACCAGGAATCATGTGTAGCAGGTAATGTTCTGGACGCATCTGAACAAGGAGACCTGTAGTGTTCAAAGTAAGATTTTGGATCTGTGTCCAGTATGCACCTAGTGCGTGACAGTCCCAGAACATGTGTAGCATGGTACCCGCTCCCCCCTCACAGCGCCAGCAGAGCTCAGATGTGCCCTTGTAAATCTTTGCTAGTCTATGTGGGACTAGGTACCATCTCATGGCTATTTTGCAATATGCTTCCCACAACGAGAGGCTTTTGGAAGCACCCTTTGTGTTGGATAGTGCCTCGTACCATTGTGCCAGAGTTAGTTGGTACCCCAGTTCCCCTTCCCATTGCTTCATATAGGATCTTTTCTCCCATGATTTTGGCTCCAGGAGAGCGTTGTAGCACATGGATAGAGGTTTTCCAAGCTTAGCGGTGAGAGCCCTATTGAGTGGTAGGGGCGGGTTCATGGGCCCTGTACTAGGTTTGCGTGTGCGTGGTAACAGTATGTTTTTAGTTCTAAGGTAGAGGAACACATCCCTTTGGGACAGGGAGAATTCCCTCTGGAGATCAGGGAACAGTTTGAGTTCGTTTCCCTCTAGCAGGTCTTTAACTCTGTGTATTCCCCTGGCTATCCAGCTTGCCATAGGTAGGTCTGGAGAGAATATGGTCAGGATCCCTAGGGGAGCTTCCCTGAAGAGCAAATGTGGGTCTAATATTAGATGACTCCAGGTTCACCACGAGTTCAGCAGAAACTTGGAGCACCGTGGGAGGTACTTTCCGTCAGAGTTGGTGGGGGCGTTGGCCCATAGTATGTGGGACGTGTTATGTGGGTGCAGGTAGGCATCTTCCAGTGTTAGCCATAGTGGCTTAGGGGAACTGTCCTGAAGTCTCAGTATGCGTATTCCCTGTGCTAAAATCGATGCCCTGTAGTACGTCTTAATATCAGGTAGTCCTAGCCCCCCTTTGGTGAAAGCAAAGCTTAGGTTTCGTTGGGCCAC
Source organism: Pelobates cultripes (assembly GCA_933207985.1). Lineage (NCBI taxonomy): Eukaryota > Metazoa > Chordata > Amphibia > Anura > Pelobatidae > Pelobates > Pelobates cultripes. The sequence goes on along the minus strand of OW240913.1, from coordinate 314,181,976 downwards.
TCTCGGGGGTTTTCGTTTCCAGATATGCGCATTTATTACAGATTGCATTAATTTTAGTAATTTGTTGGGCAGTGGTATTGGTATCGTACGGAAGAGATATAAAATATGGGGCAGGGCCATCATTTTAATTGTATTCACCCGGCCCAGCCAGGATATCTCTAGGTCAGTGACATTTTTAAGGCTTGGCTAGTAGCATAAGTACTTGACATTTTGAGTCCTGCTATACACAGTTACTCCATAGGTGTAAATGTAACCAATTTGCCCAAATATTTACTTATAAATGTTTATTACAGCAAGAAGGTAACTAGAGAAGCTCAAGGAAGCAAGGTGAAAGGTTACTGTAGGACCTAACTGAGAGGTCTGCCTTGACGTGGCAGGTGGGCTAAACTCTGTCATGGCCATTGGAGAAACTAAATTACCTCCATTTGTTTAAATATGCATAGGGATTTGGGAAGAGCACAGGTAACTTTTTTCTTTGGTTTTTACTGTATTTATTGGAGCTGATGTGTACTTTAATATTTTTATTAGTGATATTGCAGAAGGTCTTGATGGTAAGGTATGTCTTTTTGCTGATGATACTAAGATGTAACAGGGTTGATGTTCCAGGAGGGATAAGCCAAATGACAAATGATTTAGGTAAAGAAGAAAAATGGTCAGAATTGTGGCAACTGACATTTAATGTGGATAAGTGCAAGATAATGCATCTTGGGGTTAAAAACCCAAGGGCAGAGTACAGAATATTTGATAGAGTTCTAACCTCAACATATGAGGAAAGGGATTTAGGGGTGATTATTTCTGATGACTTAAAGGTAGGCAGACAATGTAATAGAGCAGCAGGAAATGCTAGCAGAATGCTTGGTTGTATAGGGAGAGGTATTAGCAGTAGAAAGAGGGGAAGTGCTCATGCCATTGTACAGAACACTGGTGAGACCTCACTTGGAGTATTGTACACAGTACTGGAAACCGTATCTTCAGAAGGATATTGATACCTTAGAGAGGGTTCAGAGAAGGGCTACTAAACTGGTTCATGGATTGCGGGATAAAACTTACCAGGAAAGGTTAAAAGGATCTTAACATGTATAGCTTGGAGGAAAGACGAGACAGGGGGGATAGGATAGAAACATTTAAATATATAAAGGGAATCAACACAGTAAAGGAGGAGACTATATTTAAAAGAAGAAAAACTACTACAACAAGAGGACATAGTCTTAAATTAGAGGGACAAAGGTTTAAAAATAATATCAGGAAGTATAACTTTACTGAGAGGGTAGTGGATGCATGGAATAGCCTTCCAGCTGAAGTGGTAGAGGTTAACACAGTAAAGGAGTTTAAGCATGCATGGGATAGGCATAAGGCTATCTTAACTATAAGATAAGACTAGGGACTAATGAAAGTAGTTAGAAAATTGGGCAGACTAGATGGGCCGAATGGTTCTTATCTGCCGTCACATTCTATGTTTCTATGTTTCAGAGTACAGAATATTTGATACAGTTCTAACCTCAACATATGAGGAAAGGGATTTAGGGGTGATTATTTCTGATGACTTAAAGGTAGGCAGACAATGTAATAGAGCAGTAGGAAATGCTAGCAGAATGCTTGGTTGTATAGGGAGAGGTATTAGCAGTAGAAAGAGGGACCTGCTCATGCCATTATACAGAACACTGGTGAGACCTCACTTGGAGTATTGTACACAGTACTGGGGACCGTATCTTCAGAAGGATATTGATACCTTAGAGAGGGTTCAGAGAAGGGCTACTAAACTGGTTCATGGATTGCGGGATAAAACTTACCAGGAAAGGTTAAAGGATCTTAACATGTATAGCTTGGAGGAAAGACGAGACAGGGGGGATATGATAGAAACATTTAAATATATAAAAGGGAATCAACACAGTAAAGGAGGAGACTATATTTAAAAGAAGAAAAACTACCACAACAAGAGGACATAGTCTTAAATTAGAGGGACAAGGTTTAAAAATAATATCAGGAAGTATTACTTTACTGAGAGGGTAGTGGATGCATGGAATAGCCTTCCAGCTGAAGTGGTAGAGGTTAACACAGTAAATGAGTTTAAGCATGCATGGGATAGGCATAAGGCTATCCTAACTATAAGATAAGGCTAGGGACTAATGAAAGTTTTTAGAAAATTGGGCAGACTAGATGGGCCGAATGGTTCTTATCTGCCGTCACATTCTATGTTTCTATGTTTCTATGTTTCTATGTTACTATGGTCGTTGCTGCTGGCAGGAGAGATGGGAGTTTGAGCGCAGGACTTGTTTTTTTGTATTCACCCTTGTATTACACAGCTGTGTTACAATTCTGCCACCCATCCCATGTGTTCCTTATTAGGGGTTAATAAGCATGTAGGGGTGTATATATATATATATATATATATATATATATATATATATATATATATAAAAATACCCCTTTCTGTCTCATTAGAGATATATTTGCCAGAAGCTCAAGAAAGCAAGGTGAAAGGTTATTGTAGGACCCACCTGAGAGGTTTGCCTTGACGTGGCAGGTGGGCTAAACTCTCTCATGGCCATTGGAGAAACTAAAAAACCTCCATTTGTTAAAATATGCGTAGGGATTTGGGAAGAGCACAGGTAACTTTTTTCTTTGGTTTTTACTGTACGTTTTGGGGCTGATGAGTACTGTGGTCGTTGCTACCGCCCAGGAGTGATGGGAGTTTGAGCGCAGGACTTGTTTGTTCATGTTAATATTGTTACATATTTAGGTTTTACAGTGGGGTGGGTGTGCTCCTGACATGCTCCGACCTTCAAAGTGTATCATCCTCTATCTGCACCTATCACAGTAGCACTATGCATGGTTACAATAACTACACATAAAACAAGTGTAAACTCAGGACTAAAAAAAAGGCGGAGGAGGATACTGGAGACAATGCCTTTGTGTGCATTGTCAGTAACACAATCCACATCACTGCTGATGATTGTGGCTGTGAGCAGGATGACAAAGTGCATGTGTGTTTACAGAGCCGTCGTAAGGGGTGTGCATGTGGCTGTATGTGACAGTATATGTCTATAACTATGTGCACATGATTGTGTTGTTTTAGACCAAACCAAGTGTTTGCTTGAATATAAGTTCAGTTGAATGAAAACTTCCAAGTGTATTGTCAGGGGGCGGTGTAGCCCCTTAAAAGGGCAAAGAATGCAATGTATGCAAATACAGAAAGTAAACTTTTCAATTGGTGAAGTGTTTTAGTAAAGTAAACATTTAATTGGTTAGGTGTTAAGTGTCTAATCTTTATGGACCTCCTCCAGAGGGTGTTGATGTCATCGTCATCTTAGGTGTAACTCCGGAAGGAGACGCCATCTTACTACATGAGGGTTTTGGTCGATGGGAGGGGGTGTTCTAGCAGCCATTTTGAGTAATAAATGAACACAGGTATACAAAGTAAATAGACATTTTACACACATTCATTTCTATCCATCACAGTGTCTTTCACTGTGGGACACCTGAAAAAATACACACCTACAAAAATGCACACCTGAATTCACACATGGGCCTAAATGCATGTTTTTAAATCGAATTAAACAAATATCACATCCATTACATACATATATCACACACAGTCAATACAGCCATAACAAATACCACACACTGAGGCGGAGGCACAGACCAGATTCCCAGCACACTTGATCAGCATAGATTAGCACGTCCCTTGGGAGTGTGGCAACTTTATAATGTAGCAGCAGCAGCAGCCAGCCCTTGCTGGAAGACGTTAATCAAACCTTATGGAACCTGTTTACTTACTCAATCAAGTGCCAGATCTCTCCAGCTGTAGAATTTTGATTCAATTCAATCATTAAACAAACCAGGAACCAAGTGTGAAATGCAACAGTCTAGTTTAGCTACTGCAGACAGGCCAAGATTCAAATTCTAGCGTGTGCTGCACAGTCATCTTTAAAATTTGAGATTTGGATCTTTCTGACTTTAGTAGAAGTTGGGCGAGGGAAGGCCAACCCAAGATGTGTCAATAAAACAAAATACCTTACTGACCTTGCTTCTTGTAACATGCCTCATTATGTCCCTCCCGTGGCAGATAGTAAAATAAGTATATTATGATTAAATTGGTCAGGGCCATCTTTAATGCTGATTGAACCCTGGGAAAGCATTTCCTTGGGACCCCTGGTCCCCTCCCTCCCACCTTGTGGCATGCAAACACGCCTTCCACTCAAAGACACACATAAAGAATACACAAAAAAAACACACACACATAGAACATAGACTTAGCCACACTAAATATACACACTGACACACATACAAATGCAAACACTGAAACAAATACAGATACACATACACAAACTCAGATATGCAAAGGTACAGACAAACAGATACACAGACATACAAAGACAGATACACAGACACACAGGTGCATATACAGATACACACTGGCACACATACAGACACAAAGAAACACTCACTGACAAACATGCAGACACACGCTAGCACACATACAAATAAACAGACACAGACCCTGACATATATGCAGATACACACAATAACACACATACAGCTACATACACAGACACAAATGCAGTAACAAAGACACACACTAACACATACAGATGCACAGACACACACACTGACACACATACAGATACACAGACACACACAGATACACAGGGACACACACTGACCCACATGCAGATACACAGGCAAATGCACATACATTTATACATATAGACAGATACACACTCAGAAACACATACAGACAGATAGACAGATACACAGATACCCATTGTACAGTGCTACGGAATATGATGGCTCTATATAAATAATAAAATAATAATAATACACATACAGACAGAGAGAGAGACAAATACAGACACACAGATACACATATAAACAGAGAAACACACAGAAACACACATACATACAGACAGATACACACATACAGACACACAGATACACATACAGACAGATACACATATAGGCAGATACACACACAGATACACAGACACACATACTGCCAGATACACACACAGATACACAGACACACATGCATATACACATACAGACAGATACACACATATAAACACACATACACATACAGACAGATATACACACAAACAGACACTCATGGAAAATATACATTTTTAGTCACCCTCCTTTTGGCTGCAGAAAGGTGACTTCCCTGGGGTCCAGTGGCTGGCTGAGGCTGTTGGGAGTCGGGCTCTCTACCAGTCCATGCTTCCCCTACCTTTCTCCCTTCCATGCGGCACTCTCTGTCTTAGCTAGAAAGGAAGTGACTGCACGTCCTCCAAGTGTTGTCCTCATCACCGGAGGCCCGCTACGCTGTTAAAGTGCTGCAGCCCTGACCGGGCTCCTGCAGACTCATTGCCATCAGGTGGAACTAAGAGCATGGGCCACCCAATGGGCCCCCTCTACGTGTGGCCGGCGGTAGCAAGGGGCAGTCTATTCATATGATTTTTAATATTATGTTTACTTGGCCTCTACATTTAGCAAATATGTTTAATTGAGGTCTGAAAAATAAAATTAGATGTAAAAATCCACACCTCTGCCTTTATTTGCATCCTAGTACTAGGTGCCTCCATTTTTATTCCCTGTCAATGATTGATATAAATGCTGCTTTTTTTCTGCCATTAAACAAGGTTAGTGAAAGAGGAGAAATTGTACCAATCCTTCCGTTTTCCTTCTCATTTCCATTGTCTACCCTGGCTGTACTCCGACAGAAACGAATTGTGATGTCACCTGCAACATCTTCAATTTACATTTGAAAAGAATACAGATCATCACATGGAAATGGTTAAACAATTTAAAAGTTATTTTCAATGTTTCATTCAATTATGCCATTACCAGAAAGGTGACAATTCCCCTTAAAACCATTCTGTCCGTTTCAGGGAAAAGTGACTGGGTTATTCACCAAAGTGAAAATTTTTGGAATTCAAAGTGAATTTCAAAATTTAGGATAAAAGAGCAAAGATGGCGGCGGAGGCCATACATCACCAGCAGCATGCTCCGATCGGAGCGACAGCACTTCTATCTCCCAGGGGAATTCAGCACCCGCCTCTGAGTCCTCATTGCATAGAATGCTGCAGGAACTGCAACACAATCTACAAAACAAATTCAGCAAGCTTGCCCGAGATGTTAGGGCTGATGTCCAAGCCATAGGGGAGCGTACATCTATACTGGAAGAAAAAACTGAAGAAATCATAGAGGCCCATAATAACCTAGTAGAGGTCTATGACTCCTTTGGTGCTAAAATCGACACTTTGATTGCAAAAGTGGCGGACCATGAGGATCGCGACAGAAGGAACAATATACGCCTGCGCAGCATATCGGAGGATATTAAGCCAGCGGACTTACAAGATTTCACTATAAAACTATTTAAAGCACTGTGCCCAGAGCTTTCGGAGGCAGACCTACGCTTGGATCGCATACACAGGCTTCCCAAGCCACGCTTCCTTGCAGCCTCCGTGCCAAGAGATGTACTCACTAGAGTACACTATTTCACTTCTAAAGAAAGTGTCATGAAAGCAGCAAGACACAGGGATAACATCCCAGAGGAATATAATGGCATCCAACTCTTCACAGATCTGTCGGCAACGACACTAGCTAAACGCAAAGAGATGGCACCGATCACCAAAGCGCTGAGGAACGCTGATATGCCTTACAAATGGGGCTACCCCACTCGGATTATTGTCAGGAAGAACGGAGTGGAGCACCAAATCCATACTGCCAGAGAAGGCATCCAACTGCTCAAAGATTGGAACCTGCCCGTCGCACCCCAAGAGATCGCAGACCCGCCCAGCAAGCAACGCAAATCGCCTACAAAAGTGTCCAAGGAATGGATGTCGATGTCTAAGCACAAGTGACAAGGACTGAGTTACGAGAACCAAACATCTTTGTGGTTGCCGCTCTCTACCATGGACCTGGTTCACAGTCATAGAGATGCGTGAGCATATACATACATGATTGCAAATGTTGATTTGTTATAAGTAGCAATTATGTCTTTTTTTTTTTTTTTTTTTTATTACTTTAATGTCACCTTACCAGACAAGAATGTTATGGGTGAGCGTGGCATCGTATGTAGCCAACTTACCTAACATTCTCACCATCAAACTACTATAGGAATGTAAAATGTCACAAATGTAATGGGCAGTTTCTCAAGCCTCATGAACACCCTCCCCCACTTTGGCTCTATTAAGCCGCGAGATCAGCTCTCGTTCACAGACCGAAAACGTCTGTACTCCATGTTGAATATAGTTGCCACTTGGCTATCTACCCTCCCCCCTTCCCCCCTCCTCCGAGCTCACTTATAGCAGGGTACCCACCAGAAACATCCTTGATTGGTAGGGTGAAAGCACAAAAAAAGATAAGACAATACACCTTGCCTCTTATTGTACAAATACCAAGACAAGGATATCACTCTAAGCTAATAACTTACAACATGGTGCGATATGCACATAACAGAATTCAGGATAGCATCAATGTACCACGCAAATGGCTCTGACCATTTTATCGCTCAATACCAAAGGGCTTAATTCACCTTATAAAAGGAGATTAGCTCTAGCCGAAACAAAGAAACTACGAGCCCACGTAGCTTTCTACCAAGAAACCCATTTTCTCAGAAACAAAATGCCTAGATTCTCATCTAAATTCTACCCTACTGGGTATCATGTAGGATACACTAAAAAGAAGAGAGGCGTATCTATATTGATCAGTAAGGATATCTCCTTCACGCTTCATAAGAAAGTAGGGGACAAAGAAGGGAGATACCTTTTAGTACAATGTCAGATTAATAACGAACCGTATACGCTTCTAAATGTCTACGGCCCTCACGATAACCAAGGTATATACCTAGACAAAATAATTATGCTCACCCAAACACATACATATGGTAAACTGATTATAGGGGGAGACACGAACTTTCTTCTAGATAGCAATCTAGACACTACATCAAACACCACGGTGTCACACGCCACCGCTAAGAAACGATCCGCCATTACGCACCATGTTAGGAGCCACATACACAAAGCAGGCCTATTAGACATCTGGAGAGTGCTACATCCTTCTGAAAAAGACTTCACTTTCCACTACCAGGCGCACAACTCCTACTCTAGGATCGATAGATTCCTGATCCCTCAATCCTTAACTCCGATAGTACAAAGAACGAGCATTGGACAGATAACATGGTCAGACCATGCACCCATAACCCTGACGATAACAGAGAAATTTCCAAATAGAGGCCAAGGGTCCTGGAGACTCAACGAATCCTTATTAAAAGATCCACAGATTGTCCAACACATTAGAGACGACATTAAAATGTACTTTGACATAAATTGCTCAGGAGACTCAACTGCTGACACCATATGGCAAGCCCATAAGGCGGTCATCAGGGGTTCGCTGATCAAACACGGCTGCTATGCCAAAAAGCTAAGAAAGGCTACGTACGATAACCTTCTCCAACAAATCATGGCCATCACGCACGCCAATAAACAAAACCCCACACAACCACAATATGACAAGCTTCGAACACTACAAACCCAGCTCAATGAGGTGGAACTAAACAAAACCAATCATATCCTACAAAGATACAGACACAGATTTTTTGCACAAGGCAACAAATCAGGGAAAATCCTCGCCTCCAAACTAAAAGCGCGTACTACCCACTCACGAGTGGAATTTCTTTTATCCTCAGATAAGCGCAAACTGATGAACCCCCAAGACATTGTGGAAGAATTCGCAAACTATTATAGCTCCCTTTACAATTTAGAGAACCAAGAGTCTACTCACGTCCCCTCGGGAACTCAAATTCAACACTTCCTAGCAGACATTGACTTACCTACACTCACGGAAGCAGAAATAGAGGCCCTTACTCGCCCCATCACTAACACAGAAATACTGAACATCATAAAAAAACTGCCCGCTCACAAATCCCCAGGACCGGATGGCTTCACAAATGTATATTATCAGACCTTTTCCGACCTGCTGTTACCTCACTTAACAGACCTCTTAAATCACTGTTTTGACACAGGGTCTATGCCCCCGGACATGCTACTAGCACATATCTCCACACTGCCCAAACCTGGAAAACCAGCAAACCAATGCCAACATTTTCACCCAATTTCCCTCCTCAATAGCGATACGAAAATCTATGCTAAAGCCCTAGCTGAACGCTTGAAAGACATCCTCACCTGAATAACGCATAACGACCAATCAGGTTTCGTTAAGAATAGACAGGGGTCGGACAACACGAGGAAAATCCTCAACATACTGGCCCATATGGAAAACAATAAAATGGAAGGTCTTCTACTGGCGCTGGCCGCAGAGAAGGCCTTCGACAGACTGAATTGGAGATACATGGAGCAAGTTCTCCTAAAATTTGGCTTCCCCGCAACATTCATTACGGGCGTCTTGGCCCTGTATTCTAGCCCGGCAGCCAAAGTCTCCAGTGGCGGCTTCTTATCGAACCCCTTTACGATCACAAACGGCACACGCCAGGGGTGCCCGCTGTCCCCCTTGTTGTTTGTGTTATCCCTTGAACCGCTAGCATGCACAATCCGCAAGAACACAAACATCAGGGGCATACACATACAGAGAGAGGAATACAAATTGGCCATGTTTGCGGATGATGTCCTAGTATCCCTGACGCAATCCCTACCGCATCTCATGCGCACTTTACATGACTTTGGACAAATCTCGTATTACAAACGGAATCAAGCTAAGACCCAAGCACTCCCAATTCGACTGCTGACCACAACTGTAGCTACATTGCAAACCCACTTCCCCTTCGGCTGGAGACACTCTCACATCACATACCTAGGGGTCAAAATTGCTACTTCTCCTAGGAGAACAGCCATGCATAACATATCCACACTCCCTCAAATGTGTAAACAACTTTTACATAAATGGAAAGATGTGCAAATCACATGGTTAGGCAGGATAAATACTGTCAAAATGATGATACTACCGAAAATACTATATGTTTTCAGAATGTTATCACTACCTCTCTCACCCTCGCTGAGCACTCAAATCCAGAAATTGTTATTGGTTTTTGTGTGGGAAAACAAAAAACCCTGCATTCCCCTATCCTTGCTGCAAACCCACAAAGCCGCAGTACTAGAAGCAGCTATTAAATTGCATGCCCCAAAAAATACACTATAGGAAGCTCAGCTATACACTATATGTGGACACCTAAACAGCTACGAGACAAATCCCAAGCACTATTGCCCCTTAATAGGACCACCATACAAGTTTGGGACCAATTACACCGCTTGCAAGCGACTAACAACAAATTCCTAAAATGGGCACCCATAGAGGCACTACAGTCTATATCTCCGTGGTTATCGTTCGCAAAATGGTCAGCACTGGGAATTACCCATATTACTAACCTATGCTCACAAAGGGACATCATACCCTTCCCAGATTTACAAACCGCATATAACCTCCCACCATCCTTCATCTTCCCATATGTTCAACTAAAGAGCATAATCAAAGAGCGAGTAATGCTCACAACACAACCTGCAGACAACCCCAACACAGAAAGGTTGGCACTGTATGACAGATGCCGTACGGCCCCAATCAAGGCCCGCTCCCTATCCCTCAGCTATGCAGCCCTAAGACACAATAACACGATGCCAGACTTCTCTTTTATAGCACAGTGGAATAGGGAACAATCTATTCGCTTTCCCAAAGATCAGTGGTTGCGATCAATCCTAGCGCTAAAAGGTATCACATCCTGCTACTCACATGTAGAAGCACACAAAAAATTGATCTATAGATGGTATCTCACACCTGATAAACTTAACAAAATATATCCACTATCATCAGCACAATGTTGGAGGTGCGAACAGAACAGGGGTACAATGAGCCACATATGGTGGCACTGCCCGAATATACAACCGTTATGGACAGAGGTCCAGACGATCTGTAATTCCTTAGGGGTCCTCCGGGGTAAGATCACACCTGAGATAGGTCTGTTTCTTCTGATACCTATGACCACACCTTACCAGGATAGACAACTAATGATCATGGTAATCATGGCAGCACGTAATCTCCTAGCATATCACTGGAAGCAGAAAGAATGTCCAACGTCACAACTATTAGATAGTAAAATACGACAGTACCTTAAATATGAGCAGTTGTCCACAACTACGCCCAAACATAAGATTGCCACAAACAATAACTGGCATAAATGGATAACTTTTGACCCACTGGCAGTACCATAGTCAGTATCATAGCTTTGAACTTACATCCCACACAAGCACTGGACAACCAAGTAGAAGGGAGGAATAGTATAGCTAACCTCAGGATAATAGGGAGCAACTCAAGTAAACATATGCATACTCGGCAACAACATATGTATAATCAGCAGCAACAATGACCAAAGAGCGACCACCCTTGACCACCCTTGATTGTAAGGTCGAATTGTCCAACCCTAGACGGAGGAACACCCTCCGGGTAATTCTGCAGATGTAAAAACAGTAAAAGGCTGCGCACATTTAGTAAAGTCCAATTCAAGGAGAAAAGAGAAAAGTCCAACTGGTATATTCTTACAGGTATCCTTGGTTGGTGGGGTCTTCTATTTATGTGGTGATTTCACTCGTTTATGAAAAATAAAAAGAGAAAAAAAAGGGACATCCAAAGGTATAGTATGTAAAATTCAGATATAGACGTAAAATTGATAGTATAAAACTCACATTTACCAGAGCTAATGTCCAGCTCTGGAGTAAAGCGCGTACAGCGGTTTAATCCCCGCTTATCGGATATAGGCAGGTTCTTCTCCGTGGATGGTATCCAATTCTCGGGATAAAATAAAATAAACAGCCAATAGTGCTCACTGTATGGCAAATAATAATAAAATAATAAAAGAAATGTACTTACAAAGAAAGAGCAGACCCACTGCTCTTTGATGATAGCTTGGGTGGATTGATCCCCACCTACGGATTTCTTTGGGTACAGGAAACTTCCAGGAATTTTTAGGTTTCTTTTAAAACCATAAAAAGTTAAAATAGCAATAAAAAAAGGCCAGGGTAAAATAAGAATGATATGTGTCTATAAAAAAGATAATTGGCACAAGCAAATGACCAAAAATACTTTAATATATATAAAAACACAATTTAAATATCCATAACGCGTTTCGTCACAAAGGGACTTTATCAAATGGAATAACATGATAACCTGGCACATAGATGTTATATAAGAGCATAATTGTTTGAATTTTGGCGCCAAAACTTAGTTTGACCAATCAGAATTAAAACCACTTATACAGCTTTAAAATACATCATAACTGATTTGACACATAGTTTTTGATGATACAACTACATTAAATTATATATACAATAAAAACGAAGGTTTAAAAGTGTCATTTGAGATAATTTTAAAAAATCACGTGACCGGCGGCACTTCCGCGTTTTGGAAGTTACCGCCGCTAAGCAGCATGGGTAATGTAGTTTAATGGCGGCGGACGTTTTAAAAGTCCTGAGAACGGACTGGGATAGTGTGGCAGCAGTAGTTAGAATATAAAAACGAAGGGGCCATATAAAAACGAGGAGACTGGTTAAAAATAGAGGGGCTGATAAAAATAAAAAGCTTAAAGAAGAGGTCACGTGGTTTTCGGCAATAAAAGCCAAAAAGCCTTTAGGAAATGTAGTTTTTAGTAAAGAACACCAAATTAAAATAATAGCATAAGGAAAAATATGACACTTATAATACTTATTACAGAGGAGTTAATTGGTTGAAAAACAAAAGTTTAAACAAATCCACCTTATTGATGGAAAAAGAAAAAAAGGGGAAAGGTATCAGAATTAAAAAGGCAGATTAAATAAAAAGTGATATTAAAAGGATATTGTAAATAAATTGTATAAAAACCATAGTTAAAGGGACCGGTCACGTGATTTTTTAAAATTATCTCAAATGACACTTTTAAACCTTCGTTTTTATTGTATATATAATTTAATGTAGTTGTATCATCAAAAACTATGTGTCAAATCAGTTATGATGTATTTTAAAGCTGTATAAGTGGTTTTAATTCTGATTGGTCAAACTAAGTTTTGGCGCCAAAATTCAAACAATTATGCTCTTATATAACATCTATGTGCCAGGTTATCATGTTATTCCATTTGATAAAGTCCCTTTGTGACGAAACGCGTTATGGATATTTAAATTGTGTTTTTATATATATTAAAGTATTTTTGGTCATTTGCTTGTGCCAATTATCTTTTTTATAGACACATATCATTCTTATTTTACCCTGGCCTTTTTTTATTGTTATTTTAACTTTTTATGGTTTTAAAAGAAACCTAAAAATTCCTGGAAGTTTCCTGTACCCAAAGAAATCCGTAGGTGGGGATCAATCCACCCAAGCTATCATCAAAGAGCAGTGGGTCTGCTCTTTCTTTGTAAGTACATTTCTTTTATTATTTTATTATTATTTGCCATACAGTGAGCACTATTGGCTGTTTATTTTATTTTATCCCGAGAATTGGATACCATCCACGGAGAAGAACCTGCCTATATCCGATAAGCGGGGATTAAACCGCTGTACGCGCTTTACTCCAGAGCTGGACATTAGCTCTGGTAAATGTGAGTTTTATACTATCAATTTTACGTCTATATCTGAATTTTACATACTATACCATTGGATGTCCCTTTTTTTCCTCTTTTTATTTTTCATAAACGAGTGAAATCACCACATAAATAGAAGACCCCACCAACCAAGGATACCTGTAAGAATATACCAGTTGGACTTTTCTCTTTTCTCCTTGAATTGGACTTTACTAAATGTGCGCAGCCTTTTACTGTTTTTATTTTATTTTTTATCCTGCTTTAAGGTTGCTGCCAAAGTTATTTAGCGCTGTCTCACTTCCTTTATTTACAATTCTGCAGATGTGCTCCTTGGCCAGGAGTCATTTCTTGATAGCACATGCACCTGTAACACTACACTGTTGGGTATGGTATATAACTAGAATGCTCTAAATACAAACTCAGGACTTGCCAGTTCTGAAATATGCTGACACTGTGAATTGAGCTGTATTGTAGTATCACTTGTCTTTTACCTTTTACCCACCTACCCCTTTTCCTTTCTGTACCCCAATTGTTATGAAAAACTCAATAAAAGTACAAACTGAAAAAAATAGCTATTTCTTTCACCATAAAGCTACCATTAAAGAAACACTACAAACATCATAACTGATGCAACTCCCTATGTTGGCAGGAGAGCCCTGACACCTCCCCCTTTGTAAGTAGTCAAACCATATTAGAATGGTTTGACTTCTTACCTGAGGTCTTTGGGGCACCACACCTGGAATCCATTACTAATGACAGAGAGCCAAAAGCTCTCAGAACTAAAATGTGCCTTCTTACAATTAGGAGGCACTATGGCTCTCTCCTGGCAACAAAACCACTAGAAATAGTTATAGGGTTCTAGTACTTTGAGTGTTTCTTTAAGCAAACCTTCCAACATCTGAATTAGACAAAAAGAGAAACTTTAATTTTAGGTGTGTTAGTAGGTGTGTGGGGCAGGACTGTTGTGAGAAATTTGACTTACTTTAAGTGGCACTGTCAAGTTGACAGCGTAGGTGAGAAACACAGTACGTAAGTTTGAAAAAGTATGGGAACCATGGAACACAAATTACTTTGTTGACTGACTTAGAATGATGATTGGGGTGTTGGGGGAAATGGAGTCAGGGTTTCTGCGGGTGTGGCCATTAAGCCCCAGCAGCGGACTCCTGACCTCCCCCGCTCCCCCCCTTCTCAGCAGACGACCACTACTTTCTATACTATCCTACACTTCTGAACTTTCATCATTTTGGCTCACTAATATTCAATTGATTGATTACTTTTTCCCCGGGCTAGACCTATGATCCCATGAGTATGTATTCCTAATCAACTACTCATGGATGGTATACATACATTCTTTACGGGTTGTCTGTATCTTATACGTTTGTTCCCGGAGAAAGGAAATCCTTATTGTCAGAGCCAAGGGACCCTACAAGCCTATTTTTTTCTATCTCTCTTCTATCTACAAATAAGTAAAAAAAAACATTTTTTTTTTGTATTTGTTAAGTGCACAGTTAACAGAGTGGATGAAACTGCTCATGTCAAATATTGCATTGTTAACTGTGACATTGCAACTGAAGGTTATGTACCATTATCCTTTCATTGTTATCCCATCTGCACAGTGAATTCATGTATTCTGTATTACTCTGTTGTGCTACTTCCTGACCAAAAAAAGGAATTAAAAAAAAAAAATAAAAATGGCACATTCACCGTCTGGGGACTTTGCAGAATTTTCAAAGACCCCTGACAGTGACATTGATGCTGGGGGTCCGATGGTCACTGGGGGGCAGTCAAAGGTAACTTCTACTTACCTGACATTGTCCCTCGTGAGCACCGCCAGCTTCTTCTGGTAAATGCTCTTCAGCTCCTGAAACTTCAGCGGCAGGAGCTGACATCACTGCTTTATCTATGCACTTCATAGATAAAGCCAATTCCCAGCAGACGTCACTGGTGATGACTGGGGGGATTGAAACTCCTAGATGGCGGTAGCTCCACCCAGTATCTAGAAGTGTCAGGTGTAGGAGAAATACAGAGACAAAGTAGTCCCCAGCTCTTCTTGTCAAGGTAAGAAAAGAAAGGCTTGATTGTCCTCATAAAAAATAAAATAAAAAAAATTATCCTTATAAATGTGTGTGTGTATGAATGTGTGTGGCTGTGTATGTATGAATGTGAATCTAAGTGTGTTTGTGAATATAAATGTGAGTATGTGGATGTAATTTCCCTAAAATGTGGTTGGTGGGTGCCAAGTGAGACACAAAAAAATTCTACAGCTCTGAAAGCACTGTCAGATGAAACTTTTCTACCTTGGATGCTATGTAACCTATGTGTGCCCAAGTCTGGCTGAAGACCGTCAAAAAACTACAGACAAGCAGGTAGTGAGATCCTTACTATATGTTTCCCTGTGTGATCTCTCCTTCTAATGCAGGTTGCTTTGTTATTCAGATTGTTCAATGCAGTCAGTGGATGAGATGTGTGCATGCATTTGATAAGGAAGCCTTTTTTTCTTGCATGAAGGAGTGTGGCAAGGAGGCAGACTTCTGGTACAGTATTCTGCAATACATTTATTATTTTCCAAGCAACAACTGAATCTAATAATGGAGCTAAAACGTATCAAATGCATTGAGATTGTATTAGTGTCCCTTTAATATCAATGTGCCTAATCATTGGATTTATCTTCTTAGTCTGTGCCAACTTAACTGAAGAACTGACATGGAATCCATGTCTAGAACTGAAGTGTCTTGCTACAATTCAGTTGAACAATGTACATCAGTTGCCTACTTTCATCTTCACTAGTTGCTGGTTCCTTCTCTATTGTAACACTCACCTGGGGAATTTGTGGAGTAGATGGAACCCAGTTGCAGCGGAACAGCACTCCCTTACTATCACGACCTTTAGGAGCACCTGGAATTGGAGACGGGGTCCCAGAGGGTCTGTGGTGGTGTGGAGACCTTTAACCCCTTAAGAACCAAACTTCTGGAATAAAAGGGAATCATGACATGTCACACATGTCATGTGTCCTTAAGGGGTTAATGAATAGAAGAATTCCAGGAAGCAGGAGCAGGGAAAGAAGAAGAAAATCGCAGTCAGGCAGCAGGCAGAAGTAGTTGATCAATCAGGTCAGGAAGCAGGCGAGAGCAATCAAGGATCAGGAACCAGGAACATAGGCTGAAAATCAGGGCAATAGGCAGGTATATAGCGACAAGCAAAATAACCAAGCACTCACTGGAAGGTGTGCTGGGTTTAAATAGGCGACTGGGATCACATGACTGGCCACCTCCCACCAGTAGGTGGAGCACACAGGTGTTATATAAAGAGGTCAGGGACTCAGCGCCATCTTGCTTTACACCATAGTCCCTGACCTGTTCCTCCTCTATGGATCTGCAGCTCTCCTCCTCCTCCCTGTGCATAATTTTGCCATGACGGCGTGCTCGCCGCGGACCTCAGCGGTGAGAGGGACAGAAGAAGCCGCTGCAGACCCATGAGGGTGGCCTATCAGGAGCGGCAAGCACCATGACTCTGCCGCGAGGGTGGCGCGGGCACCCGGCAGTGCCATGATATCTATACTGAAATAAAAAAACAGACATAGATTGTGTTAAAAAATTTCCCAATTTCCATTTACCTATCCAATTAACTTTAGACTCAAGGATTCTGATATTTGTAATTTAATGTGGATTTCTACTTTTGTTAGATTGTTTTTTTTTTTGCTTTTACAAGGTAGGTTGATGCAACATTCTGACATATAAACTGTATTTAAGAGGAAGCATCAGGTCTTGCAACTGTAGTCATATACAATGATTTTCCTATTGCCTTGCAAGAAACTAAATAGAAGATGGATGAGGTTTTAGTTTTTTCAAAGGAGTGGTAACTACATATTTGGAAAGATACCAGGTGAGAAAAAGACGGAACACTGAATAACAGTAGCAGAAAGAGATTTAGGAAGTTGAGAATAAATTAAAGAGCAGGCGGTGGACCAAGAGCCACTTTGGTTTAATAATGTCAGTGAACAAGTATAGGATGTAAGGTGAAACAAAGTTGGAAAGTATCAAATGAATAAGACTTTGTTCCTATCTTATTGTATGACTAGTTTCATTAAAGTGGGGCAGTTGTTTAATTTTGCTTTTTTTATAACTGCAATTTTTATTTCTCAATTATTTTTCATAAGTTCAATCATTTTTTAGACATTATGTTTACTTTTTCCCTACATTTAACAAATAAGTATTTGTGAAGTTAAAAAAAAAATACAATTCCTCCCAAATACTTGTTTTAACATGAAATACTTAATAAGTAATTTGTGCCAGCAGAAAGTTTTGTGCTTAGATCAACGGGGCAGTGATGATGGTATTTTGAATCAATGGCGTGAAAAGGTAATTGGTTCTCATAGTTAATCTTTGCCCATGGCCTTCCTGAGTATAGAGCAGTGTCTAAGCTATCCAGGTAAGCAGTGAATTATATGATGGTCCAAAAAGTTTTTGAGGGTGTCATAGTTCTTCTAAATATTTATATCTAAACCCACAAAAATCATCTCACACTCACCAAGGTTGGACACAAAACAAATACATGTAAGTGATTCATATTAAATAGTAAAAAAATAAACAGTATAAACGAAATGGGAAAAAACAGTTCCCAAGACTAAGTTTGTAATTATGAAGCATCATGACAGTGTGAGCGAAAATAGGCCATACAAACTTAAACTTCAAAGAGCTCTTGTAATATATTTCCAAATCTTCCTATGAGATAGATATTCTGGGGCTCTGCTTAATGGACCAGCAGACCAGGACCATCTTAAGAGAGAGAGAGGAGGCAATAAAATATTTCAGCAAAATTGTATTTACTTATATTTAAGACGATAAACCCACACATGCAACAGTTAAAGAAAATCATCAAATGTGTCCACCGCTTTGTCTAACTCAATTTTGTCATAAGACTTCTTCAAATCAGTGTAATGATATATAACAAATTCACAATACAAAAGCAAGTCATACAACCCTCCACCCAGTAGTCTATGTTTAAAACCTTCCTTGGTGAGCTCTTTATCCTTCTTATTAGTTCTCCACAGCTCCGGCTGATCTTAATTCCTTTATCCTCCTTGTTTCACATCACATAACGAGTATCATGGTTTCGTGAACACGTGATCAGAACTCAATAGTGATGCACCTGCACAAAGTAAGAAGAATAATGGGGGCTAATGCGGAGAGTTAACTTGGAATTTAATTTAATTTGACTACCTGATGCCAGTTGTTCTTTACCTTTGTATTAATAAATACATTTTATATTACACTTTAATATTTCAGTCATCTCATTTGGTTAAATTTTATCTTCCACATGAATGAGACTCATGACACCATTATTCAAGAAGTTAGAAGACATACATCTAGAGATTGTTGAAGGCTCATTATCTGATTTCAAAGTGTGAGTGACCCATTGGCACCATATTACTCACTATATTGGGTACCACAGTGTTGCACTATGTTCTATTATTTTTGTCTCCCCTAGCTGGATTTACCCTACATATTGTATTTATGCTGTCTCTAGTACAGGTTAAACTGCATGCCTTTCTTGCAGCTCTCTTTGAGGACTGGACTATTCTCATCTGGTGCTTTCTAAGAAGTAAAACATAAAAATCAAGAAGCACCAGAATGTCATTATAATTAACTAAATAAAACACTTTATGTGATTGAGATAAACAAAGAATTTATATAACATAATTGTGCACATCACAAAGTCCACATGTGCCTGCTTAGTAATCAGAGTCCTCAGTGTGCTCAAGTCATTGTGTTAGCTAATAACTTCTTTCATGCATAGGAACTAAATGTCAGAGTCCTCTACAGACAGCACGCTAACTGAGGCTACTGCTTGGAGTACAATACGGCTCATGAAATACGGGCTATTAATTAAAATGTCTGAAGAATTTAAAAATAAGTTTGCCCTTGCCTAATAATCTGTTTTAATGCCTGATGCTTGACACAGTCTTCACCTGGACCATAATTAATATTAAGCAAGTGAGCACTTTGAGCTGCTTTAGGATCAAAGTAAATGTAGACTTATTAACTTAAAATGTAGAAATATTAACTTAACATTAACTTAACATTAACATTTATTGGAAAAAATAATGCTTTCACCAGATTTGCAAGCCTCACGCTTACTGGACTATAACATACCTCCCAACAGTAGAAGATCGGGTGGGATTGTCTCACTTTTAGGCTGCTGTCCCACCATCCTGAGTTGATTCCCTAGTGTTCTCCATCTTAAAACACCAAGGACCTGTCCCTAACAAGTGCAACATAAGTGCATCATTGGACATGCTCACTACTGCTAATTGGTGTCAGGGCACAAGTGCCGTGCACAGAGGACCTTCAGCAGAGCTCTGTGCATAGTCCACCAGTGGTTTAGACTGGTCAGGTAGGCTGTCAGTTGCTTGCATGAATTCACAGCACGATTTTACACCCTTTGGACAGCCTATTCTATTTTCATTTCAGTGTCTACAGAGACACAAGTGACACCACTTTCACACTCCCATAACACCCACACCCCATCTCAATGTCATAACCCACAGGTTTGGGAGGAATAATATAGGTTAGCAAGTGTTCAAAATCTAGATCTGTCCCTTGTCCCTTTAGATCAGGAACAAGCATTTAATAAAACGTAACGTAAGGGCAATAAACAAAGTTCTTATTTCCAATCCTACAAGCAATGAGAAAATAAGTAATGCCCTAAGCCTGGAGAGATCAAAATTCAGAGTTCTTAGGTGTTAGAGGAGGGTACTTCAAGCTATTAAAGGAACACTTCAATTATGAAATTGATATTTGGTTTTAACAGTTGTAATGTTCCTTTACATTTTCAAATGCCAGATAATAAAAGAAAATAAAGCGTATTCACATTTTTATCTAGTAGTGAGTCCCCTCTAAAGTGCTAAAGGGTTTGAAGCGTCCTTTTAATAAATAAGCTCTCAGTTTATCTCTATTTCAGACTCTCCAGTGGTTCATTGAAAAAGTGCAGGCTTAGCACACAAAAGGCCCAGGAATTATATCCTACCAGATCCAAGCGAAATAAGCCCCAGAAGAGATGAAAATACTTCCAAATTATGTTAGAGTGGAAGGAAGGAAATATAAAACAAAAAAAAAACAGCATTTTTTTATAATTCAGTCCTGCTCTGTATTCATTACAGCTTCAACCATTGCATTTTTTTCATTTGACTTGTGGCTTTAAATTGCATAAACTACTGTCTTTCCTAATGAGAGA
This sequence comes from Pelobates cultripes, assembly GCA_933207985.1. Classification (NCBI taxonomy): domain Eukaryota; kingdom Metazoa; phylum Chordata; class Amphibia; order Anura; family Pelobatidae; genus Pelobates; species Pelobates cultripes. Next base: position 314,161,186 of record OW240913.1, on the reverse strand, counting down.
AATACTCCTAAGGGTGAAAAGGTTTCAGGATGGTTCCTTAATAGAGAGAATGGTGCTGATTCAAGGTTTTTTTTGCAGCCAGCATTAACATTGTAAGGCAGTGGTAATGATAGTAATACTTCAAGTATAATAGAAGAAACTGGTAGACCCTGGAGGGATCTATTCATTTTAAAATTTTAAAATTCATGAAAAAAGTTTGTTTTGCTTACAGAAAAGTAATGAGTGAATAAAAATGTGTATTTGCTATGAAGACTCATTTTTATTTCTAAGTACAAATATACAGGAAATCAACCAGTGGGTTTAAAAAATGCAGTACATTTTCAAAATGACAAGAAAAAAAATTATTGCCCTAAAAATACAGTTAAACAGAGAATATGGCAAAGAAACACGATGCATGTGTTTATCGGTTTCATCTGTGATAGGAGATCATTTCTGCATCACAGCCAAAATGGTTAAAAAGCTGTAATTTGAGTTAAACATCAAATAATTATTCTTGAAATACAAAACTCTAAAACAAATGAGAGTGCGTGCTGGAGTAAATTATGGATTTTTGAGTTAAATAACTAGTATGATCAATATATGTCCTCAAAAGCAGTGCATCATCAATGTTTCCTTTCTAAATTAACATTTACTAAACTCTGAGGCTGATGGGCAAAATATAGTTGACCTCATTCATTTTTCTCTCAATTCCACCTGCTAAATATCAGATGAAAGATAAAACAAAACAAATATGCTGGGTCCTCTGGAATTCAAGATCAAATGGACATGGCTGGTGAATTTCCCAGCCTCATCATCCTCTGTCCAATGTGTGGTGGATTAAATGATTATTATAAAGTACAAATGGATAAATGGACCCCCTGCTTCCACTACGTGATTGTGGTGTGGAGATTAAGCCATTTTGATTAATAATTAAAAAAAAAAAACAGAGCATGTCCAGTGCCCTAGTCCAAATGCTTGCAGAGCTAAAGAAAACCCTACCCCCCTGGACCTAATAAATCTATGATGCATTAAAGGATTCCAGTCACCCTTTGACTAACATGAAAGATACTTCTAGAGCTTTGTTTTCATACTACGCATTCTCAAGATTCTGTAACTCAAGCTCTGCCGGTCTATGATGTATGCTTTGGACACCTTAAAACATGTCATAATATTCAGATTCAAATGTCTTCCATCTGTCATGACTTATCACCTTACACTTCTCTGGTGAAAAATTACTTTTCACCCCTGCAACGGCCGTCAAGCTCAGAGGCAAAAACAATAGTAATTATTTACATTTTTGTGTAGGTACACTGTCTGTGAATGTCATCCAATCGGTATCCACCAAAAGTCATCCTTTCTAGCTACATAGGTTCATTCACTGTGGCTAATACCACACACTCCTTCCTCGTCTCCACCTCTGCTTGTTCAAAGAAGGTCAAAATGCCAAGGTCCTTGAAACATACTAGCTACATTCTTGATACTTGTTGATGAATTTCTGATTGATCTCAGATACTTATTATCCTCCAACTCTGTACTGTTAAAAGATTACCAAGTTTGCTTTCTGTTCTAAATTACACGCCACTAACTTTTTGCTTATCCCCCCCTTAATCAATTCCTATATTGTAGCTCATCAGATTGCAACCTTATTTCTTGGACAGAAGTAATTTGGTCATGTGAACATAGATTTTTTTTTTAAGAACCTTAATTTATATTAAACCATGCTTCTCAAATGTGCAGCTATTTGGTCTACATACTAAGGTGTCAGACAGCCTCAGGACTAAGTTGTGATTATAATTACCTGACATAGCCATTATGTTACCGACCATCTAAACTACAGCCCTTTCAAGAATTGCCAATGGTGTGCTACCTCTAAAGTTGAATTCCACAATTCCGTAACTCGTGTCCAGCAATGCAACCTATAATAAAACCAAATAAACAGTGATCTCTCTCAATATTTTCCTACTTCACATTACATCCTTGGCTAAAAGATACTACATCAGAACAAACAAGAGTGGACGCCTGGAAAAAATGCTTTCAATTGATCCCTTGTCTTGTAGGTGACCAGTAGGTTCCAAGGCTAAGGTGAAAAAAATAAAAAAGGGGTGAGTGCATTATCACTGTGGAATTGGATAGTTATCCCCTATTCCAGAAACCCCAAACAATGCAAGAACAATTGAGAGAGTCAGGATCAGAAGGCATTCCCAAATTGATAAAAAATATTCTTATTACAATCTTCAGAACTACCGCCAGGCAATGAGATTAATTTTAAACATTCTGCTAGAGCTCTGCACCTAAAACCTCCAGTGTGCTCACCTCCAAGACATTGTTTGCATTCTAATCTGCTACCTGGTTGAGGAGGAAATTCTAAACAATGCACATCTACAAAAAGCACCAGTGAATATAAGTACATATCATCACTCTCTTTCAAGATCTCTCCTAGTTCATGCTTAAGACAAGACCAGCCCTCATTCCAATCACAAATGCTTTTAGAGCAGCCGCCATGGGCATTCCTATTCTTCACAATGGTTCCACAACGACCTTTGAGTATAGGACAACATTTTATTGCATAATTAAAAAATTTTAAATTTGGCCGGTTAGATAGCTTAGTGGGCTAATGCATTGCCACTCAAATCTGTACAACTCTTTGGCAAGTTCAAATCCTGGCAGGGTTGACTCAGCCCTTCATCCTTCCGAGGTAGATAAAATGAGTACCATTAAATTGGGTAATAGTAACAACTCCTGGATGTTTGGCCAAGGTAATACCCAGGACATACTTGAAAACCAGAGTAATCTGAATGTTCCTTTCCTGGTTAAATACTTTGTTATTATTCTTTCCATTCAAACTCTTTCTGAGATGATATTCTCATCCAATCCTGTTGTGCATGGGTTTTTACTCAATTCTTTGACTAATTCTAGAGGGCATAGTTCTCGCACAATACCTTTCTACATATCAGTAGTAATACCAGCTTTACCAAGTGTTCTGGAATTACTAATGTATCCCTTTAACTCCTTAAGGACACATGGCATGTGTGACATGTCACGATTCCCTTTTATTCCAAAAGTTTGGTCCTTAAGGGGTTAATACCCAATGTGGAGTACACTTGTGTGTTTGTTTTCAAACAAATCATGATTTGTGCAAACTTTAGGTGATTGAATTCAGAATTGTGAAATTGAATCCAAATTTTACAACTCTGAGTCGCCATATGGATCACAAAGAAATGGGCATTGGAGCAGCTGTTTTGTTTGTGTTGTGGTTCGGATTTCCATCCGTATTGCCAAAAATATAATTGATGGAAAAAAAGCTAATTGATGGCTATGAGTCAGTCACTAAATACTGATTTTATTTAAAGATTAAGTGAGAAGTGACCAATAAAGGGAAAAAGGGATAGGAGGTAAAATATCTATATTTATATCTTATATATTTAATAAATATAGATTGGTGTTTTTTTTACTGCTTCTCACTTCTCACTTATTCCATCGATTGGTTACTGTTTCTCACTTATTCTGTGAACCAAATAAAATATAAATAAACCTATTAGAGTACTGCTTACTTTAAACATAATATTTATTCTATGTATGTATTTGGCGGTTCATTTTTATGTCATTTAGTTTTATCTGAAATAATCACAAGGACAATTATTTTTAAAGAGGAATCAAGTTCACAAACTCCTCTAATGAGGAGTGTATCTGAGCAACCCTCTTGCAGCAACCCTACTCTACATTACCCACAATTCCATGCCTGATTTTTGTTTTATCTGTGTTAATTAAATGACACTTGCATGTGCTCTCTTCCGTTTCATTCTCTATAAGTAATATCACAGCTGAATTACTTCTTTCACAATATATGCTGTTTGCATCCGTCTTTCAGATATCATTAAAATGATACTGGCAATTTTGAAGTGCTTTGTTATCTTTTTTTTCCCCAATGAAAAGATATCAAATAAAGCAAGTTGGTAATTCTAGTTAAGCCAGGGGAGGTGTGGCTAGAGCAGTATAAACAGAAATTTAAGGGATTTAACTCCTACATGGCGTAGAATTGAGCAATAAGACTATAGGAGCATGATCTATAAAAACTGCTCAAGTCATTAAGCTGAAGTTGTTTGGTGCTTACAGTCAGTTGAGGAACTAATATAAAGAGGCCCCTGGTAGAAGAAAGTTTTTTGGGCCCTCTAGTGCAAGAGTGGCCAAAAGGTAGATCCCAATATGTTGTACAATTAAAATGATGCTATGCCATCTGGGGTTCTACCATTTTCCCATCCTTGCAGGGTTGTATTTGTGAGCAGTATTTGTGCGTTTCAAAGTAAGCTTTGTATAGAGTATGTGTATGCATGTATGTGTGTATTTGTATGTACTATTGCCATTGGAATGCAGTGGTGCACTTGTGTGTAGTGTTTTACGTTTGAATGCAGGGGTGTGTTTGTATAAAGTGTTGGCTTTTAAATGCAGGTGTGCATTAGTATGTAGTGTTGGTGTTTGCATGAAATGGTGTTTGTATATAAATTCTGTATTTTAATACAGGTGTGTGTGTGTTTGTATGTAATGTTTGAGTTTGATTCTAGGGGTGTGCTTGGGTGTAAAGTTGGCTTTGAAATGTAGATGTACATTTGTGTGTAGTGTTTGTGTTTGCATATAATTTTGATGTTTGAACGCAGGGGTGTGTTTGCATATTTTATTGCTTGTTTGATTGCTTAGATGTATGCACATACACATATACTGCCACATACACACATGCTTAAAAAAATATATATATACACATTAACAGACAGATACACAAATATAAACACACTGACACATGCAAACACAAAGATACACACACTGACACACATACACAGTGGCACACACTGACACATGAACACACCTTGACACATGCACACCCTGACACAGATACACACACTGACATATGCACACACACAGATGCACACCTTAACACAAAGATACACACACCCTAAAACACAAATGCACACACACACAGATGCATATCCTGACACACAGATACACACACCCTGACACACAGTTGCACACACTGACATATACACACCTTGACACATATACACTCAATGATACATATATTTGACACATACATGTTCACACACAATCTGACATACATATAGACTCACACCTGTCATATTTTTTTATATTTGTAACCACCATCCTATTTGCATAAAATTTGCGTGCAGGAGGGTGGCTTGTCTTCGAGTCATGTCTACAAATGCTCGCAGTTTAGGGAATAAGATCCATGAACTTGTGGCAATAATGGCAACGGATAATGTAGATTTAGTCGCTGTTACTGAGACATAGTATAATGAGAAAAATGACTAGGACATAGCAATACCAGGGTACCCTTTATATAGAAAAGACAGGGAAGGCACGAAAGGGGGAGGGGTGGCCCTGTATGTGAAGGATAGCATAAAATCTAGCCTAATAAAAGTTAGTGAGGCGAACATGGAGTCCGTTTGGGTTACGCTAGAATTTGGTAATCACACAGTAACTCATGTAGGTGTGATTTATAGGCCCCCAGGACAAATAGAAGAGTTAGATAATCTACTAGTTGAGGAAATAGCTAAAATGACAATGAAGGGGGAAGTTATCATCATGGGTGACTTTAATCTTCCTGATGTGAATTGGAAAACAAAAATAGCTGCTTGTGCCAGGAGCACACATATTCTAAACTCCCTACTGAGATTGTCTCTAAAACAAGTCGTTGAGGAGCCAACTCGTAAAGAGGCCATACTAGATTTAGTGTTAACAAATGGAGATTTGGTATCAGATATTACTGTAGGTGAAAGTTTAGGATCCAGTGATCATCAGTCAGTGTGGTTTAATATAAGAACAGTGACTGAGTCACACCACACAAAAACAAAAGTTTTAGACTTTAAAAAAACAGACTTTTCTAAAATTAGAATATGTGTAAAGGAGTCATTATCGGACTGGAGCAATTTAAATGGAGTCCAAAAAAATGGGATTATTTAAACGTTGCACTGCTGAAAGTAACAGAAAATGGCATTAGGCTTGTCAGGAAAAGATTCAAGAAACCACTCTGGTACTCCACAGATGTGGCCAAAATAGTAAAAAACTAAAAGTTAGCATTTAGTAAATATAAAAAAAAACCCAGAGTGAGGAAGACAGAATGATCTATAAGATTAGGCAGAAAGAGGCTAAGCAAGTTATAAGAGCTTCCAAATCACACACAGAAGAGAAAATAGCACAGTCAGTAAGAAAGGGGGACAAAATTTGTTTTGGATACATAAATGAGAAAAGGAAAGTAAAACAAGGATTAGTTAGATTAAAAACAAAAGAAGTAAGGTATGTAGAAGAGTATAAAGGTCTAGATGACTGCCTCAATGAATATTTTTGTTCAGTATTTACAGATGAAAATTAAGGAAAGGGACCTCAGTTAGGAAAAGGGACAAATTAGTCATTTATTACATGTGAGTTTACAGAGGAAGAGGTTCTATTTCAACTGTCAAAAGTAAAGACAAATAAGTCAATGGGACCTGATGGAATACACCCAAAGTCATTAAAAGAGCTTAGTGGTGTACTAGCAAAACCATTAACAGATTTATTTAACCAATCATTGTTAACATGAATAGTCCCAGAAGATTGGAAGTTAGTGAATGTTGTGCCCATTCACAAGAAAGGTAGTAGGGAGGAGTCAGGCAACTATAGCCCAGTAAGCCTTACTTCAGTAGTGGGGAAAGTAATGGAAACCATGTTAAAGGATAGGATTGTTGAACATCTTAAAACACATGGATTTCAAGATCAGAGACAACATGGGTTTACTTCAGGGAGATCATGCCAAACTAATCTTATTGATTTTTTTGATTGGGTAACAAAAATAATAGATCAGGGTGGTGCAGTAGACATTGCTTACCTAGATTTCAGCAAGGCTTTTGACACTGTTGCACATAGAAGGCTTATCCATAAATCGCAATCTTTAAGTTTGGATTCCAATATTATTGAATGGGTAAGGCAGTGGCTGAGTGACAGAGGGTTGTAGTCAACGTATTATATTCGAAACTTGGGCTTGTCACCAGTGGGGTACCTCAGGTATCTGTACTTGGACCCATTCTCTTTAATATTTTTATTAGTGATATTGCACAAGGTCTTGATGGTAAGGTATGTCTTTTTGCTGATGATACTAAGATATTTAACAGGGTTGATGTTCCAGGAGGGATAAGCCAAATGGCAAATGATTTAGGTAAACTAGAAAAATGGTCAGAGTTGTGGCAACTGACATTTAATGTGGATAAGTGCAAGATAATGCATCTTGAACGTAAAAACCAAAGGGCAGAGTACAGAATATTTGATAGAGTCCTAACCTCAACATCTGAGGAAAGTGATTTAGTGGTGATTATTTCTGATGACTTAAAGGTAGGCAGACAATGTAACAGAGCAGCAGGAAATGCTAGCAGAATGCTTGGTTGTATAGGGAGAGGTATAAGCAGTAGAAAGAGGGAAGTGCTCATGCCATTGTACAGAACACTGGTGAGACCTCACTTGAAGTATTGTACGCAGTACTGGAGACCGTATCTTCAGAAGGATATTGATACTTTAGAGAGAATTCAGATAAAAGCTACTAAACTGGTTCATAGATTGCAGGATAAAACTTACCAGGAAAGGTTAAAGGATCTTAACATGTATAGCTTGGAGGAAAGACGAGACAGGGGGTATATGGTAGAAACATTTAAATACATAAAGGGAATCAACACAGTAAAGGAGGAGACCACATTTAAAAGAAGAAAAACTACCACAACAAGAGGACATAGTCTTAAATTAGAGGGACAAAGGTTTAAAAATAATATCAGGAAGTATTACTTTACTGAGAGGGATGTGGATGCATGGAATAGCCTTCCAGCTGAAGTGGTAGAGGTTAACACAGTAAAGAAGTTTAAGCATGCGTGGGATAGGCATAAGGCTATCCTAGCTATAAGATAAGGCCAGGGACTAATGAAAGTATTTAGAAAATTGGGCAGACTAGATCGGCCAAATGGTTCTTATCTGCCGTCACATTCTATGTTCTATGTATGTTTTATGTTCTATGTTCTGTCTGAGGTCCTGCTGGCAGAGGCTGATGGGAGCAAGTGTGAGGCTCACTCCTGCTTCCTCCTTCCCTCCCAGGCTGTCGATACTAGAGGGACCCGGTTGCACACTTAAAGGCCACGGCGCCTGACCAGGACCCTGTTCAATACCCATTGGATGGTTCTAAGGGTATGGGACACCTGATTGGCCCCCAAAGCGTGCCGCCCTGGTAGTTTTGTCACTGCTCATAAAATCCCTTTAAGGTTTGATAAACTGTGCATTCAGAGATGAGCCACTGATATTCATGTGTCATTTGCTTATATGAGTTATACATGTTTTATGTCAGGAGAGTCAATGTTCTCATCTTAACTCCTTTAAGAGATCAGTGAACTTGTGCAAAGTGAAGATTTGCTTTCACCTGAACCACTTTGTCTGGAAATACAAAATTTTTTGCATAGCAAAATAGAGTTCTAGAATGTTTACCATCACTTAATTGGCCCCAATCGGACACATTTCAATTTATAACAGAATGGATCTCCAAGGCTAGAGAGCAGTTTAAAATAATGGATTCAAGTTACATCAGACAAATTTCAACACTGTTTCCATTATTAAAACAATTTACAATCTTTATTCTTCCAATCTTTAAAATTTCAAAAAAATTGAAGCATTACAAACAAGCTCTACGTGTACTGCCTCCAAAGTCTATGCATTTCGTGCTTGTCTGTCATTTTCTCTAGACCACATAAATGCTTTTAAAGCGGATATGGCCACTTTAATGGCTTGCAGCTGTGGGCTAACCACTAAATCCACCCACAAATTCACAAAGGAAATCTGTCTAAAACTTGGCTCTCTAAATAATGAAAGCTTGGAAAATGGAATAGACATAAAAGGACTAGAACCATCAATATCCATATTAGTAGCACAACACCTAAATGCAAGAGATGTTAGATAGGAGTTGTTACGGCACCCCCAGGCATAAAAGTGTCAAACCGCCGTCTAGTACATCTTCCCTTCAAGAGACACAGGCACAGCTACTGCAGAACACTAAACTCTCGAACTGAATACAAGGGAATGCTCCAAACTCCTGAACTGAATACAAGGGAATGCTCCAAACTCCTGAACTGCATACAAGGGAATGCTCCAAACTCCCGAACTGCATACAAAGTAGCACTCCAAACTTCCAGACTGGAACCTCACGAATAGCTGCTAGCAGACGAACAGGAAAAGCACCCAAGCGACTTACACTCCTGGCAATCAGTCTCTAACAGCATGCAGTAAATCCCCCCAAAGATGATACAGAGCTCTGTGTTGCGGGTCAAGCAGTGGTCTGTTTAATGAGGGCTACCTGCCCAGTATTTATGCAGGTCTCCCAGCTGGTGGACCCTCCCCTAGGGGACCAAATGGGAGACTGTGACAAAGGACAGACACAAACCAATGACAGACGCACAGAGGTAAAACATCCCCACAATGCATCCTAATTTCCCTCCCTCTGTCCTGGAGATAATTGGGAAGTAATCCAATTATCTCCCAGGACAGAGGCAAAACTCCATCAACTACATGTCAGTAAAAGACAGTAAAAGACATAAAAATGTATAAAGTTACAACTGTTGCACAAAACATATACATTCTACCTATCCCCAGATAGCTTAGATCTGAGCACACATTATTACCGGATAGCGCTCAGATCACATACATACAGTTCAATCACCATGGAGCCAAAGTCTTTCCCATAGTCTTTTGTTATACAAATAGGCTCCATGGCATGGCTATCTGGGGTAATGCTGTTCATACGGTTAAACTACCTATTGAACAGGCATCCGGTTAAATGACCGAATGCAGACGCAAGGAGGCTGACGGCTCAGCGGTGTTTGCGCAAATAAGTGTCCGTTTCCAGTTCCATAGTTTGGCGCTAAACACCGCTGGTCGTTCGGGACTTTAAAATGGCAGCCGCCACATGTTCAGCAAACGAACAAAGGCCACCCAGCATTTGTCAATTAAGCTGCGGTTAACCACAGCTTCTGGGAAGTAAATTGCCGACACACTCCCAATACAGGTGGTCCAGTCATTCGGTTGTTTGTTCGGTAGAAACACACGAACAAGCCTTTTCTGCAGGGGAAAAGAAGGCTTTTTAGCATGGGGCCATAGTCCAAGGGCAACAGATGAGCAACCAGGCTTCTCCAATTCTTCGTGGCGAGGTTGGTTTCGCCACAGCAGTTTATCCACACAATTGATCATATATATATATATATATATATATGTATATATATATATATATATATATATATATATATATTTCTTTATTGTGTCATTTGCTGTCAACTTTAGAGTATATTGTATGAAAACCACAGTAGATCAACTTTTTCTGCAATGCTGAAATCAGAGCTTCAAGTATCAGAAGTCATTCTAAACCTTTATATTTCGGATTCTTAATATCTGAGTTGCGAATTTAAATTGGATCCCAATGCTTTTGCTAGAATTAATACAAGATAGACCAGTTACATATTATTATTCAGACTCCGGAGAACTGCCCCTATTAAGTTGTTTACTGTAGCATCACTGATATTGCTAGTTTAATGCAGGCCTGTTTGAGATTAGGAAAAATGTATTGATGGTCTTTTACATAATTAATTTCAGAACAAATTAAATTTTAATTGCAGAATAGGTTACTGAACTAATTTTACAGCTGAACAATTGGTTTCCCAACTAAAGCATATACATAATCTCTTGTCAAAAAGGTTAAGTATCACTGTGTTAGATCATATTCCACATACTAAGCATTCTTAGAAAAAAAACTACCAACTTTTTGTTTAAATGATTAACTTTGCTATATTCTGAACAACCATTGCTTTTCTACAACATGTTTATATCAATAGGAAGCTAACATTATTGAGATAAGATTAAAATATAAAATAAATGAAAGTTCAAAACATATTAAATACATTTATTCTTTTTTTCGCATTTACCATCTTGACTTGTTTTTCCATAGAAATACCTGCACAATGATTTGGGTCTTTAACCCCTTAAGGACACATAACATGTGTGACATGTCATGATTCCCTTTTATTCCAGAAGTTTGGTCCTTAAGGGGTTAAGAAGAAACTATGAAGAAATCCACAGGTCTAAAAGTAGGATGAGTTGAGTATGTTGTACATTTTCATTATTTAATTTATCTCTTGTATAGAAATGGAATTATTATTTTGCATTCCATCTGTCTTACTGAAAATCGGATAATTTTTCTGACTCTAAGCCTAAAAGAAAACCGTCTGCTTTTGGCAGTTCTTAGTTTTAGCAATGCAGCTATTGGCAAAAAAAAAAGCTTTTTTTTGTATTCAGTATGGGAACATGTACAATAATTTTATTATACATTACAAAGTTATGTAAAAATGTCATATTCCCGGAGAAGTAAAAGCCAGTAAAGTTGAAAGAAATGATAACAAAACACAATTTTATTTTTTCAATATTTATTTATTTCATGTTCTTGCTGTACTGACAGGTTTGAAACCTCCTGAAAAAGAAACAAGAATAAACAGGAAAGCAACAATTTTTAAGCTCACAATATTGTGCCATACATAAGATCACCTTTAGGGCTTAACTCGCTGAAGGTGACAATATATGCAATACATGTAATTTAAAACATTATTAGCTACTATATGTAGAATATTTCTCAAAGAGCTTTGTGCATTTAAAAAAAAACAAAACCCTGAAACTTATTTGCTAATTTTTCTTCATTTGTGAATGTCAAGAATACTATATATATTAGAGGACAAATCACTGCTTACATTAGACAGTTGTATTGCTATATCAGTTAGCACTGTTAAAATAAGGGTGTTTATAAACATTTAAGTTGAACACATACATGGCTGCTGAAACTTGATTTAGTTGAGTTCATATTTTTGTTTTTACCTTATCTCTTTTATATTAAAGGAGTACTTATGCACCCACATCTTTGGTGTAATATGTAGGTTTGATTTTAGTTGGTTATGCTAGTCGACCTTTTATAGTAATCATATTTTTTTTTTATAAATCAATCATATTTGCCCAATAACTAAAATTATCATTTTGCTATATAAGCTCACCCTTTCTGTTTTTCCCTCCCAAGGTCATGGGAGGACTGGCAAGAGAAGCAGGGTACAATTGCCCCTCAGGCTACAAGCATGAGAAGGCTGTGTGGGTTGTGGATGGCATCCTCAAACTATTCTTCTGAAAATCATCAGTAAAACAATCATGAGGTGTGCTGGGATGTTTGTTTGCACAGCTCTGCAGAAGTAAGGCAGCAGGCAGGAATTGTGCAGGATCTTTGCTGGCTCGGAACTGTGTGGGTTTGTGCCTGGGTTGGCATGCTCTGCCTTCAATGTTCTCCAAGTCTCCTGCAGAACACTGGGAAATATCCTGGTGTACTGCAGTATCTGAGATTGACTAGTCCGCAAGGTGACCTTCTCCTGACTTGCTTGTTCCCGCATTGCCAGCTCTCATCTGCAAGATTTTTCAAGGACTTCCTCATTCCTTTGGAAATCCCTAACTCTTGTCAGAAGACTCTCCCCTAGGCTTAAATCATTGAAGAAGTCACTGAAAACACACCTGAATAGGAAAGCTTGCTATCTTCCTTGGCGATGCTTCTCTCATTATATAGCCCAGCTCACTCTCTCCTTCCACTATTTGCCTGTTTCACACACCTACCTTTACTAACTTTTTTGGACACAGGCATCTTATCCATCAGTGTGTCCTCCCCTCTGACATGCTGTTATTTTCCTTGTGTATTGTGTCTTATTCTTCATAGATTGTAAGCTTGTTTTTGCAGGACTTTCTTTGCCTCTTGTCGTGGAATATCCCCATTCTGTAGTTGCTAAACACCTTGGAATATGTTGATGCTATATAAATAATAATAATAATAATAATGAGTATGTCTGATATCCCTGGAAGAGTTTGCCAGTGACTGCAGGGTGATATGAGGTAGTGATCATGACAATCATAGCACATTCTAGTTGTCCCTGGTGGCAATGAAGTGGGTGGGAGACTGCGGCTCTTAGGCATATACAGGATTCTGTGAATGTTGTTTAATACTATGCAGGTTATACTGATCGTAGTTGCAAGGATGTGTTATTGCAAAACTTTGCAACTCCAGCAGCCTCTATATGGGATTCTGAGGGTTCTTTGCGGTATCTTAGTTGTTCCTAAGCCTCTACTACAACTACCTTCACTACTAAATATATATGAATGTGTGTATATATATATATACAAAAATCATATCAGGATAGCTCTCTCACGACTTGTACAAAAAAACTGATTGACGTTTCAGTTTGATCATCTCAATCTTACATCAGGATAGGCATATCCATTTATTTTTACTTTCCCCTAGCTCAAAAATTGCCAGCCCAGGGACCCCATCTCTTCACTCATTATGCAATTTTGAATAAATTCATATTTAATGCTACAGCATAGAGTTTATGTAACAAAAAGTGCTTCTTAAAGTCGTATTAACATTTTCTTATGTTGTTTTTTTCAGGCTGTGTGGAGGAAACTTGGAGATGCTGCAGGTTCATGTCCTGGAATTAGACATCTCTCTGCAAATCAATATAAAGGACCAATGTGACTGAAGATGGATATCGCCTGAGCCCTTCTTAAGATAAAGAACAAATTTAAAATGACAGTGGGAGAGTCACATAGAAGAATTAATCACAAATATTAAGCCCCAGGCAGAGTGGGTTATCTGACGTAATAGATTGATTAATTTAAAATTGGCACAACTCGCTTAATATTATCGTTCAAGCTGCAGTTATGTCCTTTGGACAATAAGCACATCTAGTTTTACAGCACATTTAAAATATAAAATACCTTTTGGTTATGGTAAAGTTATTTAAAGTCAAAAGGTAAACATGCGTTTAATATTACAATCATTTTCAATATACTCTTACAAAATATGTGGATATATTCTAAAAAGCCTAAGTAAATATGATAAAACGTTATTGTAAATCTACAGCAATTTAAAGGTATTATATCGCTAAGTGACACGTAGTCTTCTTGGCCTTAAACTAAAGAGATGATGAAAATGAAAATTTATTTTTAACAATGCTATCAATATTTGTAAAGGTAGGAGGTAGGGTAGGCTTTATTGCGTAATCTTAAACAATATAAATTATCTGCACATTATATCATTTAAAAAAAGCTTTCAAACTGTGTTATTAAAAGCTTATTTCTGCCGATTCATATACACATTCTACAAAAGGTGCTGCACAATCATGGTCCAAGTATATTCTAAAGGTCAAATTATTGCCAGCTAACGTATTACCTATTTAGTTATATTTTGAGGTGCTAAATAAAGTAGTAATATTAATAATAAAAATAATAATATATAAATACTGTGGTTTATTCACTAAACAAAGAAATGGGGGGGGGGTTGACAATGACATTTTGAAATAGGCACAATAGCGAAATTGGACGAAATCTACAACTGTTTTTCAAGCTCCAAGGTGTTTCGCAAAAAAATAAATGCAAATTTCCTTGTCAATTCTTTACCATTCCCAGTTTAGTTTATGAGTCCCATGGTTTCGTTTCAGGGACTGTAGCAAACAAAAGATAAAATAGTATTTATTTCTAAAACATATAAACAGCAAAAAAAAACAACACTTTTTTATATGATTTAGATTATTTCAGAAAAATATATTGGGACCACTCTTGGCTTGCAAATAGTACATTTAATTTTCAAGTCAAAAATTAATTTAAAAAAAAAAAAATGACATGAGACACATTATGTTTTTGAATGCTTTTTTCTGTTTTATATGTTTTCTGGTTATTTAAAAACTATACCGAATTGCACTGCATTTATTAAAATAAAGCTTTTCCTGCATACCATTTCTCAAAAGCAAATCAAAGCATGTCCTTCCATTATTAAACCGCTAGATACTCTTTATCAGATTGCCTGAATATCGACCAAGAGGTGCCATAGATGTGTGTAGCTGGATATTTTTTCCATACGTAAAAACTATTAGGTTGTGTGTAGTTAAATGCTTTGATAGACGTTTGATGTGTATAAAATGCTACGATAGTTCCTTGTATGAATGTGCAACAGGCTTGTGACAATATATAGTTGCTTATTTTTTCACTGTAAGTATTACATAATAGGAATGCAACAATCTTCTATTTTTGATATGTTAGTGGTCTGATCCAAAGCAAATATATGTCACTTTACTTCTTTACCTTATTTATCTAAAAACTATTTAGCGTGACTTCTGTTTATTTTATCACCTGAATTCAGTAGTGGCATATGGAAATACCTTAATACATAATTTCTATTTAAAGTTAACACTCCGGGCACCATAGCAACGTCATCAAAATTGGGCTATTGTGGTGTCAGGAGGTCCCTGGTGCAGATTCACAAAAAAATGGTTTGAAAAGAATATGTAGTTTTCTAATGCCTTTTTGTGAATGAGGAGCCAGTGATTGATTGAGAGCATCACCTTATCGCTCTTAGCCAATCAGTGGCGATCCTGCCCACAGCAGCCATTATTTTCCATATTTAAGATTTTCAGCAAACTGAAGAACATGGGGGAAGAGAGATCTGGCACTGGAGGGCAAACATTTTGTGAATGGTTTACCACCTAAAGGTGATCCAGTGCCAGTGACCTCTTGGCACCATATCAACTTTATTTTAATTAAGTTGTTATGGTGTAAGAACTGTTCCTTCAACTTCAGAATCCCAACACTGTGTTGAGTTATTACTAGATTATCCTTTGCTTTGATAATGTAGTAATATCTTGTGTTTATCAAACCATAGCCAATAAAAGAGTATTGCTGTAAAATGCTAAATTTTCCAATCAGCTTTCCAAATCTTTTGAGATCTATTTCATCTTAGCTTTGTCCTAATTTTAGAAATAAAAAAAATGGTCAACATATGACAATTAATATCTTTAGCAAACTGATGTCTAGACAAATTAACCCTATATCTATTTACTTTGCTTCTTAAAGAAACACTCCAAGCACTATAACCACTACAACCCCCGTTGTAAGTAGGCAAACTGTATTAGAATTGTTTGTCTTCTTATATTATTATTATTATTATTACTGGTATTTATAAAGCGCCAACAGATTCCTGCAGCGCAAATGAGGTCTGCTGGGCTCCGCTACCTGTCTTCACCACTTCCTCTACTAAGCTGTTGCTGCAATTAGCTGAGAATGTCAGTTCGTTAGGTGAGAGCACTTAGCTCAGACAGCGAGAGTTCCGGCTCTCCATTGGCAGTAGTAGGGGTGGAAAGTGGCATTCAGAAGAACCCAAGTAAGAAGTAAAATCTTTCTAAAATGGTACGGCTACTTAAAAATTTTTTGAAAACGTATATGGCATTTATTTTATTTACTTTTTCTTATTTTTAATATTGGGAGGATCCATTCAATCTTTTTCCTTTTCTTCCCCCAACCCTGGAAAATTCTGTGTTTTTTAAGAATCTTAATTTTGGTGACCCAATCCCCATTGTTCTACATTGCTGCATTTTGCTTGAATAGTTAAGGAACAGAACTCATCTTTATAGGATCCTGGCTTCATTACATTTGGAGTCTAAAAAAGACAAAATTAATTCACCTACATTTTGCATATTTAAACTTATAATTTTATTTTTGCATTTTCTAGAGATATACAATTATTATACTTTCCTGCAATAAATGTTTTTTAACCCACAACCATGGATGAGGTTAAATTAACAGCTTGCATTTGAGTATTTTAGGGATGCTATTGGCCAGTGTCACAACTTACCAACACAAAGGGGGAGATAAGGTGTCTTCAGTTTTCAGCTGTAACAAAAAAAATAAAGTTTAAAATAACACTATAAATGTTCTATTTAAATAGACATTAACATAATAAGTAAAACATGCCATTTCTTTATTTAAAAAAACTTTTTTTTTAATTGCAACCTTCAGAATTGTTTATACAGTTATCTTGATACATATATTAAGATTATAAAGATAAATTAAAACATAATATATACAATAAAGATTTTAAGATGATTAAAATATAGAAAAGAAAATAGTTGGCATCAAAGATTTTTGAAGATAATTTCTCTATAACAATATTAGTGGAAAATTAGGGTTTCATAGAAATGATGAGAACAACAACAGGGTCATTTTATTTAATAAAGATTATAACCAACCATTGTCATCCATGTCAAAATAGCTTGTAAATTAGCTATAAAATTAGCCAAGCTGCCAGATGTAACCAACTGAGCCATTTTGTCATATCTTTCACAAACTGGTTCACAGCAAACGGTTCAGAGAAAAATACCAACTAGTATTAGTATTATTTAGTTTACTACATTTTGGAAATTGTCTATCTTTGCCATGAGCTCGTTTGCCCTGTGTTTTAGAAATTCTTTATAGGGAGATCCATATAAGGATATGGATTTAGAAATGTGATAGGAGCTTATGGGGAAGACACAGACGGGGAATTTAACATTCTATCAATAAAGGTATTAGTGGAGAGATGGGGAAATGGAAAAAAGGGTGGTTTGGGTGTTAGAAAGGCATACATATGAAAAGACCTAGTGTCTGTTAAGACATAAATGAGGGCATTATGAAAGAAGCACAAGTGGATGGGAAATGGGGTAAAATGCAGGACATAACAGATAAGTGTGAGGGAGACACATGTCAAAGAAGGGAGGATACACAAGCGAGATGTTAATACATGTGGTAGGAGACATGGAAAAAAGCACAAGTACAAAGGAAAAGTATATCGGTAATGAGGATATAAATATCAGACAGAAATGGGTGAAAGAGTGAGGTTAAAATGGAGAGTGAGATACAAATGGAGAAAAGATGGTGAGGGGATTATACTTGTAATCAAAATGGCAACATAGACACAAAACATTAAGAAGGACAAAAATGCTCTCAAATTGGCATGACATCTATAAAACACTCTTCATGGAAAACTTATCTTTTGACACATTCTTCCTTTCCTTATTTCCCTTTCTTCCTTCCCTTTCCTCTCTCTTGTCTTTCCTTCCATCTCTCTTTACTTCCTTTTTCTCTCTCACTTTCTCAACTGTTACATCGCGTCCTTATCCAGAGCACTTTACATAGATCAACAAATGACAAAATAATTGGTAAAGCCCTTTTTGATACAGTCATTGAATTGTAATGTAATCGGGTATAGTTCCTACAGGACACACCATTATGAAGTGAAAAAACATTCAAGTAAATAATTTAGCACAAGAGAACAACAAAGTTACATAGAACAAAGTGTAGAACAAAGTTACATTTAACTAAGGTATAGTAATCATAATATTGTATTTTTCCTTGACAACACTGTAGTTAATTCCACCCAATGTTTCAACCCTAAATACCTCATTCTAAAGGACTACCCTATCTCTATATCCCAAACCCAACATGAGTTTACCTTAGAAGTGAACAGTTTTCAGTGGCAATTTATTGACACTGCACTCGTATGCCCATTTTTATTATAACATTGACCTATATAACGTAAATATGTAAAACATTTAATTTCCCGCACCAATACTTTAAATGTAAACGGAAGGGTTATACACTTATTATCACTGAGAAGTCAGTGCGATTCACTTTCAGCGATCTAGACATTCATATTGCAATAGTCATTCAACTGTGCAGTCAATGCAGCATGTTGAACTGCAAGATTACCACCAATAAGCTGCTTGGGTGGTGATAAGATCAGTTGGCCAAAACTTAATTTCTGAATTTTATCTGCAGTTAGTTTAAGTCTGTAAATTGTTTTCCAATACTTGACTATACAACTGACTTGAACCGACTTCGAAACAAAGCATTCTAACCAACTTTATGTCAGTTGAAAAATCTGACTTTGGTAGTTCCCTTTTTATTTGAGTTCCTTAAAGGACCACTCTAGGCACCCAGACCACTTCAGCTTAATGAAGTGGTCTGGGTGCCTGGTCCAGCTAGGGTTAACCCATTTTTTTATAAACATAGCAGTTTCAGAGAAACTATGTTTATCAATGGGCTAAGCCTTCCCCCATTCCCTCTAGCGGCTGTCTCATTGACAGCCACTAGAGGCGCTTGCGTGCTTCTCACTGCGATTTTCACAGTGAGAGCACGCAAGCGTCCATAGGAAAGCATTGATAATGCTTTCCTATGCGACCGGCTGAATGCGCGCGCAGCTCTTGCCGCACGTGCGCATTCAGCCGACGGGGAGGAGAGGAGGAGGAGAGCTCCCCGCCCAGCGCAGGAAAAAGGTAAGTTTTACCCCTTTTCCCCTTTCCAGAGCAGGGCGGGAGGGGGTCCCTGAGGGCGGGGGCACCCTCAGGGCACTATAGTGCCAGGAAAACGAGTATGTTTTCCTGGCACTATAGTGGTCCTTTAATTATTATTGTGAGCAAATTTACTTAGAAAAACAGCA
Source organism: Pelobates cultripes (assembly GCA_933207985.1). Lineage (NCBI taxonomy): Eukaryota > Metazoa > Chordata > Amphibia > Anura > Pelobatidae > Pelobates > Pelobates cultripes. Next base: position 314,141,826 of record OW240913.1, on the reverse strand, counting down.
AATAGTTTCCTAATTTTCTGTCTGCACAAACTCTCATCATAATAAAGGTAAACTAAAATGAATAGGTAGATCAGTCATGCGCTAATTTCAATTACGGCATACTGTATAATCACTGTTATGAGTACGACACATATAAAAAGCTTACTGCAAGCCGATGCTGTGCTAACCTTGCCGTTACTGCAGTATATATTTCAAATTATAATTAAGTTTTCAGTTTGGTTTATTACCTTTGCTTTAATCATATTTTAGGGGACTTGGTTTTAGATGGATCTTAATAACAAATGATAACAAAAATGTTTCATTCATATAACTGCTTAAAACTCTTAGAGCTATGTTTTTCTTTAAAACAAAACCTCTGATTGCTTCTTTCTGAAGATAGTCTTAAAAGCACTGACTACACTTTAGCTAGGATGAACATACCTTGTACCTACAGTATGTTTGCTGCAAATACATTACATAAGTAAAGATACAGAGCACACATTTCGAGTTTTGTTGTATTTTGTTTACTTTTGTAGTGAATCTATCATAGAAATACATCATAGCAGTCCTTGCAGCTGGCAGATCCACATCCCTTGACGTCCCATTGTACAGCGCTAAGGAATCTGATGGCGCTAAATAAATAATAAAATAATAATAAAAAATAATAATGACATCATCAAGTCTGCCGACTCTTTAGCTTCTTGTTCAATCAAACGATTCTTATAGAGAAACATTACTGATGAGCAGAGCATGCATGGTGAGCGCCACCCTCACTTATCAAATGCTTCTCATAGGGATGCACTGAGTGAAATACGTTCCTATGAGAAGCACTTGATTAAGTTTGACGTCCACATGGTCATTGCAGTGGAAATGCTTCTAGTGGTTGTCAGAAAGACTATAATGAACTCTACAATGAGAGCATTGCCATCTCTACAAAAAAACAAAACATTGCAAACAGGGCCACTGCACCTAGACCCCTTAATTAAGATGAAGTTACAGTGGCCCTTTTTTCACTGTAAATTCACTTAGAATTCTCACTTTAATGAAAAAGTCTGTAAGCATTTACCTTGAAGGACTATTAGTCTAATACTGGGGTAGGCAACTTTATATATATATATATATATATATATATATATATATATATATATATATATATATATATTCTTGAAGAGTAACAAAGCAACAAAAAAAGATTTGAATAGGCTATACATCGGTACATCTGCAGCTTTGATGTCCACCACATTAAGAAACATGTAAAACACATAACATAGGCAGCATATGATCCATACATCTCAATGTACTTTACCAAATAAGTGCATGGCTTGTTTATCTTGCGATTGCAAATAAACTGTCATTTGAAGTACTGTATTTTTGAAATTGTTGCATTCCTATCATTTATATATAGATATTAAAAAGAAAATTACAGGCCTGAAGCACTAATCTGGAGTGCCTAATATACCAGACAGTGGTGTTTTAAATTAGAGACAATTATGTACATTTTGATACTGTATTGAGATTATTTTTTTACAGTTCTGCATATGATATAGCATCAAGTGTATGTATTCATTAGAGCAACAATAATAAACTATTTAATCTCAAAATTGTTATTGTTTATCTTTTCTACATCACAAAAATGTATTTTGTTTATTTCAGCTTGCCAAATGTGAAATTACTTTAAATCTCAGATTTTTGTTACAACGTTATGGTTATTGTTGCAAAAAGCTAAAAAGAGTAGAGGAGAATTAATTTCATTTACACAATTGGTTATTTTATTATATTTGTTTATTTATAGTTCAGTCAAAGAAGATGTGGCAACTTGAAACAAAATATCAAGTATATTTATATCATCACAGAGCAGCGTTTCCCAATTGGTGTTCCACGGAATCCTAGGGTTCCGCAAGAATAAAATTGGAGTTCCACTGTGATTTGCCCATCTGGTTGCAGAGAGACCTGGTCAGCGCTGCGGCCGATTAATTGCGTAACTGGGTTCCTGTAGTATAGGATGCTGGGAGGAAGTTATGGACTGCAGTTTCCTCCCAGCTTCATATATAAAACGCTGAGCTGGAGGGAGAGAGGCAGAAGCCAGCAGTGAACAGCTCCCCTCACACATACCAGCCTCAGCCAGCAAGTCACCCTTCTGCAGACAACAGGTATGCTAACAGAAGGGTGACTGCAAATATATATAAAATGACATGTGTGTGTATTTCACAGTGTGTGTGTGTATTTGTGTGAAATCTGTGTGTCACTGTGTGTATGTGTCACTGTGTGTATCTGAGTGTGTATATTAATGTGTCACTGTGTGTATCTGTGTGTCAGTGTTTGTGTCACTGTGTGTGTGTGTTTGTAGCAGTGTGTGTATGTGTCTGTGTGTTTGCCAGTTGCCATGTGTCACTGTGTGTATCTGAGTGTATGTGCCAGTGTGTGTATCTGAGTGTCAGTGTGTGTATCTTTCCGTGTGTTGGTGTGCGTGTATCTGAGTTTGTGTATGTGCTAGTGTGTACCTGTGTGTCAGTGTGTGTGTGCCTGTATGTGCCTGTGTGTGTGCCAGTGTGTATCTTTGTGTCAGTGTGTATACGTCAGTGTGTATATCTGAGTGTGCCTTATCTGTGTTTCAGTGTGCATCTGAGTGTCACTGTGTGTATCTTACAGTGTGTGTGTGTGTGTATCTGTGTGCGTATATCTGTGTGTTAAGGTGTGCGTGTGTCACTGTGTGTATCTGAGTGTGTGTATATGTCTGTGTATATGTGTGTATCTGCAACAGTGTGTGTATCTGTTTGTCAAGAGGTGTTCTTGTGTCAGTGTGTTTATGAATGTGTGTATATGTGAAGTGTGTGTGTGTGTGTATCTCTGTGTTAATGTGTATGTATATCTGTGTAAGTATGTATGTGGCAGTGTATGTGTATACATCTCAGCTATCAAACACCAACACAACATACAAACACACCTCTGCAAACACAAACATTACATACAAAAACACCCCTGAATTCAAACTCCAATACTACACACATGAATTTAAAAGCAAACTCTACATCCAATCATCCGCCTACACGCAAATGAAAACATTACATACAAACACCAACTATGCACGCAAAAGCACACCTGCTCCTAAGTAATACAATCGGTTTACTATCTGTAGAAATAATTGTATATATAAAAAAAAAAATTGTGAAAAAAAGAAAACATTACACTCTGCTAATTAAAATGTTTTTGTTATGGCGCAAATTTTTTTGGGGGGGACGGGGGGAAGGTTCCACGATGTTGGTAAACTATGTTAACCCCTTAAGGACCAAACTTCTGGAATAAAAGGGAATCATGACATGTCACACATGTCATGTGTCCTTAAGGGGTTAAAGGGTTCCACAGGAAAAATATATTGGGAACTCCTGTCATAGAGTATTTGCAAACTGAAAAAATTTAAAAAGAGTAGCATCAATTTAACATTTTATAAATGGAGAATGGATCAGCGTTGCGTGATATAGTAGGGAACTAAAAACAAGTGGAGAGCTGCAACCTATAAGTATGAGGTTCCCTCTAGAGTCCTCAAAGGAGAAATGGCAAAACATACACTTAAAAACATAAAAAGAGATATATAAATAATAGTCCAAGTACTTAGTGCACTTTTAGTAAATTCCAAATGGGTGAGTGAAGATCTCAGTACTTTGTGTCTTTCTTTTACTGTTTCCAGTAAATATATAGAGGTAGTGTATTCAATGAAAAACTGGATCTTCTAATGTAAACGTAGTCTTGACTCGATGATAACCATGAAAAATAGAGAAAACAGGGAAAATCCAATAGTTTATGCTCTAAAATAGGTGAGTGTATTACCTCCCTATTATTCTTCACATTCATAGTTACTAATAGACAATCTACACTATTGGATTTTCCCTGTTTTCTCTATTTTTCATGGTTATCATCGAGTCAAGACTACGTTTACATTAGAAGATCCAGTTTTTCATTGAATACACTACCTCTATATATTTACTGGAAACAGTAAAAGAAAGACACAAAGTACTGAGATCTTCACTCACCCATTTGGAATTTACTAAAAGTGCACTAAGTATTTGGACTATTATTTATATATTCCTTTTTATGTTTTTAAGTGTATGTTAACATATTATATTTATCTTTTTCCATTTGTTGTAGCGCGACCTATTATTTCTGTTTTTAACATTTTATGCCTTATTTTTAGTTATAATTATTTGATGCACATTGTTTAATGCTATAGGCACCAACATAGGCAACGTTAGCTTAATGAAGCAGTTTGGGTGCTCATGTGTGTATATATATGTCATGCACATGCAGCCTCTTCGCTGCCATTTAGGAGGTAAATCACTTTTATTTTTATTTATGCAGCCATAGCCTCACCTCTCTTGGCTGTTGTTCATATAGCCTGCATGACAAAATGGTTTCATTTTCAATCAGATGTTAACTTGCTTTATATATATCTATACAGTGTTTATCTCCTACAGGCCAACAACAGAGCAGGACATTAGAAATTCTAAATTAAACAGAATGTTTAATAAAGGATGTTTAAACATTAGATCTCTCTTTACAGGAAGTGTTTAGAAAGAATGTGCACATCACATTCAGGGAGGTATGGTTAGGACTGTGTAACCAAAGTGATTTAACTCCTAAATACCACAGAATTGAGCTGTGAGTCTGCAGGCTCATGATCTATACACCAAACTAAAGTTGTTTTGTTGTCTGTAGCATCCCCAAAGGTAGAATACTATTTTGTGATGGACAGTTTGTCCTGAAGTGAGAAGAATACTTTCTAACCAATTACTTCAGTGACTTGATTGTGCTCTCATCATAACATAAGATTGCCATGAATGTAGCGGAGAGCTGATATTCCACAGGTTATCTCCACTTAAGATCCCAGTGAGGCTCAGGAACAAGTATTATAAATCCATAAGGCAATAATTCCAGCAGGTAAAACAATCCAACAATATCCCAACATCAATCCCAATGACTGGACGACACACAGCATCAGGAGCAGAACTGAACGTTTAATCACACAAACTCCTTTTAAAGGTTTCTCCCATGCAAGGGAGGGATTCACATTAATTGGTACAGTAGCCAATAGTACAATAGTTACCTCCCATACATCTCCTCTCCTCAATGTGACACATAATCCACATATTCAAAATTCACCCAGATCGGACCAGGGGTTCGGGAGTTAGGTGGAAGAGACAATTTGACCGACCGCACATGAGGTGGTAGCCGAAAAGGGCTCCATGTGTTTTAGCCCTGTTCTCCCGTTCGGGAGATAAAATACATAGTAATACTTGACATCCACCATTACATCGGTATTCCCCTGAATACCCTTGTTCAGTATTTTGAATTCACCGAACGAGGGGCTGGTTGGCCCCTCCGTTCGGGAGTTACGGAGCTCTGGAGGTCTCAGCGATGTTCGAGTAATTGAGTGTCCGATTTGAGTTCCAGACACTCGACGACCAAACACCACTGAGTTTTTCGTGCGTAAGGTGAACTCTACATACAATTTTAGTTATACAGGAGAATAAACACACAAATTGCATTTTTTTTAACACAACACTTGAGGACAGCCCAAGGCCGTCTGCTACAATGGATAATATAAAGAATCGGCATGTATATGTAAATTCTATTTGTATATTTATGTAATCTTTTTACATATTTACATTATTTTATTAATTACAGTATGAGGGGCCTGTCTGACAACACAGGCAGAAAGAACATGACATTTTATTTGCAAGCTCTATGTTTAACCCTGTAACTTTCCAAAACACCATACAACCTGTCATGGGGTGTACTGTTGTACTCGAGAGACTTTGCTGAACACAAATATGAGTGTTTCAAAACAATATCATCAGTAAAAGTGCAGTTTGTGTGTGAAAAATGCATAACACAAATATGAACTCTAATTTTGGCAAGGGTCTGTTACTCAATGGCTACTTTAAAAAAGTGGACAATCCCAATTTTGAATACCCTGGGTTGTCTACTTTTGCAAATGGTATGTCATGATGGGGGTAATTCTTATTACAGTCTCAAAGGCAACATGACCAATCTGGCAAATTTCAATGTGTAGATGGGCAAGCCTTATATTTGACCCTGTAATTTTCCAAAACACTGTAACACCGGACATGGGGGTACTGTTATACTTGCGAGACATCACTAAACACAAATATTAGTGTTCTATAGCAGTAAAATGTATGTAAAAGTGGCTACTAAAAACAAATGACCATACCCAATTTTGAATACCCTGGATTGTCTACTTTTGCAAATTGTATGCCATGATTGGGTTAATTTTTATTCCTGGGCTGCCATACGATTTCAAAGGCAACATAGACCCAGCAAACCAATCTGTCAAATTTCAATGTGTAAAAACTGAAAAAGGGAAATATATATATTTGATAGTGTTTTGACACTGTAAGTTTAAAAAATCCCATAAAATATGTGTATGTAGGGTACTATTGTACTTGTGAGACATCACCGAACACAAATAAGTGTATTTTATTACAGTTAAAGCTAACAGTATTATGACATTCACAGTTAAGATGCCACGCAGAACTAAAAAATAACACTTTAAAAAACCTATTTCTTAATCACTCGCATTTTTTTAAATTTTATTCATATTAAATTATGTTTCATATATAAATAATTAATGTGATTAATAAATAATTAATATTTCTCCTGAATAAAATTACATCAAATAAGTGTAGGTGTACTTAATATGAAAGACGTAGATTATGGTTGAACAGACATATAGTCAAACTCTAGGTTTTGATTTGGTTTAGATCAGCACTCGTACCATTGCCTTCGTCCTTGAGGGGTTAACGAATACCACTCAGCTGGTAGGAAAAATGTATCCAAACAAAGCACTAATGTCTGTGATTACTATCTAGCATACTAGCACAAATTGTTTACTGAGATGATGCAACTACAAAAAAACAAAATAAGGAAAGGTACTTTATTGATTTCTATAAGGATAAGGAAACAGTATTTTTTGTAGATGTTAACCTTGAAGAGATATATAACCTGTTGCAAAAAAATGTGCTTTGACTTTTTTAACAATTAAATAAATAAGTCATGAATTGTAAATAAAAAGTTATCTATTTTTACTAATACTGCCTAAGACACATAGAAAAGTTAGCTTAGAGAAACTCAGTAGCTTGCCCTTTGGTAAATCCCCACTCAGATCTCAAAATAGTTTTTGCTCACTTGTGTCATTACAGATAGAACATGTCTGAAGCATATCAGACTGATCCCACTCATGACGGGAGTCCAGAACCAAAATGCCAGCAAGTTCTCTCTGTACGAGAGATACATCAACCCTGAGACGATCGTTTTGGCCTTCTTTGGGCCTCATCAGTGAGGTGTGGCTGATACTCCTCTAGGCGCAATTCTCCTCTCTAGGGGATAACTCCTGCCACTGGGGAGGGAGACTGTTTTCCCTCCCAGGAACACAATTTGCTGATGGGGAGTGGGACTGACTGTCCCCACTCCCAGTAACTTGCACTAGCGCTGAGGAGAGAGATCGGTTGTCTCCTCTCCCTGTAATAAGCACTGCAGCTGGGGAGTGAGACTGACTGTCTCCATTCCCAATATCTCACACGGCTGCTGAGGAGTGAGACCATTTGTCTTCCCTCTCTGAAACATAATCTGCCGCCTGGGAGTGAGACCGACTGTCTCCCCTCCCTAGACCACACTCTGCCGCTGGGGAGTGAGACTGACTGTCTCCACTCCCAATAACTCACACTGCCACTGGGGAGTGAGACTGACTGTCTCCCCTCCTTGGAACACATTCTGCTGCTGGGGATGGAGGACGATACTCTCCTCTCTCCGGAATACACACTGCTGTTTGGGAGTAGGACAAGCTGTCTCCACTCCCTGTAACTCACTGGACTGCTGGGGAGGGAGACCCACTGTCTCCACTCCCAATAACTCGCACTGCCGTTTGGAAGTGAGACCAATTGTCTACCTCCCTGAAACTCACACTGCTGCTGGGAATGGGGAACGACATGCTCCTCTCCCTGGAATGCACACTGCCACTCGGGAGTGAGAGCGACCATCTTCCCTCCCTGGAACTCACTCTGCCACTGGGGATGGAGGACAATGCTCTCCTCTCCCTGGGTTGCCAAGTTCATGTGCTCCATCACTTCAGAGACCGGAGGCGCTATCCGGTGAAACAGGCATATGTAGTCCTGTTCAAGCTCCCACTCCCGGATAACCAAAAAAGTCAGATCCACCTGCATTTCTGCTTTCCCCATAAGGTCCAAGCTGTCTTCCCGCTCATCTTGGATGCACCAGAAGCAGGAACTATCTTGGTCTCCTAATGCCTTACCATGATCAAATACCTCCCAAAAAAGACCAGGGCCATCGTACTTCTTTCTCTCAATGCATTTATGTTGGACCAGCCATGGGTATAGGTGGGAGGCATCCCACCGCCGCAAACAATGTAGCGGAGCTCCTTGTATCCTGGATGGGTACCTCTGCCAAGGATCACTTCCTAGCTGGAACCAGGGAAAACCTCAGCGCTTCTGCTCCAGTTGCCATGGCTTGACTGGGGTCCTCCTGGTGCCTCTCCATCCTGAAACAGGATAGGGGAGCAGCCCTATTCCCTCCCAGGGACTGGACAACACACAGTCCTGGGAGCTCCAGTCCTTACTATCACGATTCCGGAACCTAACACGCTTACAGGACACAGAGAGGAAAGATGCTATACCGGTCCTTAGAGTGGCCGGGCTAAGCACACTAAGAATGGTCAGGAGACAAGCCAAGTAAAGGGAGCCAGAAAACGGGAGAACGAGAAACAAGCTGAGGTCAAAGGAGTGGAGAAGACAGGATAATCGGAATAACGAGCCAAATAATCAGTAACCGGAGAGCAACACGAGAGAACAGCACTACAGGTATCACAAGACCACAACAGGGCACTGAGGGACAGGAAAGGTAAGTATAAATACCCTTGGTTTAATTCTGATTGGATAACTTCCAATCAGAATTAACAATCACACGTGGGGGATATCTATACCTCCCACTGTGATTGTGGTACTGTTTCTTTAACGCCGGGTCACTCACGTGACCCCGGCATTTGCATAATTTAGTGTCCTCCCAGCGTGCAGCGTTATACATGCTGCCGCTGGGGGGCGTGGAGGACGCGAGCGGCGAGCGGCAAAGAGGAGACGCCGCTCGCCGACAGGTGGCATGCAGCCTCCCCTCTTAGCTGCCCGCGGATCCCTGACACTTACAAGGACTTTCCCTGCCAAATCCTCGACGAGCTGGAACAAGGTCCTCATTAGTGATTAGCTATTTCCCGTCCCAGCAACTAGACGACACATAGTTCTGGGAGTACAACTGATTTTAATGAGCTAAATTCTGCCATTTATGCACAGACCCCAGCAGAAGGTCTCCATTGTATTCAACACTATATATTATACAATAATAATCTCCCAGGAACAGAGAGCCCAACACAAAATATAAAACCATAAAAGTACCCCAAAGCATAATAAAAACAAAAAATAACCCAACAAATACAATACATACCCAAATAGCCCTGATCTGAGCACACAAGTTCTCCAAATAGCGCTCCGATCCATGCAGTGTTGGGGAAATGCCACCGTGTTAAAGTTCTGACAAGCCACATATGTGGTCCTATGCCCAAATTAGTTCCAGGGAATTTGGTGCTTTTGCCAGTCAACTTTCGTGAGCTCCTGCAGCCGCAGCCGCTCTCTGGTAGCGTTTTGTGTACTTGTTCTCAGACACCTTTCTTCCAAAAAGCGCTCTCCTGGAGGATTTCAAAGTGGTTCAAAACCCTGAAGCAAGTTGTCAGGGATCTGCACGGTCACCTTATGCCGAAAACAATTCCATAACATTCGCGGCTAAGTCCCGCTGAGGTGACCTGGAACCCACAAAGTCCTCATGACTAAATTAATTCCATAGCGGTCATGGCTAAGTACCGTTGAGGACTATTCGTGGGTTTGGTTTATGCGAACGGCCGCCAGGGAGCTAGCTTTTGGTTCCATTCGCATAAAGGGAAAGTGCCGGACCAGGGACACCCAGGGAAAGCAAACAATGGATAATTTGCAAACGGTGTCCCAGACCTGGACCATAGTCGGCGGGCAGGAGACCATCTTCCACACTTCACTAGGAGTCCGTATCAAACATACGTGAGAAGGAGCATTTGTCACAGATTTAATATTGAAGGACAAGCTTTCAAATTAACTTAATATTTCTGGATAAACTTTTCAAATGATTTATTTACAAAAGTCACCATTACGCTGTATGTAAATTTTAGCATATAAATCGTTTGAAAAGTTTAGCCAAAAATATTAAATTTAGGCCTAAAATAGATTAGTATCCTTCTCCTCCACCAAAAACAAGATATATGTATCCAATGCTGTATAAACTATATATGCCCAATTGTTTTACATACGTCCTTTTCTGATAGGTGGAGCCACATCAAAGCATAGTGATCAATCTGGCGATATCTAGCACCCATCAAGTGAAATATATTAATTGTTAATTTATCCTGAATATTTTTCACCCTGACACCTTTTCACCTTTGAAAAACAATCTGGATATGTCACAAAAGCAATAAAGACTATTGCCTTCCTTTCATCTGTCATGCTTAAAACATTGCACTTATTTAGATTCAAAATGGTATGTCATTATCAGTATGGCTTAGAAAATGCACAAAGGAAATTCAATGTTGAAATGAATAAATGCTATTTATTTTTATTCTAACAGAATATCAGCATTTTCTCCTGAATAAGCTAAGCAATTATAATAATTTTACAATCCATACTCACATCTCAGAGGTGTTGTTTACTAACTAGTGTTTTGATTAGAATGCTATCTGTTTCAAATGCTTATTGGCCTAATAAATCTGTTTCAAATAATGATGTGCTAAATCTTTACAACAGAGAAGTTAATAAATAACGAATGTAGCATAGAACATGACAGTGTTTAGAGACAAAGTTTATACATAGTGGATGATGTATGGAATTTATATCAGCTATAGAAGTGTAATAAGTTGAGCTCTGTCCAACAAGAGTAGAGTTTGAGTGACTTAGTTTTAAAATGTTGGCATTTAAATGTACATTTTAAAGCAGATGCCATCATTAGAGTGATGCTAAACTACCAGGAAGTGACAGGACCAGTTGTCTGATTGACAGCCAGGAATGTAAAACAAGGTCAATTTATAAAAGTGCCAATTTCTATTCTATTCTATTCTACTGAAATCTGCACTTTTTGTAAAAAGAAAAAAAGGACACACCCTTCAGATGTAAAACACTTTAGCAAGCTAGCAATCACCGACAAGGTGATTTGTATGTGTTATAGCCATATTTAGGGTTAATAAGTATGTAGGGGTTTACAAAACACCGCTCATGTCTCATTAGAGATGTTTACACTTTGTCTGATATCAGCAAAGTTTATTGTATGTGTAGAAGACATATACAGGGTTAAATGTGAAGGGTTTATAAAATACCCCTTCCTGTCTTATTGGAGATTCTTGGCTGATATCAGCATATCTAATGGCTATAGTAGGACTCACCTTTTGAGGCTTGCCTTGACATGGCAGGTGAGCTTATATATTCAAATGGCCATTGGAATAAAACTAAAGAGCCTCCATTTTGTTCAAATGTACATAGGGATTTAGGCCAGCGCACAGGTAACGTTCTCATTGTTATGTCTAGCACCCCTCAAGTGAAATATATTAATTGTTAATTTATGCTGAATATTTTTCACCCTGACACCTTTTCACCTTTGAAAAACAATCTGGATATGTCCCAAAAGCAATAAATACTATTGCCTTCCTTTCTATATTTCATCTGTCTTTATCTCGTAAAATAACTATAAAAAAATGCTTAAAACATTGCACTTATTTAGATTCAAAATGGTATGTCATTATCAGTATGGCTTAGAAAATGCACAAAGGAAATTCAATGTTGAAATGATTACATGCTATTTATTTTTATTCTAACAGAATATCAGCATTTTCCCCTGAATAAGCTAAGCAATTATAATAATTTTACAATCCATACTCATCTCAGAGGTGTTGTTTACTAACTAGTGTTTTGATTAGAATGCTATCTGTTTCAAATGCTTATTGGCCTAATAAATCTGTTTCAAATATTGATGTGCTAAATCTTTACAACAGAGAAGTTAATCAATAATGAATGTAGCATAGAACATGACAGTATGTAGAGACAAAATATACATAGTGGATGATGTATTGAATTTATATCAGCTATAGAAGTGTAATACGTTGAGCTCTGTTCAACAAGAGTTTGAGTGATTTAGTTTTAAAATGTTTGCATTTAAATGTACATTTTAAAACAGATGCCATCATTAGAGTGATGCTAAATTACCAGGAAGTGACAGGACCAGTTGTCTGATTGACAGCCAGGAATGTAAAACAAGGTCAATTTATAAAAGTGCCAATTTCTATTCTATTCTATTGAAATCTGCACTTTTTGTAAAAAGAAAAAAAGGACACACCCTTCAGATGTAAAACACTCTAGCAAGCTTAAGTGCTTTAGGTATTTGGAGTGTTCATTTAATACTGATGGGACAACCATAAAAGTTCATTTTACCATAGTAGCTGAAAACCTGATGCATGTTTACTAAATATAGTTCCCTCTTAAAGGAACACTGAAGCATTAGGAATGCATATCTGTATTCCTAATGCTACATCATTCATGCATCTACTCATTTCTAGAATCCCTTCCTTTACCCCCCCCCAGCCTTGAATCAAAAAAAGTTTTAGAAAACGCAATAAATATTAAATTATTTGCTCACCTTTTTTTCCAGTGACAAGCACTCCAGCGGCTTCCTCCTAGCATGATGTCATCCTGGAGGCATGCCTCTAGGATGAGGTCCAAGCCAGTGTTCCCCATAGAGGAGCATTGGGGGCCGTAGATGCATGCTCGGCACTAGCTGCGATGCTCCAACGATTCTGCCACAGATAATCATTACGTGCAATGATTCTCTATAGAAGACCGTGATGGCAATGCACAAGTCCACGTGACCCCACAGTATGTTAGGGTATGAGAGCCAGGAAGTACAGCCCTGCTTCAAACTTCAAAACCTTCTAATTACTACAATATTTAGGTATCGGGCCACTCGTGAATGGGGAACAACTGTAGGCACTATAACAACTTCATCTAGATGCCTCTTTGTGTCAGTGGCCTAATGTATTTCAGTGTATTTGAGGCTGCATTTCTTCTCATGTGCGTTTAGATTGCGGGTCTCAAGTCTGAATTACTTGAACACGTCTTATAATGCAGTGGGTGTAAAATAAGAAACCATGTTGTCATGGTTGTTATGAAACACTTTATAAGGCAAAATTACATAAAACAAAAGTTTTAACATTCCACAAAGCCGAAAGGCAAACACCTTTCACTATTTTCATGGAAAACATTCTAGCAATTCCACCAACACTGCTTGTTAACGAGATGGTGCAAACACTGTACCTTCTGATTATCAGTGTTCAATTACTACAATACATTTAACATGCAATACAACAGATATGCTGCTGTTTTTATAATGATGCTAATGATTGTAATGGTTATGAAGATCTTATTCATAACAGCAGTAGACATAAATACGATACGCCTCTTAAAACTATTAGCTATTTATGTAAAGTAAATCATAAAATAATTACAAATACATTTAGGGACTATCTCCGTGGAGACAAATCATTAGCTTGTTTTGAACTGTAGAGTTGCCCAATATTTTTTTTTTTTTTTAGCAAACAATGCTTATTAAACGACAGTAATACCTTCAAGGTAGTGCGTTCAGGAGCTGGTTCACTTATGGATGGCTTAATTGATACAATTGAATATAATGATAGTATTGATTGTATCAATTAAGCCATCCATAAGTGAACCAGCTCCTGAACGCACTACCTTGAAGGTATTACTGTCGTTTAATAAGCATTGTTTGCTAAAAAAAAAAAAATATATTGGGCAACTCTACAGTTCAAAACGAGCTAATGATTTGTCTCCACGGAGATAGTCCCTAAATGTATTCGTAATTATTTTATGATTTACTTTACATAAATAGCTAACAGTTTTAAGAGGCGTATCGTATTTATGTCTACTGCTGTTATGAATACGATCTTCATAACCATTACAATCTAATCTCAGTGATTTGAATTCAGAAGTAAAACAGTACTGTGAATGAATTAGAAATAATATCAAAATAACCACAGTCTTGTTTTTAACAATGCAGAGTCCTACGCTAGTACTAATTTATGTATTTGTAAGCTTGTGCTCAATATATTGTTTTGAGAAACTGACTGCATTTCTGACCATGTTATTATTATAAATCTTGTTACTATTACCATCTGGTTTGAAGGATTTGTATGATGTAATTAACCAGCACTGTTTAATATGTGGATGAATTATATAGAAAATTATCATATTAAACACAGACTTTTATTCTAATAATGTAAAGTCTGATAACAGTGCTAATATTTTATGATCTCTAGCATATGTTCTTGAATGCATTTCTTGCACTATGTATTTTCCTCAAACATAAGACAATGTTACAAAAAAAGCCAATTTCAATACTCAACCTTAAGTACAAATGACATGAGACACAAAAATATAGACTTTTGAGTGCAGCCTTGATACAAACATGTTAACCACAATGGGGGATAACCAAAATCTACTGTGTTCTATTATCTGAAAATTGCTGCATGCTGGATTCTCAACAAACAATATAGAGTTATATACTCGATCATCCCCAAGCATCCTGAATAAAATGCATTATTTCTTTATAAAACAAAAGAGAAGAAGTCTAGCAATAAGCATTAGTATTTTGTAAGACAAGCATAGAAAGTACAATAGAAAATATATAATTTGACTTATCTTGGCTCCATGTAGTCTACTACTCCCTGTCTTCCTCCCTGTCTGTATATATGTATGTATATATCAAAAATTGATAGGAGGGTTAATCACTAAGGTGAGAATTCCAAGTGAATTCAAAATAAGCTTCACATGTAAAGCCTCAACAGCAGCATTTGAAGAATATCTGGCTTATAGATTTTTTTTCCAGTTTGGCTTTTTTGGTCTTTTTTTTGTGAAATTCACTTATTATTATTATTATTATTATTATTTTATTATTTATATAGCGCCAACAAATTCCGTAGCGCTGTACAATGGGTGGACTAACAGACACATAATTGAGATCAGACCACTGACGTACAGGAACAGAGGGGGTTGAGGACCCTGTTCGATGAGCTTACATGCTAATTCACTTGAAATTCCTACTGTAGCGAATAACCCTACTAATGTAGTCAGCAACCCGGTAGTCATATCAAGCACTACATATTCATAGGCAAAATTTAGGCAAACAGAGATTGTGTAAAGAAATTAAGATAACAGTAATTAAGAACACTGGAGAAGACATGAGGGATAGCTCGCTAATAATTTAGCAATAATTCCAGTAACATCTTACTCTCTTATAGAGAATGATGAACAACATGGACACAGGCCAGCGATATACGTAATGTTGGGAAATATGGTATTAATTGATAGGGAGTGCAAGCTTATGGCTTTGGTATGTACATCTGTTAACAAAAGAAATCTTAAAGGACCACTAAAGTCACCCATACCACTTAATTTCAATGAAGTAGTCCAGGTCAGTGGCCATGTAGTTTTAACTTTGCAATGTAAGCATTCCAGTTTTGTAAAAACCACAATATTTACATTTCAAGGTCAAACACGACTCTGGTGACTGTCTTCCTGACAGCCACTAGAGGATCTTGCTCTGCAACGATCGAGTTTCACATCTTTATGTGACGTGCATTTCCACGGGGATGTCAAATGTCATCAAATGAGGCTTATAGAAAAGCATTGGATTCAATGCTTCCCTGTGAGATGCATTTACTTGGTACCATGCGCGACACTCACCAGGAAGGAGCATTGGATTGGACAGTCCTCAAGGAAGCAACGTCTCCATGATGACATTGTTAGAGGAGGTAGGCAAAAAAAAAAAAGGCAAAAAAATAAATAAAAACATTTACACTAAAAATGTAATACAATAAGTATTAACTGTTTGTAGGATAACCATTTGCACCTATTCATGTCTAGTAAATTCTCAAATGTGAGATTTTTTTTTTTAGATGCCGTTACAGCTTTATTAATTTGTTTTATGATACCTTGATTTCATGTATTTGTATTTTGCACTATCTGTTATTCACATTTAATCAAATTATTTATTCTTTAACCCTCAACTATGTTATTTGTAAAAAAATATATATATATATATATATATATATATATATAATACAAAAATTCTATAAATAGAGTTTCCAAAAATAAAAAAAAGTATTTAGTCTGGTCAATTTTAAATGATTCATGACTAATATTAATATTTGGTGCACCTATATAAATTATAGAATTTTTTTTAGTTTTTTTAATATAATTTGTATTGTACATTTTACAAATATTTAAACATTCGGGTTCAACATCATCTTTCCAAGCAGAACGAACCAAAATAAAATATAAAAAATATTCCAATACGTTCCCATCAAAATCATTACTCAAATAATT
>OW240913.1:314085940-314125206 GCA_933207985.1 Pelobates cultripes | reverse complement strand
CGAACAAAAATATATATTTTTAACATTCTCTCCACTTTGAACGAAATGACGTTTGGGAAGAGATTAACATAATTAAACACAGGCAGTAAAAATACAGTTTTTAGCCATACCCTGTAACTTTAAAACTGCACATCCCATCTTCATAATTACATATTTGGAATCAGCACACTTAAAACATAAACATAACCAAAAATCAGCCAAATCCATCCAGGGGTTAAAAAGTTAGCTGGAGGTCCCTTTATGACCGACGGCAAGCACATTTTCCTGCCCAAAACAGTTCCATAGATTTGGGCTGTGAGGTCGGTCTATTTCAGGCTGAAAAAACGACTAAGTCCCATCGCTAATGGGACTTAGTCTCTGCAGCTGAAATAAGGCTGAAAAAAAGACTAAGTCCCATCGCCGAATGGGACTTAGTCTCTGCAGCTGAAATAAGGCTGAAAAAAACGGCTGAAAAAAAGACTAAGTCCCATCACGAATGGGACTTAGTCTCTGCAGCTGAAATAAGGCTGAAAAAAAGACTAAGTCCCATCGCCGAATGGGACTTAGTCTCTGCAGCTGAAATAAGGCTGAAAAAACGGCTGAAAAAAAGACTAAGTCCCATCGCCGAATGGGACTTAGTCTCTGCAGCTGAAATAATTTCCCATTTACTGAACCAAGTGGGAAATAGCAAGGCAGGCACAAAGGGTTTGCACCAGGTCTGGGGACACAGGGGACACCGTCTTAAAGGGGCCGTGTCCCCAACAAGTCTGGGGACACGGCCTTAAAGGGGCAGTGTCCCAATCTTCCTGATGTCCCAAAAAAGGTGTTTAAAGGGCCAGCACCAGTCACATAAAGAGTCCATAAGCCCCAATATGCCCACCGACAGTCTTAAAGGGCCATACACACCAAATAAAAGTGCATACATTTTCACAATCTCCCAGGGGCCATAGTCATGCGGGAGGAGGCTGGCAAAGAGGCTTCTCCACAACCCAGGGAAACAGGGCAATTTGCCATTTAAAGGGCCCGTTACAAATAGCAGTTTGTAACAAGGTGTCAATCCATATCTGCCAAGTGACCCGATGTAGGGGGAACAGTCCCTATTCTGCTCTGTGTCAGTGTGTATCAGGGATCCTTAGGACAGGTGTCAATCCATATCTGCCAAGTGACCCTATGTAGGGGGACCAGTCTCTATTCTGCTCTGTGTCCGTGTGCATCAGGGGCTCTGAGGACAGGTGTCAATCCATATGTCAAGGTGTCAATATGTCATATGTCAGGTGTCAATCCATATTGATTGTGATTTAGGAATGTTAGGTGATTTCTGCCCTTTATGGATTAAAACCAGACTCTGTATCAACTGTGTAATTTTCCATGGGAGTTTTGCCATGGATCCCCCTCCGGCATGCCACAGTCCAGGTGTTAGTCCCCTTGAAACAACTTTTCCATCCCTATTGTGGCCAGAAAGAGTCCCTGTGTGTTTTAAAATTCGCCTCCCCATTGAAGTCAATGGCGTTTCGGGCGGTTCGCCGGTTCGCGAACATTTGCGGAAGTTCGCGTTCGCGAACCGAAAATTTCGGGTTCGCGACATCACTACTGATCAATATAGATACGCCTCTCTTCTTTTTAGTGTATCCTACATGATACCCAGTAGGGTAGAATTTAGATGAGAATCTAGGCATTTTGTTTCTGAGAAAATGGGTTTCTTGGTAGAAAGCTACGTGGGCTCGTAGTTTCTTTGTTTCGGCTAGAGCTAATCTCCTTTTATAAGGTGAATTAAGCCCTTTGGTATTGAGCGATAAAATGGTCAGAGCCATTTGCGTGGTACATTGATGCTATCCTGAATTCTGTTATGTGCATATCGCACCATGTTGTAAGTTATTAGCTTAGAGTGATATCCTTGTCTTGGTATTTGTACAATAAGAGGCAAGGTGTATTGTCTTATCTTTTTTTGTGCTTTCACCCTACCAATCAAGGATGTTTCTGGTGGGTACCCTGCTATAAGTGAGCTCGGAGGAGGGGGGAAGGGGGGAGGGTAGATAGCCAAGTGGCAACTATATTCAACATGGAGTACAGACGTTTTCGGTCTGTGAACGAGAGCTGATCTCGCGGCTTAATAGAGCCAAAGTGGGGGAGGGTGTTCATGAGGCTTGAGAAACTGCCCATTACATTTGTGACATTTTACATTCCTATAGTAGTTTGATGGTGAGAATGTTAGGTAAGTTGGCTACATACGATGCCACGCTCACCCATAACATTCTTGTCTGGTAAGGTGACATTGAAGTAATAAAAAAAACAAAACAAAAAAAAAAAGACATAATTGCTATTTATAATAAATCAACATTTGCAATCATGTATGTATATGCTCACGCATCTCTATGACTGTGAACCAGGTCTATGGTAGAGAGCGGCAACCACAAAGATGTTTGGTTCTCGTAACTCAGTCCTTGTCACTTGTGCTTAGACATCGACATCCATTCCTTGGACACTTTTGTAGGCGATTTGCGTTGCTTGCTGGGCGGGTCTGCGATCTCTTGGGGTGCGACGGGCAGGTTCCAATCTTTGAGCAGTTGGATGCCTTCTCTGGCAGTATGGATTTGGTGCTCCACTCCGTTCTTCCTGAGAATAATCCGAGTGGGGTAGCCCCATTTGTAAGGCATATCAGCATTCCTCAGCGCTTTGTTGATCTATGCCATCATCGCTAGTGTCGTTGCCGACAGATCTGTGAAGAGTTGTATGCCATTATATTCCTCTGGGATGTTATCCCTGTGTCTTGCTGCTTTCATGACACTTTCTTTAGAAGTGAAATAGTGTACTCTAGTGAGTACATCTCTTGGCACGGAGGCTGCAAGGAAGCGTGGCTTGGGAAGCCTGTGTATGCGATCCAAGCGTAGGTCTGCCTCCGAAAGCTCTGGGCACAGTGCTTTAAATAGTTTTATAGTGAAATCTTGTAAGTCCGCTGGCTTAATATCCTCCGATATGCCGCGCAGGCGTATATTGTTCCTTCTGTCGCGATCCTCATGGTTCGCCACTTTCGCAATCAAAGTGTCGATTTTAGCACCAAAGGAGTCATAGGCCTCTACTAGGTTATTATGGGCCTCTATGATTTCTTCAGTTTTTTCTTCCAGTATAGATGTACGCTCCCCTATGGCTTGGACATCAGCCCTAACATCTCGGGCAAGTTTGCTGAATTCGTTTTGTAGATTGTGTTGCAGTTCCTATGAGAACTCAGAGGCGGGTGCTGAAATCCCCAGGGAGATAGAAGTGCTGTCGCTCCGATCGGAGCATGCTGCTGGTGATGTATGGCCTCCGCCGCCATCTTGGGCCCAGTTCCTGGGTGGCGTGAGCGATGTAATCTGTAGCTCTGCCGGGCGTAATTTGTTTTTTTAGCTGTCCGTAAGGACATTGTCGGTCTGTGTAGCTTACCGCTCAGTTTTCGTGCTGGGTAAGGCAGTTTATGCTCGTCTATTTGCGGTGTGAGTAGTCACCCTCGTCGGAGCTGGGAGCTTATGCATCCATGTTAGCGCGCTGCCAGGCCACGCCCCCAGAAATAACTATTTTGAATCTCAAAGTTGATAGTTTACTAACAGCATTGGTTTCAAGGTCACATGTTGTGACCAGTTTATACTGTCAAGGTCAATTACATCTGTCTTTGACTTGACAAGTTGACTATTAACTAAGCACCCAGTAGGATATTTCTGGTTGCATGATTCTGATGTCCGAACTTAAACCACCTTCCAATGCTTATCATCTTAATAAAACATCTTTATGTTCTTTTTTTCATCATATTAATGAATACTCAATTTCTTGTTCTTGTTAACAGCTAATAAATATGCAAATTTTTTATTACAGTATTTGATATTGCAGATTTAAGTGACTTTTTATTTAGAAGATGCATACGTTCCTTTGTCAGTTTTATCCTGTTTGTATTATTTTATTAACCCTAAGGGGAACCTGATGTTTCTTGTTAGGAAAAGATTATTATGTATAGTAAACCTATAAAATCAGAAGACAACAGATACATGGAATGAGGCAAGAATGAAGGTGGGGTGTAGCAAATTTCACAAAAAGCTTCTAAAACACTTTATATTTCAGTTGTCTTGCCTTCAAAAATATACACAGGCCAATACTTTACATAGTTTTGTTTTTATTATGAATTAACCTAATGGTAGTATCTCAAAATTATTAACTGCATATATCTTTCTCTGTGCTGCTGGGGTCATTTGTGGAAGTTTAACCATATGCTTTTTCACTTTGATAAATAGTGACAGATGTTGAACATTTAGAAAAAACAATAAAACATTTCAATGTGAGATACGTTTGTGACTTGGGACTTACTTAGCAAATTATCTATCACCTTGTTGTAATATCATGTTAACATCTTTGTAATAAAAACAATTAGCACTCATTCATCCATTGAGGTTGACAAGCATTTACTGAACACATCCTTGTGACTTTCAAAGCGAAACAGATGCTTCCATCTCCAAATCACCCTGTGGTTTAATGAACAGAGTTCAGAGTGGATATAGAATGTTCGAAGGAGATATGCTCTACACAGGAGCTTGAGGTTTCTTAGCAATCTTCATTGAAGTGAAACATCCTTGATCGATAGTTAACATCAATTCAGTGGAATGATTTCTTTAAACAGTTGGTAAAGCTTCTAAACTTCTCTAGTGATTCTCATGCATTAAGATATTCCCTGCGGTAGAGCCACTGGCAAAAGAAAACAAACCATTGCTTTCCTTATAAAGATTTTTTTGACTGCATCATGATATTTAAAGCATCATGATATTTTAATGATCTGTATATCAGTACTATTTGTTTGTTTTTAATAATATTTTAAATTACCATCCCTTATGTAGAAGACTGGAATATTCTAAACTGCACATAAAATAAACACAGGATGCTACAGATATCAAGATAGACATGTCTTCGCCTTAGGTCAATGAGATCATCCTAAGCTGAGAAGGTCTAGTGCTTCCTTTATTTACCTGACAAAAATACAGATGTTAAACTGACAGTGTGGGACTTTAGCGTAAAATAGACACTTATAGCTTTGCGTAATCCAGTTTTGGTCTGCTATGAGAATTTTAAGAAAGAAAATAGATAGATGGATAGATAGATAGACAGATAGACAGACAGACAGATAGATAGAAGATAGAAAGAAAGAAGATAGAAAGAAAGATGGTAGAAAGATGATGGAAAGATGGGATGATAGAAAGATGGAAACATGGAATGATATAAATATGATTGAAAGATAGAAAGATGATAGAAAGATAGAAAGATGATGGAAAGATAGAAAGATATGTGTTGGATCTGCAAGTGATGGTTTTAAAATACATCATCATTGACTAAGATATGCTAGATTGTTGCTCCATTTCTCCTCTTTTGGTGAAGTCATTTTACTTTGTGCCAACATTTAAAAACTCACAATAAATAAAAAAAAAAAAAAGATGCATTTTTAATGGTATTGCATGGTTTGGATTAAATATGCAAGGCTTAAAGGAATTGCCAATCAGACCTTAAATTTGAATTTAAAAGAATTCTGCTGCATTTAAGACTTCTGCACTAATTTAAAATCTGCTGTACTCTCATCACTTGATGATGTGAGTCGATTCATTCCAAAAGTTTATTTAAATCGGTTGATTGACTGTTCTTTCTTATTGTTGATTGGTTTGTAGCATTGTTACTTAATTCCTATCTTGCTTCAGCAATTCTATATGACCCAGTTTTAGATTCACATGTATAATGTATTAACTGGCACAAGCACAAATCACTATTTCTGAATTAAACACACTACAGTTCTACTCATTTATAATGCAGTATCAGATTAGAGAGTGAAGAATTAAACTCTTAATAGAGGTGTTTCAAACTGGTACAAAATAGTTCTGTTTAGACATTTCAGACAGGCTAATTTGTTATAAGACATATGCATAACCTGTTCATTATTAGTTGCTTGGATCTGTCTTTATTCCATAAATCAGCATCAAAGCTGCAGAAAATATACACATATATTGTTCTTGTTTGTGTATTGAGGAATTATGAAATATGTAAGTATGGGTCAAAGCCAGATTGGAGTGTCATTTTAAATAATTCAAAACAAAATCTGTCTAAATACATGCGATGCTTTGGACATTTTAGATATGAGTGATATAAACATATAGCTATCACTTTATTTATTTATAGACCAATAACCCTGCCTGAGTTCTGACTTAACGATGCATGTGGTCTTTATATTCGTAAAATCTATGCCCCGTTTTGCAGTCTGTGTATAGGTTATGTTTCATTGCTTATTAAAAAGAAAAAAAACAGGTTTAATCATTAAATAATTTCAACTGAACTTCAAATTCAAGGTCAAAATAGCTAAACTTGAAAAATTATTTAAGTCAACTATGCTTTCCGTTAAGCAACTCTGGACTTAAGTTTGAAATTCATTTTAAATTCACTTTGAATTCTCACTTTAGTGAATAATCCTGCTGGTGTCCCCATTATAGCATGAAATATTGTGTCCTATCATCAGGTGTCTCTGGGTAGTGAGGGACGAGTTGTACATTTTCATGATTTTAATTCTTACATTTGTCTGAAAAGCAAAAGCAATATAGATACAATATACACACTATATATATATATATATATATATATATATATATATATATATATATATATATATAAAAAATCACTATTGCTGTGTGGTGTGCCGAGATGTTTATAAGCAAGCTATGCATCACTCGCTTTGATTTATGCCAATATGTTTTAAATCAAAAAGTCCAAGGTAGTAAAAGGGTTAAATAAATTTAACATGCGTCCATAATTTGTCACTTTTGATCTGTATCTGTACCACCGTAAATGGAGAAGCACTGGAGAAATGTAGTTATTAAAAAAGGCATAAAAGACTAGTTATTTTTAAATGGTTATACTAGAAAATAAATCGTAGAAGGCATGAGAAAATGTTGAAATTTATACAGGGCTAGTATAAACCATTGTTTAGTAGCCTCATGTTCGTTGAAAGAAAACAAAAATTATCCATTGACGCTTTATAAAAGAGCATGTCATCTGCCGTAGAGTAAGAGTCCACAAATCCTTTAAAAATGATTTGATGCATTTTCCACATGGTTGTAATAATTTATTATCTACATCATTATTTTTAACTAGTCCCTACAGGGAAATGTAATTTCAGTGGCTGGAGGCATTCTTATGGACCAACAAAAATGTGTGATAATTTGCCGTACATTGGCTCAGACCAATTTACAAGGGCTGTGTTCTGTTGAATGAGGCTAACATAGCCCTGGTAACTGAATAGCAGTTGCAACATTGATATCTATAGAGAAATGACAGAGATATGCTCATTTCCTTTAACCTCCCATAAAGCTCTTATAGTCATAATGCTGGCAAAGCGTCAGGAGAGATGTGGTCCACAACATCTGTAATACCAAAGGGCCTACCCCTGATTTAGACCTTAGTAGATTTAGACCTTAGTAGATTACGAAGTGGTTTAATAACTGAAGTTGTCATTCTACTTGAGTATCCAAAAATTCTAGACAAATTCAGGAATAAATCAGGACAAGAATAACAATAACCAACTACAGAATGGTGCAAGACAGTCTCAAAACTTTAGACCCTTCACATGTTACTTAATGGATGAATGGCTCATCCGATGAAAATAAACAACTGGAAGCTCAAATACAATGAGAATTAGACAACATTGTCAGTTGTCTGATTGCAAACTTGATCCATCTTATTTTCCACAACTAGGCTGGACTGAATATAGAAGGAGAAAGTTTCCATTTCAAATAGAAGCTATCATTACAAAAAGCTGTCGTACGTGATAGCCAAAGCAAAGGTAGAATGGGTTTATTCTATAGGGAGGTCCAAAATACCTTAATGTTTAAATCATTTATCTCGGTTTATACATTGTTGCTATTTATTAATTAATTTATCTCATTCATTAAATGTGTATTACTCAATGTATTTATACTTAGTTTAGTCATTTGGGTGAAGGGGTCGACGGTGAGGGCAATATATATTGTATATTTCTGAAAGTTCCACTGTTAAAAGCATATAGATTTTGATTTGTAACTTTCCTTCTACTCGATTTGTTCAGAGTAACTTATGATGAAATTCAGTGTTTTATAGACATACAAATCCTATATTTAATATAGGATTTGGACATGTCAATTATGTCAAAATGTCACGTATGCCAATAGCTGATATGTAAGCAGACAAATGGTTACGAGTGTAATGTGATAATTTGGTGACTAATATTCTAAGTTAGAGGTTACAAAGTTTATTTAGACCAAGGCACACTTCAATGAGATATATTTTCCAAAGATGCCTATTTTCTTTTTAACCTTGGAAGTTCCCATGGAAATCCTAGTTATAATGCCGACACTTATAAAAACTATCACATTTCAAGGACTGCAATTAAATCTAAATTTATATATTACTGCCACAGCTCAAGGAGTATTTAGACAAAACACTACTCTAAGTTACTATGGGGGGGGGTGGGGGGTGGGGGAGGGAATTATATAGAAGATAGTAGACAACCTTTTACTCTTTAATTGCTATTGAGAAATACGCATTGAGGAAATTCAATCAAAATAATGTAGCTGTCCCAGCTAAACAAAGTGTGACAACAATATTAAAGTATTTCTTATAGAATATACTGTACCTGGAAACATCAGATTGCTAACATTCCATCAAGTCAATGTGTTACCATTGTTCTGAGAGTTCAATATTCTGCACAGTAAGCTATAAATATTATGGGAGTATATATCATCATAAAGTTTTATGAGAGCATAAAGCTGTCATAAGCCTGATATATTCTTCCCCTCTCTGTACTTTATCCTAATTTGGTAAAACATTCAATAAAAGTAACGTTTATTTCCATTTGCATTTAAATATTATATATAAAAATACCATAAAATAAAGTCTTGATAAAGGCATTAATCATCTCTAGTTGCTTTCGTTTTAAGAACACTTGCCAGATATAGATAACATTTTATTTAATAATTTTCTATTGAAGCATTTTGGAACAGTAGCTTTTTTCAGAAATGTGTACACTATCTGGTCCTATTTGTTATATTTGGCGAATGTCGTAATAAATTTCTTTAGTTTGTATACAAGTCATTGGCACCGCGGTAAGCATAGTGCTGTTTAGGGAAGGCTTTAGATAAAGGTTATTAGATAAATATATTGTGTTATTAATGAGAGAGAAATAGCCTTGATAATTGAAGGGCCGAACACTCTTTTAAAATAACAAACATTAGATACCCCTATGACAAACCTCCCGCCGCATATACATCAACCAAGAGGCACATCCAAGGACTTAAAGATAAAGTGTTTACTGTTTATTCAGTTAGTGCATAATTTAGTCGATCTTTCAGACTCACAGCGACTTTTATCAAGACAACATAAACAGGTGCACTCCTTAATTATATAGATAATCTGAAAATGAAAATGGGGTTCACCATACTAACGGTCAGAGTGACAACACACACCACAAAAGAAAACTTCAGCAACTTGGTGTTTGAAAAAAAGATTAGTGAAAATTATAATTTACAACCCAATAAGTCAATACCCAAGCAGTGTGGAAAGATTATATGAATACAAATTATAGATATTAAATCTCACATATCTTTGCCAGTGAAGGGAAAAGGCTGTATAAGTTTACACACTTTTCTCACCCATGCCTTTAAAGAGTGCAATTTTACATTTACTGTGTGTCACATCTATACATTACTATGCAAACAATCGTCAAATACATATCAATGTATGATTGTAAATTGCTATACAACTAAATATGCATGTATCTCTTAGCAACAGAACAGATGTGTCTTCACCACCCTAAACAGAGTTACAAATAGAATCTCCATGAACTTGCTTTATGACAATGTTAGCAGCAATTATTATGGATTAAATTAAATTATAGCATATTCTGTGAAAATCATTCAACAACATAAAGATATGCAAGAACAGCTGCATTAAAATAACTCAATCTCATAAGGCAATGCAAAGAGAAAAGTAAGTTTAAAGGGACACTATAGTCACCCAGACCACTTCAGCTCAATGAAGTGGTCTGGGTGCCAGGTCCCTGTAGGGTTAACCCTGCCTGCTGTAAACATATCAGTTTCAGAGAAACTGCTATGTTTACATTTGGGGTTAAGCCAGCCTCTAGTGGCTGCCTTCCGGACAGACACTAGAGGTGCATCTGCGACGCTGGAGGCATATTATGCCTCCATCACACAGAGTGTCCATAGGAAAGCATTGAGAAATGCTTTGCTATGGACACTTTGAATGCGCGCACGGCACTGCCACGTATGCCCATTCCGCTCTGCTGAAGTCAGACAGGGCAGCTGACGTCGGCGGGGGAGGAGAGGTAAGGGAGCCCGGCGGTGGAATAAGGTGAGTAACTGAAGGGGTTTTAACCCCTTCAGCATCTTTGGAGGGGGTCCCTGAGGGTGGGGCACCCTCAGGGTACCATAGTGTCAGGAAAACCGATTTGTTTTCCTGACACTATAGTGATCCTTTAAGGTGACAGAACCACTTTCAACTTCTCTTTTCCCTAACTGAGGCCGAGTTTTCTCTAAGCCCGATCCTCCAGGGCTGACATAACTCCCCCTGAGCTAAAATTGAGGGATGTCAGAGATCACGGATGAGGGGAAGACAAAGGTGGGACGGAGGGAGTGGTTGTCTCCCCTGGCTTTTGGGCACTAACATGCTGGTATCAGATGCCATCTTAGACAGAATTGACAGAATAAAGTTCTCAGCTAGCTAATGACATAAACATGACGTTACACATTTAGCAGTAAGGAGTTAATCTCAGTATATACAGTGTTTCAAAGCAAAACATTGGACAGACAGGCGCCAGGAACAGGTTATGGTGCTTGGAGAAATCCTTTAAGCATTCTTTTTTTTTTTTTTTTTTTACATAGTTTCAAAATCATGCAAGTTTCCATTTATATTAGCAAAATAATGTGATCACCCCCAAGAAATTGATATATAAGTCAGATGCAATACATGACTTACATAATATTCTAAACATCTGACTTTTATGTATGGGGTAAGTGAGAGATTAGGCTATGTGCAGTCAGTAAAATAATCTCTGCACTGCTTGTCTCCCATTAGCTGCATACTGTTCTTAATTTACCATTCTAGAATGAGAAAATACTATGCTCTGGTAATTCTTTCCTGAAGTGCTGTAAATTAGAAATAAACTTGTGCACATCCCTTCGGAAAGAAGTTTTGTTTAAACAAAAAAGAGCGAATTAATGAAAAATATTTAGTGTTAAAGTCAGTGGCATGTTGCATGCACAGAGTATCAATTAGTTCATCCCGTACTGGCTTGTTGTATTGATATAGACTCCAAATCATATCGGGCAACAAGATATCTTCAATGCCAGAAAGCAGACATAAATGGCTTACTGAGATTTTCAGTGCCTATTTAAACTGTTAAATATAAATGGTCAGTCTAAGCACCAAATCTAATACCACTTAGTGTAGTAGTTTTGGTGTATAAATCATACCCCTTCAGCTTCACTGCTCAGTTCACTACCATTTAGTATTTGAATGTTTCTGCAAAATGTTAATATTTCTGCAGCACTAGAGCCACCTCCCCTGGCTATCAATCACACAGCTTCCATACTCTAATGCTGGCATAAAGTATTGCTAGTAGTCTTCTGTATAAGATAGGTATCTCACACAAAGATTGAAGAATACATCAAAATTCCAGAGAAAGTCCCAGGAAGAAAGAAGATGCAGACCTCATCTTGACAATATCAAAGAAGGCCTTTCTGGTGTCCTTTACAACACATTTTATTTTTTTACATCATTTGTAAAATTTGTATATATATATCTATATATAAAATCAAAACAGAAGCACTCTCTTGGCTTTCCAAATATATTTCAAAAAGCAATCACCACCTCTACATCAACGTTTCAACCCTTCAGGGTCTTGATCAAGATCTTGATAAAGACGCTGAAGGGTCAAAACGTTGATGTAGAAGTGGTGATTCCTTTTTTGTTTTGATTTTTGTTCCTACTGTTTGCTGGGAAGCACCCGGGTAAATTTACTATTTTTGATTTTGTTGGGGTTGAGTGCCAGTGTTTGGACATTTATATATATATAGAAATATATAGATATACGGGATATTTGTAAGAGGTATAGGAGTAGCAGACTTCTAGCACATATAGTTGAGTATTGGAGGCAGCCCAAATCAGAGACTCTATGTTCCAGTCCAATGAAAAATGTGCATAGTGAAGGGAGAGAATAGTGCCTTGGGGAATTCTCAGGTAACAGAAAATATGTAATGAAAAAGAGAACACAAAATATAGCACAGTATTTCTGGTGCAGATAGGTGGAAGAGAAAGGGGAATGCACTTACAGTGTAAAGTGCTAGAATCAGCTCTTCCTTAATACACCTAGATGGTACAGTTCCCGCTACACATGTATGTATTTATCTATCAATAAACAATAACAAAATATTGGAGAGATACTCACTGCTATGGAGCATTTTTTTAAAAAATATATATTTATATATATTATGTTTTTAAATTTTTTAGTTTTTGAGTACCTCTCCAATATTTTTTTTTTTACTTTTTATTGATAGCAGTGAGCACTATATATATTTTTATATCTGTTTTTATCTATACATACATCATGAGATCTACCAACTAACACGATCCACAAGTGGGGATTGAACCACTTTCTGCTGCTTTCTGGGAGCCATTTGGAGGCTCCACAAGTGGCCACACACTGAAACTACTGGAACACAGTGAATATGTAGAATGGTCAAATGTAGCCCCAAGGTGCTAAAACACAGTGAATATGTAGTGTGGCTGAATGAAGGGCGAATGTATTGAATCAGACTGAATATGTAGTATGCCCAAAAGAGGGCCGAATGTGCAATGTTAAAAGAGAAGAACCTGGGGAGGTTGACCGCAGGTCAGGCTCCCAACTCACAAATTTCGAACGTATTCTCCTCTACTGATGTCAGAAAGTTATCCTAAGCTAGGAACCGGAAGTTCAGTGCGGTAACATAGCAACTAGGTTCCAAAGCACTGCCAGAATGTCATGAGGATACTGGGGTGGGTTAGTTATGTATATAAATATATATATTTATACACACACATATACACTACATAAAAATAGCCCTCTGGGGACTTCTTTGTGAAGGACACAAATTGCTATTTATTTAGTCAATATTTCAGTTTAACAGCACAAACATTATTCAGTTTAATTGCAGGAGCAGGTTCTGCGGTTAACGATACATAGGATTTTAGGCAGTTAAAAAGGGAGTTTTGAAAAAGCAATAATTGCATTTTTTTTTTTTAAACCAGTATGCATTTTGCAACTCAGTCTTCCCTTTAAGACAATGTAGCTCAGATCTTGAAATAAACATATTAAATATATATAAGTAATCCCTCAAATCATTTAGACATACATGATATATAAGAAAGAGTTCTTAGGAATCCTGATTACATAATAATTTATCCTGCTTTATTAGTTATCACCTGTTAAATCATTGTGGGTATTGGAGTGTTACAGGTATTTATCAATATCTAGGTCTCTCCTCTGACAGCTAGGACAGAACATGTTGGCTGCTCGCTGATTGATTAGTTGTGTGCAGCATTCAAATTAAGCACTAAAATTATGGGAATCAGCATAACTGAACTTCACCTTTCCATTCAGCCATCAGTAAAACCACTGGGCATTTCCCTAATATGAAGACTGTCACAGTATGATGCAGGAGCTGAGAAGGAGATATATGGTCTAATGCTGCAATGATAGTTAGAGAATTCCATCTCTTTATATCATAATGGTATCAGTTTGGAGAATCAAGCTATTGTTTGCAGAGGGTTAAAATGATGAGTAAGATTTTGGGGTTTCAGGCAGGCAATTTTTGGATTGAAAGAGCACACATTGGAAGAAGGATAGAATTAAAATTGATACCTGCTTTTAAGAGGCCATGGAATGTAATTACTATAACTCATAAGTAAAGAATTATGGAACCTATGGTTCACAGCATCTATAGCAATAAACATTCCTTAACACTAACCCTCCTTAATGTCACTGCAATGACTTGGTACTACTGCATTAGAAGAAGCTTGCACCATTGCAGTTCTAGGTAATCTTAACATTGCCCAAATTGTTAAGATATTCTGGGTTGCCCACATTGACCAATAGTATAACTTCATTTATTTGTTTGAAATTTCAGAGCTGTTAAAATGCCAAAACATGCATTATAAGACTTGCAAACCAATCGGTCCAAATTCAAAGAAAGCCTTAAATAGCAAATCTCTAATTTGACCACGTAATGTCACAACGTCTCGATAAAGGTATGGATTGGGGAGTATTGCAGAAAATAAAAAACAACAACAATATTTACTAAATTTGGGAGTAAATTTTTTCTTTATATTCCACATGACCCCTTTAACCTTTGGCCATTGTTTTACAGAACACTTATCAGGAAAAAATCATCTGAATAATCAGTTTGTCACTCTTGTTCCCCTGACTCTCAGCAGCCTTTGTTTTTACATTTGTAAAAACATTACAGTTTAGTTTTTATATTTGTATAAGAGTAATTTCTTGCTGGTTTTAAAAAAAACAAATAAAAATTATCAACTGATGCATGTCTCTTTACATTAATGCATTTAAAAAATATTTGTTTCATTTTATGTTACATGATTCTATCAGTACTATTTATGTAACAAAATAACGACGGAGATAACTGTTGTCATTCTGTACAACAGCCAAACACAAGCTTTTGCTTTCATGGGAAGGTGTAAGTATTTAGCATAAGTCACCTGGAGTACTATTAAATGGAAACAAATTCCAAGCTGAAATAAAGGAAGCCCTGATACATATTTGGCTTGGTTGTTGTTGTTTTTTATTATTACTATTATTATCATATAAACACTATAGCATTTGCAATAACTTTACAATTTACAATAAAAACTTTAAGGATTTAGTTGGATTTTTTCAGCACCAAGGATCCCTCAGCACTGCTTACCTCTCCGCCTCCTGCAACATACAGTTGCAATCAAAATTATTTAAAGGACCACTCTAGTGCCAGGAAAACATACTCGTTTTCCTGGCACTATAGTGCCCTGAGGGTGCCCCCACCCTCAGGGACCCCCTCCCGCCCAGCTCTGGAAAGGCGAAAAGAGGTAAAACTTACCTTTTTCCAGCGCTGGGCGGGGGGCTCTCCTCCTCCGATCCTCCTCCGTTCCTCCCCGTCGGCTGAATGCGCACGTGCGGCAAGAGCTGCACGCGCATTCAGCCGGTCGAATATGAAAGCATTATCAATTTGGGGGAAGGCTTAACCCATTCATAAACATAGCAGTTTCTCTGAAGCTGCTATGTTTATAAAAAAATGGGTTAACCCTAGCTGGACCTGGCACCCAGACCACTTCATTAAGCTGAAGTGGTCTGGGTGCCCAGAGTGGTCCTTTAACCCCCATTGAAAATCAGGTTTGTTATCAACATATACAGACGTTCAGCTGTTTGCAATGAACAAATCCAACAAAAGCAATTGAAATAGTGAAAATGCAACTTATAATGACATCTCCAGTCTCAAAATGATTCAACATCTTGAATAGAATCCCTCACAACAGCACAAATATGTAAAACAGGTGTAAGCACACCTGATGCAACTAATCAAGGGGTCATAAGTTGCACCAGGTGTGTTTGAGTTTTGTTGAGAGTCATGTTTGACTGCATGTTAGAAATATGACTAAGTCAAATTAATAGTCCACAAAGCTAAGAGAAGAGATCACCACCCTTCATAAACAAGGAACAGGATGAGGGGACAGGGCCTGATGTCCAACATGGCCAGACATGTCTCAAGGGTCTTTTGCCAATCTCAGCTTTTTATTGTTAAAATCCACACACTTCGACAAATCAAGTTACATGTGAGTGATTGCATGGACCAGTGCACCTTAATGAGCCCAGTTCATGGTGTTCTGTGCAATACTGCTCTTGTCCAAGATTAAGGCCTGCTGAGGCCTACTGACGCAGGCGCACCTGTAGTTGGTGAAAACAGACGATCCGCTGATACGAGGCGCAGTTCACTGCTAGAAAGTGCCCTGCTACCCCTCCTTTGGACCAGTGGGGGAGATCCCGGGCACTACTGAGTCAGGCGAAACTCGTATCCGAAAGCTCGGAGTCTGAAGCACCGCATAAGGTATGGCGCACCCAAGATGGCCACCACGCGGGAAGTTAAGCACTGTAGCCTGGGCCCTGAGGGCCAACAGTGGAAAATCCTCTTCGAGGCTCGGTTCCATGCCATCTGCCGAAAATTCTGGCACTACATTGAATATCGCGCTACACCAAATCCCCATACTGCTGCAAAGTTACCACAAGCCGCAGACTCAACAGCCCATTGCTCTGCCGGCCCGGGAGCCCAGGAGGAGTTGCCTCCAAACCACAGTCCACACACTCATGGTGTTATCCCACAATCCCAGTGCACAGAGTGAGGGGATTCATGGCTAAATGAAGCTAGCACCCACTGAGGCCTGGGCCGAAGAAACAAGGTTCTTATGTCTCTGGTTCAATCAGCCACCAATCCTCAAGCAAGCCTGAACTTTACCAAAGCATGGAGGAACAGCAAGATTAGCGTGGAGAAGGTCCCTCGTATGTCTTGTGTCTGTGCCTGTCGTAGGGGCGGCGGTCCCATCAGATCAGTTGCAGCAAAAAGCTGGACTCTAAGCCATGGCCCACCTGCGACATAGGGTGAACTAATTCACTGCCCTATACTGAACTGCCTCCAAACCTCGGCTCAACCTAGGCAATATAAAATATTATGTCTATAGCATATTACTTAGATGGAGGCTAACAAATCTCCTACTCACACAGGATGCAATTGAGCTCTGATACTATTATTTTGTTTTTGGCCTGTTGCCTTCTATTCTATTATTTCCTTACCTTTATACTGAAATGTCCATGCTATTTAAAATAGTGTCCCAATGTACCTCCTGCAATAATCCTCAGCTCTATAATATCAGGTGTTAACCTGTTTCATCCCACACTAATGGTGCGATATCTTAGAGGCTTGTATCTAGGTCACTGTTTTGCAGTGCAGAGCTCATTTTACGTTTATTTCACCTCTAAGGCAACACAGCCTGACACAGAATCACCCCTCCTTGCATGGCCATCAGAGGCACAAGATGAAAGGTGCAGACAGGAACCTTTGTTACTTAATTTGTAATCCAGTATCCAATGCTGCACTGTTACCTTGCACCAAAGATTTCCCCAAAGCATCTGTCTCCAGTGGTTAAACAGCTTGTTGAATATTGATATTAATACTTATCTTTCACTTACTAGGAAGTCTAGATAGATTAACAGACTTTGAGAATCGGCGCTAAAATCTAGCTCTAGATAGTATTTCTAATCATGTTCCTAATCGTGTCGTTACACCTTGTAAAAAAATGTGCATGTTTCTCTCACTGCTTTAATAATTTTAAGCTATGTATCTTGAATTTCTTGCCATATGCTGGTGAGGCATGACGAATTGTAATGTATGTAATTATCTGCACTACAAAAATAAAAAAAAAAACAGAAAAAAATAAAAAGAAACAGGATACAAAAAGATAGAGAAGGCACTGAATGGTAGAGACACCGTTGGAAGCATAGTTTGTAAGTTTAAGGTTGATGGAACAATGGTTTCAGTACCTGGACGGAGCAGAACAAGGAAGCTATCATCAATGGATGCAACCAGATTTCTGAGAAGACAGGTTGTGAAAAAACCTTGACTGAGTGCAAAAGACCTGCACCAAGACATGATGGCAACAGGCACTAAGGTTTCAGTGAGCACAGTAAGGCACATACAAAACACAGAAGATTTCCATGCCAGAACTCCAAGACGTACAACACTACTGACCCAAAAGCAAAAGGAAAGTTGGCTCCAATATGCTCAAAATCATATAAATAAGCCACAGAAGTTTTGGGATTCTGTTCTGTGGATCGATTAAACAAAACTGGACTTGTCGGTGGTATGTCTGGAGAAAGAAGAATGCAGCATACGCTAAATAGAGCCCTCTGCCTACAGTTAAGCATGGCTCGGTGATGCTCTAGGGTTGCTTTGAATTCTCTGGCACATGAAATCTGCAGCATGTGAAAGGCAAGATGGATTCACTGAAATATCAGGAAATCCTGGGAGAAAGTGTCATGCCATCGATGAACAAGCTGAATTTTGGGCGTCATTGGACCTTCCAACAAGACAATGATCCCAAGCATACCTCAAATTCCACAAAGGCTTGGTTGCAGAAGAAGTCCTGGAAAATTCTACAGTGGCCATCACAGTCACCTGACTTGAACTCCATAGAAAATCTCTGGTAAGATAGATAGCATATTACTGAACTGTAGGGCATTGCTTACAAAAGTACCCCTGAACTGGAGGCCATTGGCCCCTGACAAAGGTACATCTAGCACCAAAACAGCCGTCGAGCTCACTTGCTTTTCTTTCCTTTTACTCACTTTCACTTTGCACTATGCACATTTGATTTTGTAGATAATTGTATATAATATATTATTAGTGTCAGTTGGATAGCTGCTCTGTAGGGGTATGGTTATTTGGTATTGGTAAGTTGCTGGCTTAGCACAGCAACTGAGATAATGTGCTCTATTGTAGGTATTCCTTTCCTGTCCTGTGCTGGGAGTAGGCTGTTGCTTTCCTTAGAACAGCCAAGGTATCAGCCTGCTGTCACTATTTATATTTTCCTTTGGGTCACAGTAACCTTGCATTTACCTTTTTAGTAAGGGTGAACAGGTGGAGATAGATACAGCACTAGTATCTTTTTACCTATATTATTATTTCCTGCAATATAAGAACCAGTTACCACCATCATCACTGCTCTCTTAGAATCTGGGGTAGCTGTTCTGCAAAGGGGGTGGTTCTTTGGTATTGGTAAATTGCTGACTAAGCACAGCAACTGAGGTATTATGCTCTATTGCAGGTATTCATTTTCTATCCTGTGCAGGTAGGAGGCTATTATTGTCCTTAAAACAGCCAAGATATTGGCTAGCAGTCACTAGTTATACTCTCCTTTGGGTCATAGTAGTCTTCTATTTACCTTGTAACAAAGGTGTATAAGTAGAGATACATACAGCACTAGTACATTGTTACCTTTAGCCATATGATTACTTTCTGCAATATGAGAACAAGTTTTCACCATTACCACTGTTCTCTGAGATTCCTTCCCCCGTATCTGCTGTTTCTTATTTTGTCTATTTCAGTTAATGTATCTAAAGCACAACACCTGATTAGATACACATTTACTGATTTTAGTCTTAGCCCTCGCTTAGCTACCCCTGTACACTATTTGATACTTTATTTTATGCTGTACACAACATTTACCAGTTTTTGTAACCTAGTGCTCCGCCATTTTGTGCTCCGCCATTTTGTAGTGGTCCTCAGGAATGCTGCCAGAAGCTAGTGTCTGGCTATGAATCTCGTTTGCAGCATGTCATAACAGCAGAAGGGTGCTCTACTGAGTGCTAAAGATGCTTGCCATGAATAGGTTGAATAGTTTTGAGACTGGCAAAGTTATTATGAGTTGCAATTTAAGTTGAATTTGGGGAAACTACTTGAAGCATTCATCGTGTTGAGCTATTTCAATTGTTTTTGTTTGATTTGTTTCTCAAACAGCTGAAAGTCTGTAAATTTTGACAATACACCTGATTTCCAGTGGTGGTTGAATAATTTTGATTACAGCTACAGATATATATAAATATAAAATGTTAAAAATGCACATCACAAGTAAGCAGTATAAAAAGTAACCAACAAAACATTTGTTTGGGAAAATTTAGAAAATGGTGTTGCTATAAAATATATCAATATTTCAGCCTTCTTCCTTTATCAAAAAGGTTTGTATAGCTATCTTAATCAAGTTCATCTAATCAGTTCTAAATTTCAGTATATGCTAGTTTGTCTCACAGTCTTGAATA
Organism: Pelobates cultripes; assembly: GCA_933207985.1. Classification (NCBI taxonomy): domain Eukaryota; kingdom Metazoa; phylum Chordata; class Amphibia; order Anura; family Pelobatidae; genus Pelobates; species Pelobates cultripes. Next base: position 314,105,291 of record OW240913.1, on the reverse strand, counting down.
AAAAATTGATTATTTTTTTTTCTGAAACCTCCCCTCCCACACATTTTTCCTCGGCGTAACTGTCAATAACTTTGGCTGTGCACCTTAAATTTGATCAATATTGGGAGAAATGTCTTAGGAATGTTAAACTTAACAGGCTTATGTATTTTTTAAAGTATAAACTAATACAGCTTTATTCACTAAAAAGTGAATTATCATGAATTAAGCACTACACTAAAAGAGCAGAGTTAGACATTTTTTAATGGTATTTTTGGTCAAAATATGGATATTAATTTGCAGCATAATTAACCAAAAATATAGGGAAATCTTCAAATATAATTAATTTGTACCAACATTTTAAATAATCTACATATACAATATTAGCTGAAAATATCGACTTGGAGTAACGTCGACAGGTGGGTAAAATAAGTTGTATACTTGACCAGTTAACATTAGTGAACTGAGTGAGGATTGGCCAGTGTGAAATATCCATACTGATATACGTTTTTGTCAACCGATTTGTTTTCTGCAACAGACTGACAAATCAGTACTTGTGGAAAGTCTCATAACTCCTTGAAGTACCGCATGTCCAAGCTATCCTTTCCTGATTGAAATTAATGGGCATGGATTAAAGGGTTTATAAAACTAATTACAGATATACCTGGGAACTGGGAAAATAAATGACTTGACATTAGTTGTGTCAGTTTTTCTTTCAAAAGAAGGTTGACCCAGAAAGATGTCTGAGAAGATCCTGTTAAAGAGACTTTTCCACTTAATTATTTTCCACTGAATTAATTTAGTCACACATTACCTAAAATGTGTTAACTGCATACTAACAAATACATGTATTCTTCTTTATATATATTATAGTTGATAGAATATATATATATATTATGCTCATATGTTCTATTTTGTTACCTGTATAAACCTACATACATTACGCTGTGCATTTGCTATGCATTATTACAATAACTAACATTACAATGCAGATTAATCTTACTTTAAATGGATAATTGTATTTTATATTCACACACAGCAGATAATGAGAACTGTACTGTTTTGAATACCATGAAAACAAGACTGTTGTTTTTATTTTCTATATTTTGTTTAATAAATTGACCACATCGCTCAAGCACTTCCCCACGGCTGAAAGAAAATGCCAACGATTCTATCAAGAATCTTATCTGCTTAGATGTTATGCATACTCTCTTCTTTAAATTCAAAATATTAAATGCAACAATTTGGAATATATTTTCACGAGAAACACCAAAAACAAAACAAACATTTAATGTTCTGTTTATTCCAGCTAGTTTATTTTTATTATTTTATAAAAGATAATTGAAATGTTCAATACAGTTTTCATGCTGCATGCTGAGGCATACAAATTATGTCAATGTAAAATACTTTCGGAACCTTTCCATCAAAATAAAAATGCTGGCAAAAATAAAATAAAAAAAACCTGTCAATTAATTTTTTTCCAACTACATAATACACAGCAGGAATCACGACTTGATACAGTACAACTTGTCTAGAGATAAAGACATGTACAGCTTAGTGGAGAAAATCAATTGATACATAGCTAATTTCATTGATGATTTGCATAGCCAACAGGAATTCTACATTGTTAGGAATACAAACATGATATTCCTATCGGCTACAGTGTTATTCTAACTGATTGCGAATGGAGGGGGCTACACTTCCTCCATTCGCAATAAAACAATAAAAAACATTTTACTCACTTTGAAGCCCTCACTGCACCAGGCTCTATGATTTTGGTTTAATCTCCTTGGCTGAAGCATTGGGATGCTAGTATGAATGTGTGACAAAATGTCGCTCTGCACCAATCAAATGCTGTCTATGAGAGTCATTTGATTGGACAACCGAGTTATTCTGAGGAAACAACCCGTGGTGGTTGTCAGAAAGATCTAGTAAACAGGCTTGAAAATAAAGAGTCACGTCACCCAGACCACTTCATTGAGATGACGTGTTCTGGGTGCCTTTAGTTGTCCTTTATTACGTTATACATTAGGTAGCAAGATATAGAGATATACAGGATGTATCTGCTAAGATAAGATGGAATATTTTTTCAATCATGGTTGGGCTTAATCTTAAATAATGCATTACAAATAGTGAAAGCAGAATCTGTGTGAAGAATACCTGTATATAAATAAATGTGGATCTGTCTGGAACAAAGACAATTAAATCTGTCAAAATTATTAAGAATAACTGCTACATCTCAAGAATTAGGTAACAGACATATGCAAGCCCCAGAAGTGGACTAAAAACAAAATATACATAATATTGTACAAATGTAAAACGGTACAAAGTTAATGGTGATTTCAAGTAAAACAACAGATTAAGAAATCTGTAGAAATTTGTTTTAGAGAGATAGAGAGATATTGCAAATACAAGATGGAGTATTCGGTTTCAGTAGAGATAAATAACAATGGTAAATCCGGGTATAGAATAGGTCAGAATACTGTAAAAAATACAGTTTCAGGTTATGCCATTTCAGGTGAAACCCAAGAAATGTTTCATAATGAGAAACTTAGAAGTAAAGAGTCAATTAGGGAAATAAAAGCAAAATCAGCTTAGTAGTGATACAGAATCACAGTTGATGTTGCCTAAGTGCATGTTCAGATAGCTACGTATCACTAGTGAAGTTCAGGTAGCAAAGTATCTCCAAGCCTAATCCTAACAAACCTGGAGTTACTACAACATTTTACAGATCACTTTATCACAAGCGTTACACTACAAACGTCCACAATGGCAGTATACTTTTACTCTTATTAAATATACAAGAAACAATGATTTGGACAGTACAAGTCATAACAAACGCTTTAACATGCTGTAAATAATGAAATAACGAAGCAAAGTTAAATTAACAAATACTGAAGTCAGGATTGGCAGAGTTCATTTATAATTAAAGAAAAGCGTAGCCAGAGGTCAAACACAAAGAAAGCTATTCAGCATCGGAGCGGATAGCAGGTACATGTACCAATATGCAAAGACCTTGTGTAAAACTGAAGGATGTCGTTAAATAGACATATACTAAGCAAGAAATGATGAGAGAGCAATAGCAAGACGCGAATCAGACAGGATGATCAAAGGCAAAATATACAGATAGTTACAGTGCAGGTTTCACTTGGTAAATTAAACATGTCAAATACGCTGGGAACAAATAGATCTACTGTAAAGAAATCACAAGATCGGGTTTTTGTTGAGCTGGAGTTTTTAAATTTCTTTTTTATTTAAGGGGTATGATCCTGACTATGTGATAAGCCTACCAATTTAATGCTTTTCATTGCCTATTACAGTGGTAGATATTTGTCAGTATGGATATGTAACACTTAAAGGGACACTATGGGGCCAGGAACACATTTGTGTATTCTTGATCATATAGTTAAAAACACTATTTCTGCCCCCTGCCCCCTCACCTAATTTCCAGTGCTGCATGGGTCTGCCAGCCCTGGCATTGCCCTCGATCTGTCTCCTTGGTTGGCATCATCAGAATTTCCAATAGGAAACTATTGGATTGGCTGGAATTGTCAATTCTGATGATCTCAGCCAAGGGTGAGGTGGGGCGGGACAGGGGAAGAGCCAAATCAGCATCTCCCTATAGAGATGCATTGAATCACTGCATCTCTATGGGGAAAGTTCGGTGTCTCCATGCAGAGCGTGGAGACTCTTAGCATCAGTGCTTCACAACCCAGAAGGCCGCCTGAGTGGTGTTCTTTTTTGTTTTTGTAGAAAGTTATGCTTTGTAATGCCAAATTTTAAAGGGACACTCCAGACCATTAAAGCACTTTAATCTGCTGAAGTGGTTTATGTGTGAAGAATGGGTTCTCTTTTTTCATTTTACAAAAAGTTCAGATTTCAACATAAATTTACACTTTTATGAATCTTGTCATTTAGAAAACCGAACAACTGGAAAATCGAATAGTACTTGCACTCAGTCACACCTTAGGTGCAAGTATCTAGGTCACCTCTAAAGACCCATAATAAAATAATAAAAAATACAAACATGATACCGCACTCAATCTTAGAGCAAAATTGTAAAGAAGTTAATTTATTGACAAAACATAGTAGTATAGGAAAGAATGCTGATTTATCCTATGTAAAGATACATGTACATCACAGTTCAAATAGCTAATCCACCATGCTTAAAGTGCAGAACAAAACTTAAAGTGCTAAGTGCCAAATCACCATAAATGCTATAACTATATACACTGAAGTGCAAACAAATACACATATAAAATACTGCCTGCCAACAATTCCTATGCAAAAATCAAATAACTTGGATAAATAGAGGGCACACAGAGTTCCTGCAGTATGCTTAAAGAGTCCCATTCCTGAGTGTAAAGTAGTAGATCCAATACAGAAAAAAATAAAAAACAAAAATCAAAATGCTAAAAATATATGAATGTATATTATTGGCTCTTAGGCCAATTGAAGGGATACAACGTCCTGAGCGCGCAGCCCCGGACCTGCTCACCTCCATCCTGCTGTCATAGAAGGAACTCTTACAGACACAGTAAAGGAGATCTACATGGGATAAACCTGTCCTTTTTCTACTTTCTGGAGAATCTGCACCTAATGATTATCCATTAGGAGGCCTCCTTGTATACCTTTGGGTGAGATCTAACCTAGACTCTATTACAGAACGTTTTTTGTTGTTGTTTTTTTATTAAATTTTTTCATTTTTTTACATGAGATCAAAAAAACGAGTTAAGTGTTAACTTTTTCCAATGCGCTTTTATTTATTATTATTATTGCCATTTATATAGCGCCAACAGATTCCGTAGCACTTTACAATATTATGAGAGGGGATTTAACTATAAATAGGACAATTACAAATAAACTTACAGGAACAATAGGTTGAAGAGGACCCTGCTTACATTCTATAGGAGGTGGGGTGTAAAACACATTAGGACAGGAATTTGCAATCAAATAAGGTGGGCTGCCCTTTAGGAAAGGGCAAGAGACAGGTATGTGAGGTAGGGGTTAGTCTTGGAGGCCATAAGCTTTCCTAAAGAGATGGGTTTTAAGGCACTTCTTAAAAGATGCAAGACTACGGGAGAGTCTGATGGCGGGAGGCAGGCTATTCCATAGGAAGGGAGCCGCCCGCGAGATGTCCTGCAAACGCGAGTTGGCCGTACGGGTGCGGACAACGGACAGGAGGTGGTCACGGGCAGAGCGGAGAGACCGAGAAGGGACATACCTATGGATTTGTGAGGAGATATAAGAGGGGCTAGAGTTGTTCAGTGCTTTATAGGTGTTAGTTAGCGCCTTGAATTGACTCCTATAGCACACAGGAAGCCAATGTAAGGACTGGCAGAGGGGTGAGGTGTGAGAGAACCGACTAGAGAGGAAAATCAGTCTAGCAGCAGCGTTCATTACAGACTGTAGGGGTGCAGTACGGCTTTTGGGAAGACCAAGCAGGAGAGGGTTACAATAATCCATGCAGGAAATTACTAGAGCATGGACAAGCTCCTTGGTAGGAGCAATTTAGTAGAGTAATGTTAATGCACACATATAGAGTGGTTTTAATTGCATAACTGAAGTATTGTATTACTAGATCTAGAGTTAGCAGACATTGTTACTATTATTAGCAGAATTTACTATTAGTATAAATGTTTGTTTATGTTTGCTTTTTTTTCCACTGCATAGTCAGTCTGCTCCAAACTGAACAGATAACACATTTGTAAAGACGCATCTTGTTCTGGACCATCACTTATCATCATTTATTTAAATCCTTGCTAACTAACTTCTAATTGCAGTCAATAACTAATAATAGATTTTGCTACATCCTAGATGTATACCAAACCCTATCTTTAACAACAATAATGCAATGGATGGATAAACAGACAGATGGGCGAATGAGTGGATGGACAGATGTATGGATCGACAGATGGACGAATGGATAGATGGTTGACTGGACTGACAAATATACAGGTAGATGGATGCATGTGTAGATGGGTGAGTTTGATTAGCTAATTATCAAACTAAAGATGAGGTTGTATTTCATTCAATTTAAGAAATTAAACGTTTAAATGATCTCTCTAAATATAGTTTCACTATCATCTCTTAAAATGCCTGGTGCCAGTGTGTCAGACTACTTAGCATGAAATGTAACATATTACTTAGTCTTACAAAAATGCAGAATATTACATTTTTTTTAGAATATAAGATGCACTGTAATATAAGCTGCTCCGATATATTTTGACTAGAAATTTAGAAAACAAAATAAAACAACGTGTACCATAATTCCAGTAAACTTTAGTTTATGTGTATAGGGGATGCAATGTGTGTGTGGATATAGAGGGATGTTGAAAGTATGTGTGTATACGGAATGTAGTGTATGTGTGCAGGCAGGGCTTGACTGGGGAATGCGGCCCAGGCATTTTTGAGAAGGGGGCGGGCCAGAGGGGGTGGGTGTTTTGTCATCACCAATGACAAGCACACCCTCTCTCAAAGTGAGCAGGTTGGTTCAATGCGCAGAGCCCTGCTGAAGAGCTCTTGAATGAAAAAAAGGCCCTGTATTTGTTCAATGCAGCACAAGTAAATTTAATAACATGCTTGCACTGTATTTGCTTGTGACATGTCTCTGGTTCTCCATAAGTGGGATACCAAAGGACAAAGTGTAAGGAAAGCATATTTCACATGTGTTTAGAGCCTGTTTTTGGGATTGAGTGTTTGTAGAGTGCGTTGATTGTGGTGTGGTGTATTGTGTAAATGTCGGTTTCAGTTGTGTTGTGTTTGTGGTGTAATATGTATGGTTAGGGGCTGTAGAGAGTGTGAGTAAGTGATGCAGGGAATGTGTGCATGGGGCTGTAGTGTATGTGTGTATAGGTGATGTAGTGTGTGTAGGGGTTGTAAAGTGTGTGTGTTTAGGGGAAATAGTGTGTGTTTGCTTACACGGGATCTAGTGTGTTCATAAGGGATCCAGAGTGTGTATGTCATTATTGTAGTGTGTGTAGGTGGTGCGTTGTGTGCCTATAGGGGATCTACTGTGTGCATAGGGGATCTAGGGTGTGTGGAGAACCCAGAGTTATGTACACTTTAGTGTGTGTGTAGAGGATTCAGGGTGTGTATAGGGGTTCTAGTGTGTATGTGTGTAGAGGATCCATAGTTATGTACAGGATCTAGGGTGTGTGTATAAGGGATGTAGTGTGTGTGTATAAGGGATGTAGTGTGTGTGTCTAGAATGTAATGTGTGTAAGGGGTGCACTGTGTGTGAGGGGTGCAGTGTGTGTGTGAGGGGTGCAGTTTGTGTTTGAGGGGTGCAGTGTGTGTTTGAAGGGTGCACTGTGTGTGTGTGTGTTTGTGTGTGTAGGGTGTATTGTGTGTGAAGGGTGCATTGTGTGTTTGGGGTGCTGTGTGGTGTTTGGGGAGCAGTGTGTGTGGTATTTGGGGTGCATTATATATGAAAGGTGCACTGTGTGTTTGGGGTGCTGTGTGGTGTTTAAGGTGCAGTGTGTGTGAGGGGTGCAGTGTTTGTGTGTGAGGGGTGCTATGTGTGTGTGATGGTTGCTGTGTGGTGTTTGGTGGGCTCTGTGGTATTTGGGGTGCAGTGTGTGTGTGTGTGTGCATGTGGTGCACTGTGTGTTTGGGGTGCTCTGTGGTGTTTGGGGTGTGCTGTGTGTTTGCAGTGTTCTGTGTTGTTTGGGGTACAGTGTGGGGTTTGGGCTGTAGTGTGATGTTTGGGGTGTAGTGTGATGTTTGGGGTCTAGTGTGTGTGTGAGGGGTGCAGTGTGGTGTTTGGGGTCTTGTGTGATGTTTGGGGTGCTGTGGGGTAAAAAAACAAAACATATATATGAGTATTTTTTTTTTAAATTATTATATTTATATCCCCCCTCCCTTCTTACCTTTGTCTGGGAGGGGAGACCTTGTTGCTAGCCCTGGTGGTCCGGTAGGAAATCCCTGGTGGTCCGGTGAGAAGTGAACTCTACCCTGCAGTTTCTGGGGTAGAGATCACTCTCGCGAGATGGGATCATTGCCACGGCAACCGCAACAATGCTCCGACCTCACGAGAGGAACCTGGCGGAGCTGCAGGATAGAGCTCCTCGGGTCCTCTCCCCCTCCCCTTCCTGCTGCATCTCAGTGCCTGTGGGCCGGTGGGCAGATAGTTTGTCTCCCCACCAGCCCATGAAGGCACACAGCAAGGCCAGCGCTCTGATAGTGCTGGCTCTGCATGGGCTGGCAATGGAGATGAGATACACTGATCTCCCCTGTCGGCCAGGCCCATGGCCATCACAGCCCACCGGGCAAATGCCCAGTAGGCCCAATGGCCAGTCCGGGCCTGTGTGCATGTGAGTGTAATTCAGTGTGTATAGTGTAGCAGTGTGTGTGTGTACAGTGTATAGTGGATACAGTGTCTTTGTGATTAGTGCATATAGTGTCTGTGTGTGTGAAGAGGATGCAGTGTGTGTGTGTGTGTGTGTGTGTATGGTGGATGTAGTATCTGTGTAGTGGATACCATGTCTCTGTGAATAGTGGATGTAGTGTCTATGTGTGTAGAGGATGCAATGTGTGTATAGTGGATAGTGTATCTGTTCTTAGTCCATGCAGTGTGTAAGGGAATGCAGTGTGTGTGTATAGTAATAGCAGAGTGTGTGTCTCTGTGTGTAGTGCATGCAGTGTCTCTGTGTGTAGAGGATAGCTTGTGAGAGCTTCAGTGTCTGTGTGTATAGTGCATATAGTGTCTATGTGTATAATGGATGCAGCATCTCTTCATATATAGTGCATGCAGTGTATGTGTGTAGAGGATACAATGTGTGTATAGTGGATAGAGTCTCTGTGTTTAGGACATGCAGTGTGTAAGGGAATGATGTGTGTGTGTGTATAGTAATAGCAGAGTGTGTGTCTCTGTGTGTAGTGCATGCAGTGTCTGTGTGTATAATGAATGCAGCCTCTCTTGGTATATAATGCGTGCAGTGTCTATGTGTGTAGATGGTACAATGTGTGTATAGTGGATAGTGTCTCTGTATTTGGTCCATGCAGTGTATAAGGGAATGCTGTGTGTGTATAGTAATAGCAGTGTGTGTGTGTAAATATGTGGGGTGGGTTAGTTACTGTGATCTGTGGGAGGATGTCAAGCTTCATACTTTATTATTTTTATTTTATTATTTCATTAATTTTCCCTATATTAGTTAACCCTTCCTGCCTCTAACCTCTGGTCAGAGGGACACAGAGTTCATTAGTGATCTCTGGTAAAAAGCTGCTGCTGCAAATCTCTGGTGGTCCAGTGCTTCTGTGAAGACCCAGTTTGCACCCCTACTGGGTGCAAGCTCACATGACAAACCCTGGCAAAACTCTAAAAATCCAAGCTCACACAAAAAAGAGGACCCGGTGGAACTGCAAACAGAGAGTCTGCCAGGCTACCTCTGTACCTAAAGAAGCTCACAATGGCGCAAGGAGGGAGATCACTGCGCCTGATCGACGATGTGTATATACAGCGATACTCAGTAAATATAAACTTATATTAAATTCAGCATACAGGAAAGCAGGCAGTTTTCTACCCCCAAAATATGATATATGTTATAGGGTTCAAGATAAATGCAAAAGAAAATCTTTCATCATGGTGAGTTGGTTTGTTTATAGCGTAACATCATGTAATTGTTTCAACATATTATTCGCATGTTGAAGAATATATCCTGACACTTCTATTTTTTAATGCTGAAGCAGCTGCTGCCTTTGAATCTATTGCTGCTGGTGCCAGTTCTCATCTCTTGGCAAAGTGACAGAGACACACTTTATGCCAAGATTAGGAAAATCAATTTAAGTGCTGAAAGATAGATCTATTAGTTTGGAAAACTAGAATTCCTATTTAGAAAAAAATAATTATGCTTTTAAAACATCATGTGAAAACTTCTCCATTTATACAAAATGTGACTTTGTCACCATGTTTTTTAAAGCAATGTGGAACATGAATTTTTGGAGCTTATTGACTTTATTTTTTGATGCATCAGCTATATTGTATTATATGACATATCCCTACACATTGATTTAACAGCCATACATTTGCCAGTGAAACCTCAGGCAAAATGATTTAAACATAATTATAATCGATAACATCCAACTACATAGTATTCCCACAAGGACGAATTTCCCATTGTCTAAAGTGACAGATATCAAGAATGCAACTAAAGACATACTCTGCATGCATTATTAGTCAACGAGTGGAACGAGTGGATTATTTTCAAGCAAACTCCATACATTTCTGTATAACTTTGCTTACTTTGGGAGATATCTGGCATTTTGTGCCCTTCTCGCAAAATCTTTTTTATTAAACTTGTGTTTGGCTTCGAAAGAATCGCAATTTGTTTGAATTTTGGCCAATCAGCGATTTGTCCAAAGTCCACAACTCTGAATCATCATATGGATGAATCACAAAACAGAGAAAATGGGTAACAGGTGAGCTGTTTTGTTTGTTTTGTGATTTGGAGTTCAGTTCATGGCGTCAGAACAAGGGGGTTGGAAGGATTTGCTTTGATTGCAATACACAAATAGGTAAAAATTTTCACCATTTCACCAATAGGTACCATTTTAGCTCATCCAAATTGTTTATTCTGAAATGATAGCATTAGCAAACTTTGTCCGAAATGAAAAGTCCCATTAATGAAATTCAGTATGACCGAACAAAATTTTTTCTGCAGTGTAGAATATTACCAATCCGATGGCAGATAAATAAATATGGCCGTGACTGTAAGAGTCAAAATTTGTATAATCAATCTCTGCCAAAGATTAAACATTCAGCTTTCTAACACGCAGAGAGAAGATTTAAACTAAATAGATGTACTTCAAGATCCAAGGACATGTAAAATACAGAAAGAATAGTTGAAACACTTCTATATCCAAAGAAACTCAGGAGCTGAGAGAGTTCAGAAGCTGAAAGTTGAGCTGGAAGTGGGCAATAGACAGTACTAAAAAGATAAAACACACAGTAGATGACAGAGTTCCACATCACTCACTCTTGGACATTAGTGAAGGTTAAAATTCAGAGTGGTTCAAAGGAAATTTTAATGAGTATGCACTGCTATACATCAAGTTACATACATTGTCCATTTAAAAAGGTTTAATTCGCTAACTTTTATCTTGTTATTTAAGGAAACTGTGATGTTTAAACTTATTTAGAGACTGAATTGATTGTATATTACATTCTATCGTTATCTTAAATTTCCAATTATTTCTATATTTGCATTTCTTTGAAGAAGACTAGATGTAAAAAGTAAAAGATTTTCAGCTATGGTTGTGTTTCGATTTATTGTACAATTTATGTATAATATTGCATGGAACTCATACTTTATAAGAAGTACACTGGATATCTATTCTCCAGAGTGAAATAATAACAAATATTTAGAACTGTATGCATATACTTTATTGTATTGTGATCTATTACGGAAATAACTGCGCTGAAAGTAACGTTAAAATGTATGCGCTATAGGTATGAGTTGATATGAAATATTTATTGTAACTTCTTTTGTTTCTCCTCGGATTACAATATCCTTTGCATATCCTCTGCTAACTCATAATAAAGCATTTTGTTTAGCAACCACTGCATGTAGGGTGATTACTTACATTTCAAACCTCAAGGATTGGAAATACATTAGGCACATGCTATGCCATTAAGCTGATCAATAACAAGAGGAAATAATATGTAATACGTTACTCAAGAACATTGCCAGTTAAATACAAAATAAGGAACTTGGTGTACACTTAGCAATGAAATTACACAGTTATAAGATCCGCTTGATATTTTACTCGCATAAACTGACAATAAAAAGCAAACTTCTGAAAAGAAACCCCGGTTTAAAAAAATTGCACTGTAAATGATCCTGTCTGTTGAACTCGTAACATACATTTTAAAAATCTTTTTAAAACTGATTAATATTAAGACGAATGTCCCTATAAGGTATTGTCAGTCAATGTTTGTCCTGACGCTGACATGTTTCTATGCTTTCTACAATTATATTTCTACATTATGCATTATTAAAGAGACGGTAAATATAAAAACTTTCGCAATATCTTTAGAATATCACAAGCTGAGACTATCAACTGCTTTTAAAAAATATGAGGAAGCTTGCACGTAAAATCAAAATTTAGCTTTACAAAAACAAACTTTGCTTAAGAGAAAGATTTGGCATTCTAGATTTGGACGTTTTTTTTTTCTTTGTAACCCTAACCCAACAATTTCAAGTTTGTTTTTTTTTTCAATAGGGGGTATATGGTCAGCAAGTAAGTTGAGGTTGAAAAGATGACAAGGAGTAACTCGTTGGCAAAAATGTCAATTTTTAAGGCAATACCAAATTCTACTCCTTGTGTACCAACATTTTATTGCATACACAATGCTCAAATAGTTATAGGATGCATGGTAGTAGGGAAAGTGGGCATCCCTGACTAATAACATTACATAGAGAGATAGAATGGGAATGAACTCCACACTGGACATTATTGCAGCTGTTTGATTTAAATACAGAGCCCATATACCCTAAAGAAATGTTTCTCCAATGCCAAATTTAGGTTAGCCAGTCCAACCCGTCAAATGCTTTCTTTGCATCATGCAAGAGACGCATGACAAGGTGTGACAGCATCCTGCTCCAGGACATTCATGGTATGGCAGATGTCATATTTAGCTTTTATAGCAAGTATATAAACCCTGTTTGGTGAGGGTGGATAATGGACGATAGTTTTAAAGTAAGTTTGGTCGAGAGGAACTTGGTGTAAATTATACGGCATATAAGTCTGTAGTTGGCATATTGGGCTGTCGTCTCATCTTTATAAATCACAATGATTCTCACTTCTAGCACTTCTGATGGAGGCATCAAAATCCTTAAGGAGCATGATAAACAATTTAGACTGGTGAGGGAAAAGATGTTCCTTACATTTTTAGAGCATGCTGCAGTATACCCATCCATGCCTGGAGATTTCAAGGAAAATCTCACACCCACAGATATAGACTACTAAATACAAACACAAAACCTTCTAGACACACAAACACTGCCAAAAATCCCTGACAGACACATAAAATATGCTCATACTCTTAGACACACACGTTGTCAGACACACACTGCCAGGTACACACAATCTTAGAAACATATTCTCACATACATTCCCAACCACACAGACACTCTAGTCATTCCTACAATCCCAGGAGCATACATGACATAACCTTTAATCCACCTGCTCTTTTCATACCTATTTTCTGCAGCAGGGCAGCTAGCCTGAGGGTTTATTGGGGAGCATATGGCAGCACAAAGTTGCTGGCTCCTCTTTCCCTTCATAGATTTCTGTGATTGGAGGAAATTATCTACATTTCATGACATCATCTTCCCAGCATTGCCATGGAAGAGCAAACAGATGCAGCAATGCAGTCGAGTAAAGGGCCTGTTCTGCGGGATATATGCAGTGCTGTCAGGTTGAGAGGAGATAGAAATACCACCAAAACTTGACTTCACAGCAGGCATGAATGGAGCTCGCTAGCTTCAGTACATATTTGAAGACCTTGGCTTGCAGAGGTCTGTAGGCTTTCCACATATTGGCATGTGGCTTTCCAAGGCTTCTTTATTTTTTACCAGAAAGTACTAGACATGAGCAATTCGTTTCGGCCCGAATTTAAATTTGGATGAATTTCAGCAATTCATACATTCGCATGCTTCCAAATGTCCAATTGCCAAAGTGCTGAAGTACCGAATTTCCCAATTGCCAAACCGAACCCGAATTGCTGAAGTGCCGAATTTCAGAAGTGCCGAACCAAACCGAATTTCACAAGTGCAAAATTTCAGAAGTGCCTAAGTGCTTCGGATTTCTGAAAAGTGGCAAAACAGGAGAGGGAGGGAAAATTAAGGGAATGATGACAGGAATCTAACCCTAACCCTAGCCCTAACACCACCCCTACCCCTATCCCTAACCCCACCCCTAACCCTACCCGTAACCCTAACCTTACTAGGGTTAGGGGTAGGGTTAGGTTTAGGGATAGGGAGAGGTTGGGGTTAGGGTTTGAGGTAGGGTTAAGGTTGGGGTAGGGGTGCGGTTAGGGTTTGGGTAGTGTTAGGGTTAGGGGTGGGGTTAGGGGTAGGGTTAGGGTTGGGGTGATTTGAATGTTTACATGTTGGAAGAAGACCCTTAAAACTTTCTAATGGAATTCTGCAAAGCTCTGGGTGTTGCTTGACAGATTTTGTTTTCTTTCTCTCTTTTTTTTTTTTTACCAGAACTAATATGCATTTTTGTTATTTTTCTCAATATATTAAAATATGTGCTAAACCATTCTTTTATAATAGCTTGATAAAAATAATATAACTAATAGGATAGATACAGGCAGAATTTCACTAACTAGGATTGCGAAATGCTAAAATATATGTGTGGAATAGAAATTTGATCACAAAATCTTTAGCTTTATGGCTATGCATTATTTTAAATATACAGATGGCATTTGTTAAAAAAGTATGAAATGTATTTAGTATTTAAGACACTCTAAAATTAACAAAAAACGAAATTACTGTAGCGCTTATATTTACACAAGGATCACTTATTAGTCACTCCGTAATTAGGTTGTTTTGGTGCAAGGAGGTGCCCAGCACCATCTTACCCCTAGGAGTTAGCCATTAATAAACAGTTTAACCCCAGAGTCTTCAGGAACATGCCCGTTAACTGTGCAACTTCACTCCATTTCATTGTCTGAAGCTACAAACAGGAGCCGCTGATGCTCTCAGCCTATCAGTGGTGCCCAATCCAAGGCTTCCTGTTTGAAGCCTGTAACAAGAAAGGATGTAAAGGTCAGAAGTAATAAATACTGGACTGAAGACTTTTGGGTTAAAACTCTCAGTGATGGTTTAACCTCTTGAAGTAAGACAGCACCCAGGATCTCCACGAACCATGACAACTTAATTCTTATGAAGTTGTTATTGTGCCTGGCAGTGGTGGCTGGTGAAGTGTTTAGATGGTGGGGAATCAGGCTTCTCCACTAGAATTTTACTCCTCGCTATACAGTACAGAGATGCACATATAATACAAAGAGCTGATAATAATAATAATACAGAGATGTTAATACAATAAAGCAAATCTGGCACATCATTAAGATATCTATAAAATAGAGTACAATGTAGAGATAACCATACCACAACATACCACAAACAGAGCTGAGAAAAAATATAGATATAATACACAGAGCTGGGCACAATACAAAAATACCAATACAATACACAGAGATGGGTAGACTACAGAGATACCCAAACAAGAGGCAAAGCTGAGTAAAATACAGAGAAATGACACACAGAGCTACGCACAATAACTATCCTACACAGCTGGGTTCACTGTGATGGATTACACAGATCTGCAAAACAGAGATCCTTACGCAGTAAATGTCTTTGCATAATGCTCTAGCTCTCTCTCTATCTTCCAACCTCTCTCTTAGCTCTCCCTGACATGAGCTTACCTTTGGTAGTGAACTCTAATAACCTTAGCTTTCTATTACATATTTCTGCTGTTATGAAACATGCCAGTTACTCCAGTAGTTCAAAGCACACAGTGTGCACATGGTTAGAGCATCAAGATACTGCTAGACTTCTTATTACCTTTGCTGCTGGCAATATAATTAATCTGTAGTAATAAGACAGAGCCAAGAAGTATCTGACATAGTTAACATAATCAACAATCATTGTAGATTAAAACAGATTGAAATCAGCATCAGATAAGTCCTCACAGTCACAGCACCAGTCCTGCAGTTTGAAGCTTCACAACTTTTCAACTAACCACAGCATGAGTATCTCAAAATTCAGCTGTAGAGTTACTGAGCACTTTAAAGAAGTATCAGCAGTATGAGTTATTAAAACTATTAGTTGGAGGCAGCACAGTGATCTGTGTCAGAAATGTCCCCCTGTCACCACTGCGCTTCACTTACTTAATATATATTAATTATGTATTTGAGAAAATGCCCTTGCTGAATCAGCCCTCAGGCAGTCATTGGATTATTGGGCTATTGGGTGGGGTGAAAAAGACAATATTATACCATACATTTGGCAGGGACCAGGAGCTGTTGCTGCTGTGCTTTGTGTTACTTCTAAGAGGGCTTCTTGCTTCTCTCCTGTGGGAACTGTAATCCCACCCACAGTGCTCACAGCCAATGATGGCCCCTGAATATAGAGGCTTGTAGCATGCCTCCACTAAAGAGCATCTGGTTCTGAAGCCCAACTGGCAACTCAATAGAAATTATGGAAATTCCATCTTAAAGGATACTAGACATGTGCAAAACCTGCTAGACAGGACATATTTCAAACTTGCCTCATTTTTTTACTTTGCTTGCCTAGATATTCTCAAGTAGGCTTATCAAACAGCTACCAATGAGGGTGGAGGAACCCTGCAAAACTGAAACCTATTACAGAATTAATAAGACACAACTTTTTCCCCATAGTTTTTTGGCTTACCACCCTCCCCTTCAGAAAAATAATATTTTTTTTTTCTTTTGTTAAAAACGTAAATGGATATCACTTTATTTTTTAATTTGCACTAAATGTACTGTAAATTGCACACAATACAAATAATTGTAATGTTGGTATGTATTTAAATGCACTTGATTTTATAGTAATTCAAATTATTAACTTTAAGAAGGTATTTATACAAATTTATATCACGAATAATTCCCTAAGCTCTCCACCATAACAACATACAAATTTTGGATTTTTAAAGTTATTAAAGTATAATTTGAGGTTGTAAGAGCAGCTGATTAAAATCATGAAAAAAATTTTTTACCACTATAACACATTTTAAAATGTGTTCTAGTAGTAAAAACACTTTTTACCACTAGCCTTATAACACATATTTTCAGTCACCAAAAAAAACAGATATGTTTGTGTACATAATTTCTTTATCAAAAGGATTTTAGGGGCAGTGCACAAAAAATAATAATTTACAGGTTGGAGTAGGGGACAACATACATTTCCGCCCAGTGTGCCAGGTAACCTTGGTATGCGTCTAGTTGATACTAACAGGTCTGTTCACCAAGGTGAGATTCCAAGGTGAATTCCAAACCCAAGGTCAAAATATAAAAATTATCTTATTTTATATAAACTACTGCAAATAAATGTTTCCACACATAAAAACTGGTAGGGAGCTGCCCCAAGTGCCCCTTATCAACAAGAACAGAACAACGAGTAAGCGCTAAATAACACAATAAGGCAGCAACCCTATAAGGCAATCCCTTAAAAACCCTTAGACATAACACTGAGAAAGAAAGAATAGAAATAAGGGCTGCGCCAAGTAAAACTGGGTGTAAAACGAATAGTCCGGATAAAATAAATGAATAAAAAGAGAAAGTCTTTTCTATAAAAGTCTTATTGAAGTCGTAGTGTTTGGCAATACTTGGTCCAGAACAATTGTCCTTATTGTTTTCTTCCTTATGGATCCGCTCTTATGCAAAAGATAAAAAATAACTAGAGAGACAAATAGTGTAGTGTGTTTGATAGTTAAAAAGATAAAAGTATAAAAATCTGGAATACAAACTCACATTTAAAAGAGCTAAGACCCGCTCTGGTATGAAAGGCGTACAGCGGTTTGATCCCCGCTTATGGGATATGAAGTAAATTTCCTCCGTCCGTGATATGTTTCCTCTGTCCGTGATATAATCAGCACTCGGGTAGAAAGAAACAGCCAATAGTGTTCATAATGATCCCCACCTAGGATTACTTGGAGTCCGGTGTGGTGAAAGGATGCCAGGTAAAAAGCAGATTAGCGTGTATTAAAAGATAAGTGGCACAATTAAAAGTGACCAAATATACTTTAATATATAAAAATACACAATATAATAACCATAAACGCGTTTCGCCAATACGGCGTTATCAATATGGGGTAAGAACCTGATACCTGGCAGAAGAATAATTAAATAGCAGATGCAATCCTTTGAAATTGGCGCCAAAATGTGAGCAGCCAATCACAATGGGGATTGAGAATGATGTAATTAAAACACATTAAAAACAGAAGAAATACAATATACCATAATTATAATAGGTTAAAAGAGCATAAATATGTAAATACATGTGGAAAACGGATTAAAATTATGCATAAAATGATAATATGTAGCGCGGTCACGTGACCAGCACATAAACCACAGTGATTTCTGGGTAGTGTAGTTAGACGCCGGCGAGCACTGCGCAGCCACCGGCGTCTATGTGGGAGGGTACAGAAGGCATCAGCACGCATGGAGAATGCGGCTGACGTCAGGAGAAGGGGTGCAGCTAATACATGGGGCGTCAGCACGCATAGAGCATGCGGCTGACATAAGGAGGAGGGGCATGGCTGGAATTAACGACGGCACGCATGGAGCTGCGGCCGTCGTCATCAAGGGGGCGTGGAATATATGACGACGGCGGCTAGCACAGCTAGCATTGGAGGGTAAATTAAAGGAACACTATATTGTCAGCAATGCTAACATGTATTTCTGACCCTATATTGTTAAAATCACTATCTAGCCCCTCTGGTCTCCCCTTGCCCTCCTAAATATAGTAAAATCTTACCTTTAGTCCAGTCTGCCAGCACTGGTTCAGCCTCCGATCTGCCTATTTGGCTGACATCATCAGAAGTGATTTGCCCAGCCCATAGGAAAGCATTGGATTAGTTGAGATCATCAATTCTGATGATCTCAGTCAAGGAGGCAGGCTAGGGGAGCGGAACAGGCTGGCCAATCAGCATCTGATCATACAGAGATGCATTGAATCAATGCAACTCTATGAGGAAAGTTCAGTGTAAAGCTGAACGTCAGTGCTGCACACTGTGAGGAGTGGCCACTGGAGGTGTGCCTAGGTTGTCCTTTCTCTCAAAAGGCAGTGTTTACGTGAAAATGTCTGCAGGGACTGACTATACTCATCAGAATAACTACATTAAGCTATAATAGTGTCCCTGTAAGTCTCTTCGAGTTATTTGCTAAGTGACCAATTTAAAAGGACGGATTCCTACATACTAATAATTATTTTTAAATGAATGCCTTTATTCATGCACATAAAAACTGATTTCAAAATGTAAGTTATTATATTACCTCTGCAATGTTTAATATAAGATGTATCTTGGTAGCTAATAATTTGATATTCATGACTTACTCTGCTGCACGTTACTGGGTTAACACATTACCGAGCATTAAATCACAGACCTGATTTATTCTCAGGAAGGAATTGATAAGTATTAGAGTATCCTTTTTAAGTTTAATATACTTGGTTAAAGAGAAATATTCACTAAATACGTGTCACTCTTTCAGGGTCATGCCCCTGTCTGGGATTATGCTAGACGTGACTGTTCATGTATATACTTCAGTTTAAATTGAATCCGAGACTGACATTGCGAGTCCAATTCCCTGTCAGTCTGCAAATGGTGAAACACATATTTTGTG
>OW240913.1:314001538-314082245 GCA_933207985.1 Pelobates cultripes | reverse complement strand
CTCTTCCATAACCTCCTCGGCTTAGTCCTCTTCTGCTGCTGCGTCTTGCTCCACATCAACGGATAGGGGGCGTAACAGTGATTAAACTGATAACAATAGTACTAAACACACCACTCACTCACTGGTGTCACAATAGCTTGGATTTAAAAACAAAAAATTTTTTTACTGTTATAGATTGAATAGCAGTTAGTTATCTTCAAGCAGGTGTGTCAGCCCTACAGCGTGTACTCTGCCAGTACGCTGCCACCTCCTCTACTCCTCTACTCCATCCTCTTCCATAACCTCCTCGGCTTAGTCCTCTTCTGCTGCTGCGTCTTGCTCCACATCAACGGATAGGGGGCGTAACAGTGATTAAACTGATAACAATAGTACTAAACACACCACTCACTATCTGGTGGCACATTAGATTGCACGCGCAGTGACCCAAATTTGTTGTGATCTGTGAGTAAGGTAAACGGTTGTCCATACAAGTAGGTTGCAGCTTTTTGAGGGCCCACACCACCGCTATGCACTCCTTTTCAATGGCAGTGAATATACTTGGCTGTGCAAAAGTTTACGGCTTAGATAAGCCCCGGGTTGCTAGCCACCATCTGCTCCGACTTGGCTCAATACTGCTCCCAATCCAAGCATAGAAGCGTCTGTATGGACGAGAAAGTGTTTAGTTGGATCAGGAGAAGAAAGTACAAGTGATTTAATGAGCGCCGTCTTGAGCTGTTGGAAGGCCTGTTCACATTCTGGGGCCCATACTACTATCTTGGGGAGGTTTTTACACGTTCCTATATGGCACTTACTGGCTTTAGGGTCAGTCCGGACTCCCTAATCCGGTCTATTACGGCTCCTATGTGGGTCAGGTGTTCGGGCCAGGAGCTGCTAAAAATGTCTATACCATCCAAGTAGGTGTGTATCAGTGTGTATCAGGGATCCTTAGGACAGGTGTCAATCCATATCTGCCAAGTGACCCTATGTTGGGGTAACATTCCCCATTCTGATCTGTGTCAGTGTGTATCAGGGATCCTTAGGACAGGTGTCAATCCATATCTGCCAAGTGACCCTATGTTGGGGTAACATTCTCTATTCTGATCTGTGTCAGTGTGTATCAGGGATCCTTAGGACAGGTGTCAATCCATATCTGCCAAGTGACCCTATGTTGGGGTAACATTCCTTATTCTGATCTGTGTCAGTGTGTATCAGGGATCCTTAGGACAGGTGTCAATCCATATCTGCCAAGTGACCCTATGTAGGAGGAACAGTCCCTATTCTGCTCTGTGTCAGTGTGTATCAGACCACTGATAGGAGACGCGGAAGGTATTAAACTGATAAAATAGTACTAAACACTTACTCCTATCTGGTGTCACATTAGCTTGACCGCGCAGTGCCCCAAATTTGCAGTAAGAGGACCGACCAAGCCTCTTCTTCCATCTCCCTGTTACAAAAATCAATGCCGTGTACACGTCCACTGATAGGAGACGCGGAAGGTATTAAACTGATAAAAATAGTACTAAACACACCACTCCTATCTGGTGTCACATTAGCTTGACCGCGCAGTGCCCCAAATTTGCAGTAAGAGGACCGACCAAGCCTCTTCTTCCATCTCCCTGTTACAAAAATCAATGCCGTGTACACGACCACTGATAGGAGACGCGGAAGGTATTAAACTGATCAGAACAATACTAAACACACCACTCCTATCTGGTGGCACATTAGCTTGACCGCGCAGTGCCCCAAATTTGAATTAAGAGGACCGACCAAGCATCTTCTTCCATCTCCCTGTTACAGAAATCACTGCCATATCCATACAAATTGTACAGAATGTCCAGGATAGTTTTCCAGGGACAAATGTTGTCGCCTGTTGAACGAGGTGACCTTGCTCGGGTCCCAGGTGTACGGTTCCTAAAATGGCTGCCATATACACGTCCACTGATAGGAGACGCGGAAGGTATTAAACTGATCAGAACAATACTAAACACACCACAAATAAGGTTTCTCTCCTGTATGGCTCCTCAAATGATGCTTAAGATTAGAAGCGGCTGAAAAGCATTTCTCACACTCCGAACAAAAATATATTTTTTTAACATTCTCTCCACTTTGAACGAAATGACGTTTGGGAAGAGATTAACATAATTAAACACAGGCAGTAAAAATACAGTTTTTAGCCATACCCTGTAACTTTAAAACTACACATCCCATCTTCATAATTACATATTTGGAATCAGCACACTTAAAACATAAACATAACCAAAAATCAGCCAAATCCATCCAGGGGTTAAAAAGTTAGCTGGAGGTCCCTTTATGACCGACCGCAAGCACATTTTCCTGCCCAAAACAGTTCCATAGATTTGGGCTGTGAGGTCGGTCTATTTCAGGCTGAAAAAACGACTAAGTCCCATCGCGAATGGGACTTAGTCTCTGCAGCTGAAATAAGGCTGAAGGCTGAAAAAAAGACTAAGTCCCATCGCCGAATGGGACTTAGTCTCTGCAGCTGAAATAAGGCTGAAAAAAACGGCTAGACTAAGTCCCATCGCCGAATGGGACTTAGTCTCTGCAGCTGAAATAATTTCCCATTTACTGAACCAAGTGGGAAATAGCAAGGCAGGCACAAAGGGTTTGCACCAGGTCTGGGGACACAGGGGACACCGTCTTAAAGGGGCCGTGTCCCCAACAAGTCTGGGGACACGGCCTTAAAGGGGCAGTGTCCCAATCTTCCTGATGTCCCAAAAAAGGTGTTTAAAGGGCCAGCACCAGTCACATAAAGAGTCCATAAGCCCCAATATGCCCACCGACAGTCTTAAAGGGCCATACACACCAAATAAAAGTGCATACATTTTCACAATCTCCCAGGGGCCATAGTCATGCGGGAGGAGGCTGGCAAATAGGCTTCTCCACAACCCAGGGAAGCAGGGCAATTTGCCATTTAAAGGGCCCGTTACAAATAGCAGTTTGTAACAAGGTGTCAATCCATATCTGCCAAGTGACCCGATGTAGGGGACCAGTCCCTATTCTGCTCTGTGTCAGTGTGTACCAGGGAACCTTAGGACAGGTGTCAATCCATATCTGCCAAGTGACCCGATGTAGGGGAACAGTCCCTATTCTGCTCTGTGTCAGTGTGTATCAGGGATCCTTAGGACAGGTGTCAATCCATATCTGCCAAGTGACCCTATGTAGGGGGACCAGTCTCTATTCTGCTCTGTGTCCGTGTGCATCAGGGGCTCTGAGGACAGGTGTCAATCCATATGTCAAGGTGTCAATATGTCATATGTCAGGTGTCAATCCATATTGATTGTGATTTAGGAATGTTAGGTGATTTCTGCCCTTTATGGATTAAAACCAGACTCTGTATCAACTGTGTAATTTTCCATGGGAGTTTTGCCATGGATCCCCCTCCGGCATGCCACAGTCCAGGTGTTAGTCCCCTTGAAACAACTTTTCCATCCCTATTGTGGCCAGAAAGAGTCCCTGTGTGTTTTAAAATTCGCCTCCCCATTGAAGTCAATGGCGTTTCGGGCGGTTCGCCGGTTCGCGAACATTTGCGGAAGTTCGCGTTCGCCGTTCGCGAACCGAAAATTTCGGGTTCGCGACATCACTATTTATGAACATGACACTGTCACAAGAAAATGTTATTTATTTGTTAAAATGTAATTCTGCAATAGATTAAGTGGTACATAGAAGGCTTATCAATAAACTGCAATTTTTTAAGTTTGGATTCCATTATTGTTGAATGGGTAAGGCAGTAGCTGAGTGACAGGCAACAGAGGGTTGTAGTCAATGGAGTATATTCGAAGCTTGGGCTTGTCACCAGTTGGGTACCTCAGATATGTGTACTTGCACCCATTATCTTTAATATTTTTATTATTGATATTGCAGAAGGTATTGATGGTAAGGTATGTCTTTTTGTTGATTATACTAAAATTTGCAACAGGGTTGATGTTCCAGGAGGGATAAGCCAAATGGCAAATGATTTAGATAAACTAGAAAAATGGTCAGAGCTGTGGCAACTGACATTTAATGTGGATAAGTGTAAGATAATGCATCTTGGGCGTAAAAACCCAAGGGCAAAGTATAGAATATTTGATAGAGTCCTAACCTCAACATCTGAGGAAAGGGATTTAGAGGTAATTATTTAAGATGACTTAAAGGTAGGCAGACAATGTAATAGAGCAGCAGGAAATGCTAGCAGAATGCTTGGTTGTATAGGGAGCGGTATTAGCAGTAGAAAGAGGGAAGTGCTCATGCCAATGTACAGAACACTGGTGAGACCTCACTTGGAGACTGTATCTCCAGAAGGATATTGATACTTTGGATAGAGTTGAGAGAAGGGCTACTAAACTAGTTCATGGATTACAGGATAAAAATTACCAGGAAAGGTTAGACAATCTTTACATGTGTAGCTTGGAGCCCTATCATGGTATACCCTTTGAAAAAGAAGACAACTTTGGGTAGGCCATCTCCTCACATGAGAATAACGTGCAAAAATCACAGAATTTATTTTTGAATATATTGAATATATTCAGTTAAAATGAAACAACAGGTCAATGAACTAATTAAAAAATTGAAGAATGGGTCTCCAAGCTAAAATCAATATACAATGTTGATACTCCACAATTACTTTTCTGTGTCATTCCAGTCACCACATTATTAAATAATGACCATTATAATAATTACTATGGTAGCCAGTGGTGTAGTAAACCCAGATCTGACTGAGTTTTAAAAAAAATACCTATAGAAGTGTTTAAACAGTATTTATTGGCTGATCTAATGCCATTATTGTATAATTGGAAATTATATATGCGGCAAAATTTTAGACAAATTTCTATGAAAATGTAATGTTTATTTTTTATAATAAGGTTATACATTTGAAAGTTAATAATAAGTTTAATATTAATAGCCCATCTGATTATAACAAATATGCCCATTCACAAACACTGGGAATTACAGGGCATATTTTAATAAGAAGAAATATTAGTGAATTATGTTAAGTTTAATTAAATGTTATCTCTTAATAATAAAACTGACATTGCAAAGTAAAGTGCATGAATTAAATGCACATCAGGGCAATAGTTAAGAACTATTTTATTTTAATACGTTATAATCATATAATGATTACAATAAAAATTGAACTTTTAATTTAATGAATTAAGTGTAATATACTTCAATAAAATGTAATTTATTTTAGGACATATTTACCTGGAATCAAACATACATTATTAAAACATAACATCATTGTGAATCTCCATTTTATTTTTATAGTATGTGATAAAAAAAAAATTAATTTAAACATGTTTCATATGATCCTTCAAGAATTTCTAGGATTATTAGAATTTGTGCAGCACTATCTCCCGATGTAGGAGTATACATGTAGGACCATTTATATAAGAAGAATGAGAAGACCATTTATATAAGAATGGTCAGACATTGAACCAGGGCAGTGCTAAGGGATTCTAGGCAGTATAACTACTATAGTAAGCATTTTAGGACACTTTAAGCACCAAAACCCATACAGCTTATTGCAGTGATCTTGGTGACTAGATGCTGTCTCTGTAGGCTGACAAATATAAGCATTGCTATATGATAAATTATAATGTTTACATTTGTCAGTCAATGTGCATCTAATGGCTGTCTAGACAGACACTTAGGGCACTTTCGTGTGAAGACTTGTGAAGACTTAAAAAATATTTCAAGTCTTAACATTCAACATTGTCAGCTGATGCTCAGCCAATGAGCTAGATACATTGTTCAGGAGAGCTAAATGAAAGTACTCCTTATAAACTTTTGGCTCTCCAGCTTTATTGGTGGTGGAAAATGATTTGATGGCTTGCACTGGGGGATCGGGCTGGTAGGGATTCATTTAATTTTGTCATTTGGAGATTTGTTGTAGTTCATTATTTGGAAGAACTGCTAAATTGTCCAAATTTCCTCCGAAAAGTGGTTTTTCCAAATATAATTGCACAAGATCACTTCACAAAAACTACAAGTGACTCATGATATTAAGTGTATGCTTACTAATGCAAGGAGCCTAAATAACAAAATGGGGGAACTAGAGGCAATAGCATACACTAAACAATATGACATAATAGGCATAACTGAAACATGGTGGGATGAGACACATGACAGGGCAGTTAACTTAAATAAGTACATGTTATTTAGGAAGGATAGGAAAAACAAGAAGGGTGGTGGGGAATGTTTGTATGTCAACCATGAGTTAAAGCCAAATCTTAAGCAAGTGGAATGTGATGAGGAAAATGTGGAAGCTTTATGGGTAAATATCTGCTTGGGGCAAAAGAAGGGAAATCAACTATTGGTTTGGATATGTTATAATCCACCTAATGTTAATATTGACAAGGAACAACAGCTGTTTGAGCAAATTGAGAAAGCTGCAAATCTGGGTAACACTTAAATTATTGGAGATTTTAATTACCCGGACATAAATTAGGACAGAGGGACTAGTAGCTCAGGAAAAGGAATTAGGTTTTTGAACTTGTTAAATGACACCTTCATGTCACAACTTGTACAAGCACCAACAAGAAAGGATGCTTGTCTGTACCTGGTTTTAACAAACAACGTTGATCTTTTGACAAACATTCAAGTAGGTGAGCAAATTAGTGTCTTTTGAAATAAACTCAAAAAAACAAAAGCACATGGGGAATAATAAAACATATAATTTTAATTTAAAAAAAGGTCAATTTATATAAGTTAAGGGCAGATTTACAATATATTGACAAGCATAAACTCTTTAGTGAAAAGAACACTGAGGATAAATGGAACATCTTCCAACAAATATTAGAAAGGTACATTTCTCAGTATGTACCATTGGGTAATAAAAATAAAAGAAACAAATTAAAACCAATGTGGCTTAGTAAAGAAGTAAAACAAGAGAATAAAAATGAGAAAAGGGCAGTTAAAGCATTTAAATCAGACAAATCAGATGCATCCTATAAAAGATATAAGGAAGCCAATAATGCGTGAAAAAAGGCGATTAGATTCGCTAAACTTCAAAATGAAAAAATGATCAAAGAGAGCAAAACTAACCCCAAAGCATTCTTTAAATACATAAATTCTAAAAACACAAAAAAAATGAAAGTGTTGAAACACTAAAAACTGAAATGGGGGTATTAGTTAATGAAGACCAGGAAAAGGCAGGAATTTTAAATAACTATTTCTCCTCCATATATATTAAGGAAGAAAACATGGCAATAGATGTGCAAATGATTGCTATAAAAACTTGCAGAATAATTGTAATTGGTTAACTCAAGACAAAGTGCTGCAGCAACTAAAGAAAGTTAATATAAACAAAGCTCCAGGGCCTGACAATATCTATCCACGAGTACTTAAGGAACTAAGTGTAGAAATAAGTGAACCTCTGTTTTTAATCTTTCAGGATTCTTTTCTTTCAGGAAGTGTTCCGGAGGATTGGAGGAAGCAGATGTGGTTCCTATATTCAAAAAGGGTTCAAAATCCTTGCCTGGAAATTATAGACCTGTGAGCTTAACTTCTGTGGCTGGGAAAATATTTAAAAGGTTATTAAGGGATAATATTCAAGAATTCCTTGAGACGAACAAGTTATCAGCAAAAATCAGCATGGATTTATGAAGCACAGGTCATGTCAAACTAACTTCATTGCGTTTTACGAAGAAGTAAATAGAAGTATAGATCAGGGTGTTGCATTGGATGTGATCTATTTGGATTTTGTCAAGGCATTTGATACAGTTCCACACAATACATTAGTGTTCAAACTCAAGGAAATCAGTCTAGATGAAAATGCTTGTTCTTGGGTAGAACATTGGCTTAAAAATAGAGTACAAAGAGTTGTCATTACTGGGAAATTTCCAAGCTAGACAGAGGTAGCAAGTGGTGTCCCTCATGGTTCTGTTCTGGGACCCCTTCTATTTAACATGTTTATAAATGATCTTGTAAAAAGCATTGAAAGTTATGTTTCAGTGTTTGCAGATGACACAAAACTCTGTAAAAAATACAATGTGAGCAAGATTTTACTTTGCTATAGAGGGATTTAGATAGACTGGGGGACTGGGCACTCAAATGGCAGATGAAATGTAACGTTGAAAAATGCAAAGTTATGCACTTCAGGGTAAAGAATGCACCAGCAATGTATACCCTTAATGGAATCGAATTAGGGATAACAACTCGAGAAAAGGACTTGGGAATTGTTATAGACAACAAACTATGCAACGTGCAATGTCAATTAGCAGTGGCTAAGGCCAGCAATGTATTGTCATGCATGAAAAAGGGCATTCATTCTCGGGATGAGAATATCATTTTGCCTCTTTATAAATCACTGGTAAGACCACATATTGAATATGCTGTGCAATTTTGGGCACCTGTTCTAAAGAAGGATATTATGGCACTGGAGAGGGTGCAGAGGCGGGCTTCAAAAGTAATAAAAGGAATGGAACATATCAGCTATGAAGAAAGGGTAACAAATTTAAACCTTTTTAGTTTAGAAAAACGTAGTCTGAGAAGGGATATGATAGCATTATACAAATATATTCGGGGCCAATACAAACCATTGTGTGGAAATCTATTCATAAACCGGACATAGGACACGAGGTCATGCCTTTAGACTGGAAGAAAGAAGATTTAATCTAAGGCAAAGGAAAGGTTTTTTAACTGTAAGAACAATAAGGATGTGGAATTCTCTGCCTGAAGAAGTGGTTTTATCAGAGTCCATACAGATGTTAAAACAGCTACTAGATGCATACTTGCAAGAACAGAATATTCAAGGATATAATCTTTCAATGTAGGGTAATAACTGCTTGATCCAAGGATAAATCTGACTGCCATTCTGGGGTCAAGAAGGTTTTTTTTCCTAGCTTGTTGCAAAATTGGAAGTGCTTCAAACTGTTTTTTTTTTTACCTACTTTTGGATCAAAAACTAAAAACAAATGTTTTATAATCGGGTCTCGATTATAACAGCGCTCACAATTTTCTTTTCTCACAGGGCACTTAAACACAATGGTGTAGTAAACCTGCATACTTATAAGAAATGAAAAGTGCTAGTATATCGAAAACATATTTCTTTCATTTTCCTCTGACTATCTAGCAAGATCAAAAGGGAGAGAGGCTTTAACTATTTCTGTCTCTGTCTGTGGATATCTAAAGATCCTAATGATAAGTTAAATTACTTTGAGTGTTAAACCAATGAACAAAAAAAGGCTCACTCATGATTATTAGATGACTTTTTGAAGCAATCACAGCTAATTGGCAATATTTTAGAGTTTCTGGGGCATAACTGCATTTATACAATTTAATCTATTAACCCCACATGTGGGATAATAGTCTTTAAACAATTGTTGTCAACTACTTTTCTTTTAGTTGCAATACTGGAGATATCTTGATAAAATTCAAAACCAATTTGAACAAATCTTGGCTCTCATTTTGCTTATCTAAATTAAGTCTATATGTGAACTTATCTCCCACTGGGATTTTCCTATTGAATTATACTGACATAACCCAGTACAAGCGAGATTGCAGACCTTGAGCTTATAGTTTGCCTTGCAATTGCTCTACATTACTTTCACTTAGTAATTGGAACTTTGCCTCTTTTTCCTGTATCTTCAAATAACAAGATAAAACTATATTTAATTCAATATAATCAAACTTGTATCCGACTCCCCTACATAGGTATACCACAATAGAGCCTGATAAGCTAGGGGAATAGGATCTATGCTTATACTTGAATAATCAGAGGTTTAGCCTAATAGGCTTTGGATTCCAATCTGACCACAACCACATTTGGGTGAAGTGTTTTAATAAAGAGTATATACATTTAAAGGACCACTATAGGCACCCAGACCACTTCAGCTTAATGAAGTGGTCTGGGTGCCAGGTCCATCTAAAATTAACCCTTTCTGCTGTAAACGTAGCATTTTCAGAGAACCTGCTATGTTTACCTATGGGTTAATCCAGCCTCTAGTGGCTGTCTCATCCGATGACGAGAAAGGAGACAGAGAATCCCCACCACCGAGGGAGCACGGCGGTGGAGAAGAGGTATGTGTTTAACCCCTTCCTCACCCTAGAGCCCGGCGGGAAGGGGACCCTAAGGGTGGGGGGGACCTAGAGACCTTATAGTGCCAGGAAAATTAGTATGTTTTCCTGGAACTATAGTGGTCCTTTAAATTTTTATCCAGTTAACACCTACACACAGAGTTTATTCTCTGGAAGTAGGAGTTACAATTCAATTCTATAGATGAATAGGGGTTAAGCCCGAGACACCACTGGAGTGTCTCTTTGGTGTTCTATTTTCAGAGCAGGGGATTCTGCACAAGCAGACCTCCGTACTCTGATTATTTCTCTCTATGCAAGTCCTATGCTACTAACCATGCCAGATATATTCTTGCCACCCCTAGCCTGGAGGGTATGTGGCACAATCACATTATTATTTGCCAGGGCTAGATTTTCACTTGCCAATGGCTTGTGGTGGTTGGAACTTTGACTTGTGATTTATAACACATGTATTTAGAGTTGGGAACTTTGTTCATTGAAGTAGAGCACGGCTAATTTTTTTTTTTTTTTTTTATGTATACATGCCATGTTGTGTTTGTGTTTTTGGCTGTAAAATTGAGAGCATTGCTCAACTCTGTAACATAGCCCTGTGAGTATGTAACATTTGAGCTTTTATCAGAGGCTAAAAGCTCATGATCTATTCAAGGGCTCTATTGGATCTGAGTCCCAGATGAACAATTGTATAACAAATGAGTCCTTGCAATGATCTCCACCCTTCTAGCTTTCATTTGTTTTGTTTAGATTATATGAAACATATTTGGAATCTGGCTTCTGCCTATAGAAGTCTTGGGTTGGTATTGTGCTAACAGTAAATCTATAAACGGTTGTTCTCTTATAAAAATGCTGGACACCACCACCATCATAATTTGAGGCATTCAGACTAAGCCTTTTGCATTAAAAATCGTGTTTTGCAAGCCTGATGTTTTTATTTGGAATCATTGTGGCTTTTTTAATCATCTTAATAAAATGAAAGAACATATACACTTAGAACATTAGTCCAAGGTTGGGTTGAAATGTAGTTGAATCACAAACCAAACTACCATATTTTTCCATGTATAAGACTATGATATGTCCTAAATTTTTTTTAGTCTAAAATTGGGGGTTGTCTTTTACACGGAATGTCAATGCAGGAGTTACAAAAACCAAAAACAGCCTGACAGCCAACCAAGTTAGTCTCATGTGGCTGGATCTCCTTCAAAAATTGAATTATTAAGCCAAATAATTATGGTACTTACTCTGCACAATTTGGGCCCAAAACTTGATTACTCGGGGGCGTGAAGAGATGACGTGACAACATGACGTGACGCAATCATGCTCGTGGAGGGGTGGAGCTGGAGTGGTGAAAAATCTCACCGTCGGTGGGGACTATTAGGACGGTGCCGGAGGACTCACGGAGTACGCCGAAGAGAGTTCAGAGAAGACCATGTGGCGGCTAACGTATTATACTTACTAACAGGCTTTTTACAGTCCAAACGGGGATTCTGATAAGGTGAATAGAGAGATGCACTCAGAAGAATCTCGACATAATAAGGCCACTAAATCCTGCTGTCCGACTGGCGCGAACAGAAAAACGAGCCGAGCAATCGCATGGGTCATAAAGCTCTAGATAAGTGCATATTCTGGTGTAATACAAACAGATAATCTTCATTAATTAGGTTGTCCTTTTTCATAAAAGAGGTTCTGCAGATATTAATTGTTGATTAAACATTTCAAACATGTTGTAAGAGCAGATTGATTTATTTTAAATAGGCTAATTGAGTAGGAGACAAATCTTAAAGGAAGAATTGAAGCAAAAAAAGGGTTTAAAAAGAGACTAAAGTAAAAGATTACAGAAAAACCGCCCCTAAAAGGAAAGAGACAAAGAAAAAAGGGGATAAAGAGAATATAAAGAGAGGGAAAATTACTGAGAAAAATCAACTATACAAGGAAGACAACTGGGTATATTATCTAAACAACTACTTACACAAAGGGAAACTGAGATATTCTCCAGGTGTAAGGTCACGCAAGGTTATTTTTAAGATTACCCTAATTACTTTTTCCTTTGCTATCTTGTTTTTTTTGTTTTTTTTTAAATAAAAAATTTTCTCATGAAATTTCACTATTTTCTGCAAATAACTGCTCCAATAATTGTTACAACAGCTGTTCCAAAGGTGATAGCAGCAAGCTTAGAATGAAACAGAGGAAGAGAAAAAATGAAAGAAAAATAATTTTTAAAAAAGGAAAAGAAATAATAAATGGGAGGCAAGGGTAAAAAAGAAAGAAAAAGGAACAAAAAGAGAAAGAAAAAGGGGGAAAAACAGAAAATAAGAAAAAATAAATGAATAAACAGAATTAGAAAAAAATGGAAGGGAAAGGGGAAGGAAAAGGGAAAGACAAAGGAAAAAAATATTTATTTTTTTTGCAATTACTCTGTCATATAAAGAGAGGAAGGATTTAAAACAAAAAAACATAAAATATTTTCCTCAGTCTAAAAAGTGGCTGGATTGAGGTTAGAGTTGAAACAAAGTAAAGAGGAGAAAAAGGGACACAAAAAGAGAAATAAAAACGGCTTCAAAAAGGACGCTAAAAATAAACTTCCTGCTAAAAAAGAAAAAAAAGAGGCTAAGGTCGAAAATCGTTTCTCCTTCCTTCTTTTCTCCACATACGTTCGCTAACCCAAATATGGAGAAATCTTTAATAAATGACCCAAAGGAGAGAATCCCTCTAGAAATAGAGGAGACAAGAAAAGACAGAATCGTTTCAGTGGAGACACAATCTGCTTTACAACAACAATTAACTACAGCACTTGACTCACAGTTTGAGAAAATTAAACAGGAAATTCAAATCAATATACAAGATTTAAAAAAGAAATAGTGGCCTTAGGATCAAGAGTTAAAGAAAATGAAGTTTATGGAACAGAAAATAGCAGATCTGGAAGATTGTTCACAAAGGAACAATTTGAGGATAAGAGGAATTGCTGAGTCTGTCACAAATGAGAATCTAGAGTCTTTTTAAAAAATGTTTTTTTGTTAAAATAGCCATCCCCAAATATGGGATAGATGTCATAGGATGGGAAGATTCCCAACCTCAGCAGAAGAACCACCAAGAGATATATTACTCCAATGTATAAGCTCTCGAATAAAAGAGAGCATCGTAAAGGCTATGAAAGATGTTTCATTATTAGAACTATATAAAGAAATAAGAATTTTACCTGATCTATCTTTTTTTAATAGATCTAAAAGACGTACATTTGCATCTTTAACAGCAATTCTTAGAAGAAAGGACATTAAATACAGATGGGGATATTCTGTTAAGGTTATTTTCGCATATGATCATACAAAATACTAAATTGATACTCTGGAAAAATTAAGGACTTGGATTGAGGAAAACTGAATAACACATTTAAAAAATACGATGCAGAAAGAATTGAAGAACAGAAAATAATATTTTTTTTTATTGTTTTTTTTATTGCCAAGAATATATAGGGATGTATGATGTTAATATCATTACTGATGGACTTGATATAATTTGCAATGGACTTTTTTTTTTCCTCCTTTGTCTTCCTCTCTCTTTTTCACCTGGTAAACTAGAGGATGTACAAAAGGGGAAGAGAGGGGAAGAGAACGAAAAACTTGAGCTAAAAGTTCAAGCTTGAATTAAGATGTTTTTTTAAATAACGTGTTTCTTATTTATTTGTTTATTCTTATTTAATGGAGGGTGTAAAAAGGGAGGGAGGGAGGTGAGAAGATACAGTCTCTTTTTTTTTTTACCTCTCGTCTCTTTAGTCCTCTCTATCCCTCTCCCTCTGCAGGAAATCTAATAAGTTACAAAAATGAACTTTCGGCAATACTTTAAGAAATATTATATGACACATAAAATATATCATTATAGAATATAAAAGAGGGTAACAAAAATGTATACCTTTAAGGAGAGCTTAAAAATTGCACCAATATTTTTTTACTATGTAATTTTTTACTTAACAGAATTGTGACATAAACACGATTATCACAAGAGTATACACATACTGTTTACAATATAAAGAGAGAAAAAGAGATTAAGAAATATAAAGTGTAGTCGGTAATAGATGGATTAGTATGATCAATGCCTAAACATTTTTGTAACCAGCTTGTTTTGGAAAATGAACATAGGAATACAGACAAGGAGAAGGACAAAATTTAAGTTGATGTTTGTCCTTGTATCATACATTTACAAATAATTGAAAACTATTGTTGCAAATTTTTTATAATTTAAGGAGGGGAAGGGGAAAGACAAAAAAATATTTATTTATTTATTATTATTATTTTTCTCTGTTCTATTAATATCTGTTTAAAAACTCAAGGGAGCTCAACATTTTTTAATAGAACTCCTAGCACTGTAAAATGTATTTGATGAAGGTATCACTCTAGCTCCACTGCCATAGTATTTATGGCTCTCAATATCCACTCAAGAGGGGACAAGAAGCGGATTCAGGTTTGCATTCATGGGATATTTAAGGCTGTTATTTTTAAGTGTAGTTATGTATTGTTTTGTTTTTTTGTAGTTTTGTTTTATTTGTTGGGGGACATGTGGAACACATTAAGAGGGAAATATATGAGTATGAGGATCTATGCACACTCAATGCACGGGGTCTAAATTCACCTCAGAAAAGCTCTTTACTATATCGATATTTGAACAAATAAAAAAAAATATCAATATTTGTTGTCTGCAGGAGACACACTGGAATCTAAAAGATAACATCAATATAAAATTGAAAAAATTACTTAGCACTGGTCCAATTTATTTCTAGAGTAATGGATACAATTGAAAAAATAAAACAAGGACCACTGCTAGTTATGGGAGAATTTAATTGTGTGTTAAACCCCCAACTCGAAAAGAGTATCAAAACAGGTGAGACATAACAAAAACATTATTTCTCAGTCACGAAAATTACAATTGCTAATGGATAAACATAATCTTTTGGATATTTGGCAGGTTTTTTATACCACAGATAGAGACTATATTTATTTTTCAAACTCACATTGTACATAGTCACAAATTAATATGATAATGGGCAACTTAAGTGCGGTTCAACAAACCAAAAAAGCTACAATATAAGAAATCTCATGGTCAGACCATAATTTGGTAATAGTTAAACTAAAAGATAGCTTTCAAAAACTTAGATCTGATTGGCATCTAAATAATAATCTCTTAAAGCGTGAGGAAGATATTGAACATATAAGGAAGATGACAGAATATTTTTTTTTTTATAAAATCAATCAGAAAACCTCTCTTATCCAATAATATGATGTGCGTACAAGTCGGTTATAAGGGGACACTTAATAAAACTAGGAGCAGAAGCAAAAAAGAATTCAGAAGAAAAATGATCAGATCTCTACATTAAATTATATCAACAAACTAAAATTAACAAAAATAACCCATCAGTTTCTATATCAAAAGACATACTTGATCTTAAAAAAAAGGATAAATGATCTTTTAATTGAAAAAATAAATACAACATTGCAGGCCTTGAAAATATGTTGGTTTTATAAAGGAAATAAAGCGGAAAAAACCTTATTAAATAAACTTAAAAAAAAAAAAAGAAAAGAATAATCATTTCTACAATTATAGATATAGTCCACTTAAAACCAGAAGACATAGGCCAAACATTTAATAAATATTATCAACTATTGTACAATTTACCAATAACAACAATTACAGAGAGTAAAATACAATATTATTTTGACAATAAAAAATACCCAAAGCCTTCTAAAGAAGCCTTAAATTAATTAAATAAACCTCTTTCAGAAGAAGAATGATTAAAATGATAAAAACGCAAAAAAAGAATAAATCTCCAGGTCCCGATGGTTTTGATGCTTTTTTTCATAAACTATATGCAAAAGATTTAGCTCCACACCTCGTAAAGACCTACAGGGAGTGCAGAATTATTAGGCAAATGAGTATTTTGACCACATCATCCTCTTTATGCATGTTGTCTTACTCCAAGCTGTATAGGCTCGAAAGCCTACTACCAATTAAGCATATTAGGTGATGTGCATCTCTGTAATGAGAAGGGGTGTGGTCTAATGACATCAACACCCTATATCAGGTGTGCATAATTATTAGGCAACTTCCTTTCCTTTGGCAAAATGGGTCAAAAGAAGGACTTGACAGGCTCAGAAAAGTCAAAAATAGTGAGATATCTTGCAGAGGGATGCAGCACTCTTAAAATTGCAAAGCTTCTGAAGCGTGATCATCGAACAATCAAGCGTTTCATTCAAAATAGTCAACAGGGTCGCAAGAAGCGTGTGGAAAAACCAAGGCGCAAAATAACTGCCCATGAACTGAGAAAAGTCAAGCGTGCAGCTGCCACGATGCCACTTGCCACCAGTTTGGCCATATTTCAGAGCTGCAACATCACTGGAGTGCCCAAAAGCACAAGGTGTGCAATACTCAGAGACATGGCCAAGGTAAGAAAGGCTGAAAGACGACCACCACTGAACAAGACACACAAGTTGAAACGTCAAGACTGGGCCAAGAAATATCTCAAGACTGATTTTTCTAAGGTTTTATGGACTGATGAAATGAGAGTGAGTCTTGATGGGCCAGATGGATGGGCCCGTGGCTGGATTGGTAAAGGGCAGAGAGCTCCAGTCCGACTCAGACGCCAGCAAGGTGGAGGTGGAGTACTGGTTTGGGCTGGTATCATCAAAGATGAGCTTGTGGGGCCTTTTCGGGTTGAGGATGGAGTCAAGCTCAACTCCCAGTCCTACTGCCAGTTCCTGGAAGACACCTTCTTCAAGCAGTGGTACAGGAAGAAGTCTGCATCCTTCAAGAAAAACATGATTTTCATGCAGGACAATGCTCCATCACACGCGTCCAAGTACTCCACAGCGTGGCTGGCAAGAAAGGGTATAAAAGAAGAAAATCTAATGACATGGCCTCCTTGTTCACCTGATCTGAACCCCATTGAGAACCTGTGGTCCATCATCAAATGTGAGATTGAACAGTGTCTGGGAGGCTGTGGTTGCTGCTGCACGCAATGTTGATGGTGAACAGATCAAAACACTGACAGAATCCATGGATGGAAGGCTTTTGAGTGTCCTTGCAAAGAAAGGTGGCTATATTGGTCACTGATTTGTTTTTGTTTTGTTTTTGAATGTCAGAAATGTATATTTGTGAATGTTGAGATGTTATATTGGTTTCACTGGTAATAATAAATAATTGAAATGGGTATATATTTGTTTTTTGTTAAGTTGCCTAATAATTATGCACAGTAATAGTCACCTGCACACACAGATATCCCCCTAACATAGCTAAAACTAAAAACAAACTAAAAACTACTTCCAAAAATATTCAGCTTTGATATTAATGGTTTTTTTGGGTTCATTGAGAACATGGTTGTTGTTCAATAATAAAATTAATCCTCAAAAATACAACTTGCCTAATAATTCTGCACTCCCTGTATAATGAATTTGTACAGAGAGAAAACATACCTGAAGAGATTTTGCGGGGAAGCATTGTTCCCCTTCTTAAATCAGGCAAAAACACAGACGATGTCACCAACTATAGGCCTATGTCTATTTTAAATCAAGATATTAAATTATGCGTGACAAAATTAACTGAAAGACTAAAACCAGTATTAAAAACCTTGATCCATAATAACCAAGTGGGCTTTGTTTCAGTGAGATATTCAGTAAACCATATGCAATCACTTTTGAATATAAATCAACAAACTCAAAAAAACTAAACAAACCCTACTGACCCTGTCACTAGATGCTGAAAAGACTATTGACAGGTTCAGTTGGAAATATATGGCTGAAACAATGAAGGCTTTTGGATTAGAGGGAAATATTTATGACAGTATCATGGCCCTTTACTCTAGACCATCTGGCAGAGTCACAGGATCTGGAATAAAATTGTATTTTTTTAACAAACGGCACCCATCAAGGGTGTCCGTTATCCCCACTTCTCTACGTTCTCTCATTAGAGCCTCTTGCGAGAGATATTAGAGAACACAATAATATTATAGGATTAGCCAATATGAAATTATAAATAATAAAACTATATGCCGACAATATTTTATTGACAATACAAAATCCATGTACCTCGACAGATGCTATTATGAGTTGTATTAAAGAAAACAGTACTTTATCGAATTATAAATTAAATGTTTCAAAAACAACTGCTATTCCCTTAAATATGTCGGAAGAACAGATAAATAGTATAAAGAATAATTATGAATTTAAATGGGAAACCACAAGTGTTGTTTATTTGGAAATTAAAATATCAACCCAATCGACTGAGTGGTCAGCAATAAATCTACTTCCTCTAATAAAAGAGATGAATAGATTATTTAAAGTATGGAAACCTCTTGAAGTTTCATGGTGGGGCAGAATAAATTCCATCAAAGCATACATACTCCCTAGGTTCACCTGTATATTTCAAAAGATTCATCAAGTAATACCCCCTCCAAAATGATCCAAACAGCCTTTTCAAAATATATTTGGTTAGACAAAAGACCAAGATTGGATTGACAATTACTTTCTAAAAAAATAAATAAAGGAAGATTGGGGATCCCAATCATACAGAAATATGCAAATGCAGCTCTATGTGCACATGCAGTAGCATCACAAAATAGTAGTGCAATAAATGAAAACTGGTACAAACTTGAAATAGATGAGACAGAGATTCAAGATATATTATTGTTATTTTGGTCTTTTAAAGTACAATTACCTTACCTTATAAATGATAATGACCCTCCTCTAAATCATATCTTATTAAATTGGAATAGATTTAAAGATTAACATGTTTTGAAAAACAAAATTTTACTCTGTCTTCCTCTTAAGATTCTAAATGGGTTAATGGAAAATTTTTAGATGTGTTCCAAAGAGCCAATTTATTAGAATCCGCAGGAACTGTAGCGATCAAAAATTATTTTATGAACAAGCAAAGGTTTTAAAGGAACGGTTTTTAGAAAAAGGTGATCCTAAGGATTTCCTAGACATAGAAATCCACAAAGTAGGAAATCTAAATAGGAATGATCTACTTCTAGACAAGAAAAAAGATGGCCTTATAAGGAATCCTTGCTTCAATTTTGCTTTTAATACACATTTTAATTCTAGAGCATTTGACGTACAGTTTGTCATAAAAAACCATTGGGGGATACTTTTAGAAGATGAGTTTTTAAAACAACAACTAAAATCAATCCTAAAATCATTTTTAAAAAAGGGACTACTTTCAAAGATATTTTAGCACCAAGTACTTTTCGTTCAACTAAATTAGGAACTAACAATAAAAAAAGGGTTTTTATACATGCGGTAATTGTAAAAGTTGCAATTACAAATATACTGTTTTAAAAGTATTTAGCAGTAACCAAACTTATGAGAAATTCAAGATAAAAAGCCTAGTCACCTGTTTCTCCACTTATGTTGTGTACCTGCTTATCTGTAGTTGCGGTATGCAATATGTAGGGAGGACAGGAAGAAAGGTGAAAGTAAGATTTTTAGAAAATAAAAATATTTTAAGAAAAATCTGAAATCTCATTCAGTTTCTGTGCATTGTAATAAATGTCCCTCCTTTAATTTGAGCAATCTTCAATGTGTTATCATTGAACAAGTCACTTTAGATCACATAGGTGGGGATCTCATGATTCAACTGAGAAAAAGAGAAGGTTTCTGGATCCACAGGCTGCAAATTATGCAGCCAAATGGTAAAAATGTGGATTTTGACTTGGTGTGTTTTTTATAATAATAGCTTTTTAATTCTAACCAGTATTCTATTTTTATTTTTATTTTTTCATTTCTTTTCGTGTTAAATGTTTTTTTATTTTGATAGTAAAGTAATAGCAAACATATTGCAAATTAATAGAAAAGGCACATAGTCGCCTACGCAGAGGCATATAAGTCAAAGTAAGTAAACATAATGAAAGCAATAATATAAAATGCATATGCACATACTTTGCGTGGAGATATATATAATGCAATGAAAGGTGTAGCATGTTACGGTATGGCTGAATAAATGTATATCAGATGTTAGGACCACCCAAATATTCAGACTTCTGAAGCATGGTAAGTTTAAAACATTCAATGTGCATGTGTCAATGTGTGGTCAAAAATGATATGAGTAATCATCAAATAAGCAGTATTATACTAAGGTATCGTTAAGGCAGTGCTAAAGAAGTTAATGGCATGAAGCGAACATGCACATACTATGCGTGATCGTATATATAATGCGATGGGGAGCATATCATTGTACAGTGTGGCTAGATAAATTTTGTTTCAGAGGTTGAGACAGCTCAAGCAATCAGACTTCGGAGGCCTGGTGCATATAGGACATGCAGTATTAGGTCATGCGTGGTCTGAAAGTATATAAGTAATATGGCCAACAAACTAATAAGATGCAATATTATAACCAGGTAACTATGCCCTACAACAGCAGGAACGTGAACAATTTTAATGTATTTAGTTAGCAGTTTCCCTGGATTGGGGTCATGAAAATGAAAGCCTGCGGGATTGCCCCTCCGAGTTTTTTCAGGGCTTAGTAATTACACGCCTGGTTAGGAGGAGGTCTCCTAAAATAAAAATAAAAGATGGAAATAAACACATGTCCCTTTAGTCCCCTCCACCCCATGAAACTCGAGGCCCATTCCACGGTGCCTAGGGAGATATCAGCTATGCCTCACTGATGATGCCTAACAAGGCTGAAACGATCGTCTGGGGTTGCTGTATCTCTCGTGCAGAGAGAACTTGCTGGCATTTCGGATCTGGACTGCCCGAATGGGTGGGACCAGTCTGATATGCTTCAGATATGTTCTCTCTGTAATGGCACAAGATGAGCAAAAATCAGCTTGAGAACTGAGCGGGGACCGACCGAAGGGCAGGCTATTTCAGCTGCTGCCCGTCCTCAGTATTCTCTTGCAACCCATTTTTGACTCTCTGAAAATCTATTTTACTTCCTGATAATTCAAAAGACATTGTAAATTAACAGCTCTTATTCGTAGAGCAACTTTTTGAAGGCACTAAAACATCTAATCATTCAAATCACCAGCATTACAAGTATGTCTAGAAACTGGATTATTCTTTACATCAGCTTGAATGCCCCTATGATACTCTCTAATTGATTTCAAAATCATTTTAGTCTTACCTACATATTGTAACTTACACTTCATACAGGTGAGGAGATAGACACATTGCGCAGAACTACAATAATAAAATCATAGACATGATAAGGTCTACCTGCCACTGTTGAATGAAAGGTCTAAGAGACCTCCACATAATGACATGAGACACAAGGCGTACCTTCACACCTGTACATACCATTAGTGGCTAGCCATATGAATCTATCATTATTTTGACTCTTGACTAAGCTAGGGGACAACATGGATTCCAAAATATATGCTGCTTCTGTCTGTATTCATAGCCCTTAAAAAGCTTTCCTCAGGACCCAAAAAGTATACGAAGGAACTGTCCAACTGGAATTCCACGGATCAGATGTCTAGTATGACTAGAACTTGCAGGAAGCAAGGTGTTAACTGCACACGGTTTACGATAAGTGTTGGTAATTATTTTAGATCCTTCATATATTAAGTTCAAACCCAAAATGGCTATTTGACAGTCATCATACTCCATAGTAAACTCTGACTCTTATTCTAAAATGAACAGTCTGGCATATGCCATAAATCCTATTTCTCCTTTTGGTTTTATTTGGGAAGTATCAGGAGGTCATATACACATATGCTCAACATCTCAAGCACATTATTTTCTTAAAGGTTCTAAGACTCCCTGTTTGACTCTTGTTTGTTTGATTCTTCTCTTTTATTATAAAAAAAACATAAAATACTGATATGCAAAAAAAGAAAAAAGGAATGACTTATGAGTTTATAGCGGTACAATTTGTGAAAAATGTATTGAAACATAATACTTAGTATTGCATTCACTAAAGGATGAATTGAGACAATATAAAAACCATATAGACCATTTACAGTAGTCTGAAAAAATATAGCTTCAAATCTACACAACTGATTAGTGAATAATCTTTGAATTGTCTAGATGTTTTTCACAGGTACGTTTACTGCCAATAGAATGCTAATTTTAAAATGATTATTACGCATATTCCCTTTAAAGCAGGCTTACCACATGACAATAAATATTATAGTGATCAATAGAGCAGAAGTATCCGCCTAATTCCATGCTAATTAATATTTTAAAAATCTACTCTTCTTTACTTACATAAATTACCTGTTTTTTTCCATAAATATGATAAAAAATGAGCAGTCGTTGAGCTACATGCTGATAAAAATATCCATCCCAATGCAAGATAAAAATGAGTCTACTCTAAACGTAAATTAATTATGAAAATTATTTCTAACACAACATATATAAAGTGTTTTTTCACAACATCTGGTTTCAATGACTGATCTACCAAACTTGGAATGTGATGTTGGGAATATTTGTCTTGCTAATGTTAATGTGTTTTAATAGTTAGTGCAGAAAGTATGTTTACCTAGTATTGTGTTAGCAAATTGTAATGGACAGCTGAGCGATATTTCAAGAAGGTAATCACATTCACTGAAGCAAATTAAATTTCTAGGTCATGGATTCCTGGAAATTCTGCTAGTTCTTCTGGATGCCTGTCACCTAGCAACCACTTGTAGATGGGTTAACACTTACCTGTTGGCTGATGTCAAGAAGAGTGACATTTTATCACCTCGTAGTTTAATGATGCTTTACAAAGTCCATTGTAAGGTCAGTAGGTTCTTTCTCATTATTGAAGACAAGTAATGATTCTAAAACATGCTGTAAAGCTGTGTTTTGTCACAGAGAAAGCTATTTGTTGTAAGAGGTGCTTGTTCCTGATTATCTGATTTCAAGTGGACCCATTTTTAAGTATTCATTATTGGCAGTTTGAACATTATAAGTGTTTTCAACTCATAAACATTACAGAATATATTTTTGTTAATACTGCTAAATAGGCCAAGGGCTTACGTGTGTACGTGTGTACGTGTGTGTATCAGAACAATTTAAAAATGAAAGGCTTTATACTGGCTTGACACCTTCATGTATGGTGCCTTAAGACCTTTAAATGTTAGATCAATGGATTTAAAACCCTAGTAAATTACCAAAATGTCCCCATGCTATTTAAATTGACCCCCAGGTGTTGAACATCATCATATTCTTTAACCCCCATGCAACAAGTTATTTACTGTAGTGGCATTGTCTTCCCCAGTGTAATGGAAACCAAACGCTCAATACTGGATAGTGTATAATTATAGGGTTGGCATACATAGTTTAATGTTGATTAAAATACATTTCAAAATATTTGAAGAATGTGTTACCATGCCAATATAGTTTAGTTAAAATGTGATTTGTTTATATATATATATATATATATATATATATATATACATATGTATCTCACATATATATGATAAAAACCACAGGGCTTGATTGCTGGAAGGACTGACTGACCCTTAAGGTGCTTAAGCAAATCAAAATGCTATTTTTCCAGGTCATCACATGATGGAAAATGCCATTCTCTTCCGAATTTCATTGTCTATTATTTTCTGACTCACTGTTAGATAGCCAGAGGGCATATATATATTGTTATTTTGTCTTTTATGTGCGGATTTGTATATCTCCATTAAAGAGAGGTCAAGCCTGAGTAAAACAGATGCTATCAAAAGTGATGGTGTAGATTATCAACCTACTCAGGAAGAAAATAGTTGCAGGTACCTAAGGTTCCATTCATCTTAGATTGAAATGTTTATGTATGCCAGTTATATAGTGATGGGCAAACTACCTAGCTCTTTTGTTATAAAGGGTGGGACAAAATTCAGGAGCAGTCAATAAAGTTTTATTAATGAACCAATTTCAATGATATTACATACAATGAATGCTAAACGTATGGAGATTTGTTTGACTAGGTACGGAAGATGACACCTTTTAAATCAGTTCCATTTGCCACCTCACAAAGTTGGTCTCTTTCGATTGCATTGTTCATAACAAAAGTTAATGTTTGAGGCTCTAGTGCTCAAATTTCTGAACAAATTTGAGCTGCTCAAGTGTACACAGTTTGTTCATATACACCCACACCTTTAGATATCCCCACAGGAAGCAATCAGGGCTGATAGCGCGGGTGAACCTGTCGGCCACTTAATCTGGGAATATTTTTTATTTATCTGCTCGCTGAACAGTTGTCTCAGAAGGTCCATTGTGGCCCTGGCTAAATGGGCAGTAGCCTCATCCTGTTCAAAACCAGATTTCAGGACGATTTACCCTATTCTTTATCCTATGCCTCTTCTGCAAGGTCTCTGGTGCCATGCGTGTCCATCAGGGTCTGGACCAGCTTGGTGTGGAATACTTAGCTCGTTGGGTGCTCTGTAGGGTACCTTCCGTGTTGTTA
This sequence comes from Pelobates cultripes, assembly GCA_933207985.1. Classification (NCBI taxonomy): domain Eukaryota; kingdom Metazoa; phylum Chordata; class Amphibia; order Anura; family Pelobatidae; genus Pelobates; species Pelobates cultripes. Next base: position 314,057,873 of record OW240913.1, on the reverse strand, counting down.
CAGTGGCCCTTCACCGATTGGGAAGTAGAGGGGGAATCTTGCTGCAGTGGTGTGTACCTTTACCCGGTTTCGGGTAGCTGCTCGTCCCGGTCGGAAGCTGGCATGCTGGTGTGTACTCGAGCTGTGGGTGGCCAACTGTCTGATTTGAAGTGGGGATTCAGTGGGGCAGCATCATTCCAGGAGTAATATTGGTCCTCCCTCTGGCCCCAGGCTCAGTCTTTGGCCTGAGTGTCCCGGACCTAAGCCTGCCAAGTATCCTTGTCCTTCTTTAATCACTTAAGGACACATGACAGAAATATCCCATTATGATTCCCTTTTATTCCAGAAGTTGTGTCCTTAAGGGGTTAATGGAGAGGTGCAGAATGCCTGGGTGGAATATCGCCGCGTGTAACGGTAGCGCTTCCATCCATGTGGCCGTTGCTTCGAGGCCTTGCTATGCGTGGCCCTTGGCTTGGTCTGGCTTGTCATGGTAGATGGTCGTGCAGGAGGTGGGTGATTGCCCGAAGGAGGCTTTTTCTCTGCACGGTACCCGCTGCCATAGCTCATGGCTTGGTGTTGAGATGCAATGGAGGGCAGACATTCCTCTAAGGAAGCCCACAAGCGGCAAAGTGTTCCTCAATCCCTTGTAGCATGCAATCGACTGGATTTGGGTACTCAAGGCTAGGTGGTGTAGGCCCAATATCGCAGGTGATAGACCTTGGCGCCATCTTGGGATGTGAAGCTGAGTGGCCCGCTTGGTTGGTAATGCCGCTGGACCCTGCCGTGTAGCGGTCCGCAGGCCATTGGGGTCCGGGATATCTCCCCGGCCCACTGGGGGGGAGACAGGGCTGTCTGGTGCGTGTAGCTGGCGAAGCATTCCGCGAGACAGGAGATCGGCCGCCTCTCCCGCCAAGCAGCTCCACCGGGTCTCGTCAAGATAGTCGTGTGCAGGTAGGCACTTTGATCTGTGCGCTCGTTTCATGGCCCCCGGGTCAGGTAAGATTTGCAGGTAGTCGCCAAGATATGCAGTTTTCATGTAAGCTTGATTTAAAGATTATTATGCTCGGAACTCGTGTGAAGTGCGACCAGCCGATATGCTGTTCAGGCCCCGCCCCCTCCGTATCCTTTACTTATGTTGTGAATGTTGAGACTCTTCTTTCACATAAATATTTTATTGGCCAAAAAAATTAGATTTCTGTAAAAAGCATAATCTAATGATATGCCCCCAGAGTTACTTTGTGGGACTTACTTACCCTCTTTTAATTATTTATTTCAAACTGCAAGTTAGTATAAAAATGTGATATTCTTTTTGACTTTCTAACACTTCCCTTTTAGTTTTACTTATGTGTTTATCTTTTTTAATAGCCTAAATATGGATATAGCATCATCAGTATAGAGGTCATATTCGATAACATTAGGGAAAGTTACTGATATAAAGCAACACATGCAAAGTGCATTTATACTTATTCAAGTGGTTATGTAAGTGTGTACACATGGAATGGAAAGGTGAGTTATTTTCAGCACCAATCCAAATAAATGACCAAGAAAAGAAGGTCTGAATCGATAAGGTTTATCTTAAATTGAACTTTGGATGTACACATTTTTAAAACAAGAAATAGTAATAGCTGAATAAAATTTTACTTTTATTGAGCATTTATTGGCAGTTCTTGATAGTTCACGAATGCAATGAGATTGAAGAAAATACAAAAACTGATCCTCAGGGGTCATCATTGCAGTAACCCCAAGTAAAATAATGATATATTAAAAAAAAATGTTTATTTTTAAGATCGAAGGAACCCTATAGCTCTAGGAATACAAAATTGTATTCCTAACACTATAGTGTCTCTTTCCCTAAAACTAAAGGTCTGCCATCCCTTGGTGAATAAGTAGTTTATAACCCTTTCTTTAACTTACCTTAATTCCAATGCCGGGGACCTCAGTGCTGATTTGGTGTCCTCCTCCAGGAAAGTCATGCCAACAGGGGAACCTATAGTGCATGCACTATGAGCTCAGGGCACACATTAGTGCTTCCCCATAGGAAAGCATGAAATAAATGCTTTCCTATGTAGATTTTGAATATGCTGGCCATCCTCATGCAAAGGCACCTGGAAGAGCTTAATGTGCCTGCCTGCAAGACAGCTACTAGACTATAGGTTGTCTTAACCTTGCAATATAAAATTTGCAGTTTCTCTGAATCTGCAATATTTTATATTGCAGGTTTAAGGAGACAAGGGCACTTTATCCAGACCACTTCAATGAGATGGATGCCTATGGTGTCTCTTTAATGGGCTTGATTACAATTAATTAGATAAAATGTGACATAATAATGGCTATTGATGATTAGTTAACGATGTCAGTACAGTCATAGCAGTCTGATACTTTTCAGTAACATGTGCCATTATGACTGTATCCAAACTATGTACCTTACGTTAATCAAGCAAGCTTAAGTCAAAACAAAAATTTTGAAGAACTTTAAAATCAACACTTCAATGAGACTTTTTCAAATTCAACAGCAAATTCAAATACTGATAAACCACTGAAATTTTATTTTTTAAAATAATTAACAAAACACCTCAGCAAGCCACATTCACCTTCTACGACCACTACTGCTGTAGCTAAGCTTCCACCTGTGACGAAATCACAAAGCCTGTAATATCACCATTTTGTTTGTCTTTAACCTAAAAATCTTGGCCTATTGAGCTTTGAGGTCATATGATAAAAGATGACAATTTGAAATAAATTTATTTTTCAATTGATAAAATTGACTTACATATGTTACTATAGTATCAGAAAACTATCTAATACAGAATCTTGATTGTAATCAGGGCCCCCGAGGTTTAGGTATTTTTAAAGAAGCATTGCTTTTAAGATAAATGTTAATTTAATATGATCAAATTTGGTTTAATTGTAACAACCCTAACACCATAAATGAAGAGTTCCTGCAATGCTCAACTTTATTGTGTCTTCAGTGTTCTGGAACTGAATAAAATGCCTGAATTCTTTCAATAACAATTACATTTCAGGTGAGTGACTGGAGATATCTGTTGCTAACAATTACATAGCAATTCCTACCTGCAATTTCTGTTAGAGTTTAACCTTGGAAAATACAAATCACTATTAACCAAGGTTAGAAACTATAAGCTAGAGAGAGCACTCCCACACGTTTTTTAAAGCTATTATATTTCACAAATGTGCACATTGTAAGCTCCTAGAGTCATCGCTAATAATAGATCCTGTTAACACCTTCTTTGCAAGCACATTTGTATTTCCAAAAATTTCAACCCATAGAGAGACTCGAACAATTTTTAGAACTATTGTTACCTTACATATAGGCTGTTAACTTCAGATGTGGGCGGCAAAATCCCTCCCATCCACCTGCAAACAAAAATAAGCACTTAACTCACTTGTCATGAGCCCTTGTGTGAAACAATAAGCAATTGTCCACATACTCCTTCAATAACCAGGATAGAGCTTGGAAAATATATTTCCATAAAATAAGCAGGTAAATGGGGATATCTAAGAATCACACCAACCAGGGAGACAAGACAAATAGTCCCACCTTAATCAACCTCGTTAGCAAACAGCTGTATAGAGGGTGCTGAATGCCCCCCCTCCTTTTCCTTCTGGACTATGGGGTTCCAAAGCCCCTCGGCTCACATGCCATAGAGAAATGGGTTTAACCAAACATCTGGATACTTGAGCAAGTGGGAAAGAATAGCAAAATATTGGTTTTCATAGTCAACTGTTTGTTTCTCAAATAGTAGTGGAGTGAAATCACAAAACTGTTCATTATTCTATGATCACATCCTATCCTAAGAGAAGGCAGTATTAATAAATCAGAAAGAAATGGAAATTGACTGGAAACCTTTTTATTTTATTTAGCACAAGCAGGGGGTTGCTCAGCTTACACTAAGCTTACAAATGAAGAAATCACTAGAATTTAAAACAGCATTAATTCAAATATGTCTAACATGCAAAGAAAGATTGGTTATACGAAGACCACACTAAAATCCTGCTTTGCTTTTTGTTTTTAAAAACCATTATTTTTTAAACCACGAATTACCTGCTTAGAGGTCATTCACTGGTCCAAAGTCACAGCATGTCTAATGACCCTGCACAGTTACAGCTGGTCTGTTTGAAGTATCATCTTTAAATTATTCATTTTTCTGTTGCAGCTAATATCATCAGAATGCTTTACCACTTGATTATAAAATGATGGTCAGCATGGTATAGAATCACCTTAATTAATTTCCATTTTTATACAAATTCTTTCTGGATTTATAATGCATTCAATATCAAGAACTAGACTAGGAAAACATTTAATGCACCCTCCATAGTAAAAAAAAAAAAGTGTTAATAATAATAATAATAATAATATTAAATTCTGCTTGCCTATTTCTGTTGTTTATAATTATGGTGTTTGTATTCACCAGAGCAAATTCATCCAAGGATTTTTGTCTTTTAAAAGTCAACATTTTGCATACCTAGAACGGAGTAATCTTTATACATACTATATTTACTATGCTCTAAATGTTTGCAAAGGATCAATTTTACTTTTATTAGCCCTCTTTTCCAGTGCTTCAAAATGTATCAGATTACCCCTAAAACAGCAGTAAAAATATCACAATTTTATCACACAAATTCTTATTATTTCCCTAATAAAGAATATAATGAATGGACCTTATGAAAAAACATTACTATAAATAAGTAATTAGATAAATATGGAGGGAGGTCCTATTATCCTATTTGTGTTCGGTGACAATAAGCCGAGTTATGTTAGTGATGCACAAGTCGGTTGTGGTGTGCCGAAACTGACATTCGGGTAGGCCTGTAAAAAGAGGGCCCACCAATTTAAATGGCTTCATAAAGGGAGTCTCAGCCCAGAGAAAGGGACTACCTGTGTATTGATAGCAATATAAACTACAGGCTCAGCCTTTCCATTTGTGGTTGGGGACAATAAGCCGAGTTATATTAATGTTGCACAAGTTGGTTGTGGTGTGCCCGAAATGGACATTTGGGTAGGCCTGTAAAAAGAGGGCAAAAAGTTAATAGTTTAACACTTTAATACGTGTCTACATTACGCAATCAATACTTTGCATTTTATCAGCATTTATAACCATACCTGAAAGAGAAAATTTGTTATTGGGAGATTCTCTATAACACCAAGATACTGGCTGACCTATGTTATTCCAAGTGGCAAAACAATTAAGCTAAATTGGTGACTTGGGAACCTAACTAGTTGCCACCGAACGTTGTGGAGGGGTGTTGGCCTCTTGGTGAGGATTAAAGAGATTCAAAATAAGTTGGCCATGACTGGTGAGGCCCTAACTGCTTTTGCCAAGAGGGCAAAAAAGCGAGGCAGTAACTATGATTTGACCGGAGGGGCGAATACCTCCGCAAGTGAGGATGGGAGTTGGCCTTGTGGGACAGCTATATAATGGCACAAGAAGCCTAAAACTACCTATGGCCACTTAGGGTACCCTAAAAGCCAGACCAAGCTAAAGATAAATTCTGTAGAGCGAGTGGTTGTTGTAAGAAGGGAGGTAGTATCGTAAAGCCAGTCACTTACGTGGTGATTTGAAAAACATAAATGCAAAACAATAAATGAGGCATGATTAGACATACACCTGGCAGATAAATGAAAGCTATGCTAGAAGTTGATGAATAGAATAGGTGTATAGAAATAAGGCAAAAAAGAAGGTCAACAGAGATCCAAAACCAAAATCAAACTGAGAGAAACCCAAGAACTTAGTGTTTATAATACAGAACTATGACACCAACACTAATGAAAATGCAAAAGAGATCACCGGTAAGATAGGTAAAGTAAGTGCAATGAGCCCAAGACACAAAATACTCTTTTAATATCTGTTACCAAACTAACCAAAGGAAATTGAACAGTGTAATAAATGACTCAGTTGACCATACATGCAAAAGTACCCTCAGATATGCAATGGTCGGTATAAAGTATACCTAACGAGACTTGGCATAATGATATAGGCCACAAACAAACAAACAAACAATATAGGCGCTAAAATTATAAATATATAAGTGCAAATGTTAAGAATAAAGGTAGAGCAGCACCTAAAAGTGCACAAGCTCAAAAAACACCTTACAAAGAATATAAAACAAAAAAAGGTGCGCTGTACCTTTAAAATTTAAAGTGCAACAAGTGCAAAAAATCGTGCAATAAGAAGTGTCTAAAATCACACTCAGTATAACAAATGTGCAAAAATTGCAAGTGAATAGTGATAAAAACACAAATGGTAACTTACAGCAGGAAAATATGTCTCAATATAAATTGCATTTGGTTATTCCAAAGTAGGAGATATGGTACATAAAAAAGAAAAAGCATATAGCATAATACTGTTTAAAATAAATAAAACAGCCAAGAGAAATGGAATAAAACTCACAAGGAAAGAGCAGTAGAAGTCTGCTCTAACTTTTCCAGCATGTAATCCACAGCATAGGGATTTGATGGTAGTAAAAAGCAGGACGCCAGCTGAATAAAACGATCTTTATTTCTTCCAATAAAAATACTCCCTTTGCCCCATAGAAGGCCAGTGTCCCATTCAATACTTAGAAAAAATGAACACACCAAAATTCACGGTCTCTGCAGCTTGCAGCACTATACAAGGCACTTCCGTGTTCGGAGTTCCGTGCGGTCACGTGATAACGTGATGACGTCGTATGTGAACGTGATGACGCGTTTCGCCCGAAAAAGGCTTCCTCAGATCACGTCCTGATACAGCTGGTCCTGGCTTTTAAAGCCCATATTATGGGCGTGAGATATGCAAATGAATGCCAAAGTCTTATACAAACGGGGTAGATCCCCTAAATGTCTATATAGAGAAGTCCCAAAAAATGTATAAAATAAATAAAATATAACAAGAGAATAATAGTATACATAATAACCAAAATACATGGATGTCCCAATCAACAAAAATGGAATGTCATAAACATATTAAATATACTTAACCATATTAAAATCTCAAAAACAGAAAAATCTCCATTAAAATACATAAATGCAGTTATATAAATGCACCTACTAACAGAAGGAGAGAAGGAAAAGGGATTATTATCAGATAGAAAATTAATCTAAGATATAAAATTCATAAAATAAAATTATACAAATCAAATTCAATATTAAGACCTTTAGGTTCAAGGGTATCCAGTGTATGAACCCACTTCATCTCTTCTTTTCCTATACATTGAATAAAATTGCCTCCTCGCCATGGTTTTTTAACAATTTGAATTCCTAAAAATGTGAGGCCACTGGGGTCTTTATTATGATATTTTTTAAAATGAGCGGACACACTATGATGGTCTATACCTTTTCGGACATTATTGACATGTTCATAAATTCTCTTATGTAGAGGGCGAATAGTTCTGCCCACATATTCAAGTCCGCATGGACATATTAAAAGGTATATAATGTTTTTAGTAAAACAAGTAATAAAATCCCTAATGGTATATTCTTCTGGTGTATATTTTGTCTTAAATTTACTAATCCCTTTTATAGTGTTGTTTTTACTGCATTTACATCCTACACATTTTCCACATGAATAGAAACCTTTTCTATTCACACTTAAAAACGTATCGGGTACTTCCTTTCTTGGATGGTTAAAAGTCAAAATCTGCTTTAAACTAGGTGCACCTCTAAAAGTGATGAAAGGTTTCTCTGGGATAATTACCGATAATTCTCTATCCTTTTTTAAAAGGTGCCAGTGTTTATTAATAATAGATTTAACTCTTTTAAAATCCTGAAAAAAATCTAAAACTAAAGGTACTTTATTAAATTTCTCTTGTCCTTTGTTATAATTGCTTTGTCTAAAAACCAATTGGTTCTGCTCCAAGTCTTTAATTTCATCATATGCCCTATTTAGTATATCAGTGGGATATTGTTTTTGGGAGAATTTATCTATTACTATTTTTGCTTGCTCTTCAAAAACATTCTGTTCAGTGCAGTTCCTTCTTATCCTTTGTAATTGACCTTTTGGAATATTATTGAGCCAGGGGGTATAGTGCCCGCTATTATATAATACATAGCTATTGGCATCTACTTTTTTTTTTTTTTTTAAATTGTTTTTAAAATGCCGGCTTCTTCATAAATTTCCAAATCTAAAAAATGAATATTCTGACTGCTAAAAGAACTGCTAACATGTAAACCCCACTCATTTAGATTAATACTTGCTAAAAAAAAGTTCTAAATCCAATTGTGTGCCCTTCCATATAAAAAATATATCATTGATATATCTATGGTAGGAGACCAGGTTCGTCCCCCAATTATGGCTGTTATAAATAACTTCCGATTCCCAACCTGACATGAATAAATTAGCGTAACTAGGGGCGAACCTGGTCCCCATAGCCGTACCTTGTAGTTGTAAATAAAATTTAGAATTAAAATTAAAATAATTATTTTCTAAAATCCATCTAATGCTATCTATAAGAAATAAAATATGTATATTACTAAAATTACTTGATTTTTCTAAACATTCTTGAATCATTTTACATCCCTTCTCGTGAGAAATAGAGGTATAAAGTGCCGTTACATCAGAAGTTACTAGAAAGTATCCATTTTCCCATTTAATATTTTTTATAATTTTAATTACATCCGTAGTGTCCTTAAGATATGATGGCATTTCCTTAACTAGATTTTGTAGCCAGATATCCACATATTTTGAGAGGTTAGCTGAAATGGATCCAATACCGGACACAATTGGCCTACCCGGAGGGTTCTCTAAATTTTTGTGCACCTTGGGCAGGGTATAAAATACAGGCACTCTAGGGAATTCAACTAATAAAAAATTATATTCGTTGTCATTTAAAATACCTTCGTCTTTTCCTCTTTTTAACAGGATCTCTAGTGAAGATTTTATGTCAGATGTCGGATCTTTTTCTAATACCCTATATATCCTTTTATCCTCTAATTGTCTATGACATTCCTTTAGGTAATTAGTAGTATCCTGGATCACAATACTGCCCCCCTTATCAGCGGGCTTAATTGTTATTTCTTTATTATTTCTTAGGTTTTGTAGGGCTTTATGTTCATTAAAACTTAAATTTAAATTGCGTCTATGATTACATTTCCCTAATTTATCAAAATCATCAATGACAGATTTTTCAAAAATATCTATGGCACTTGTACGATAATTTCTAGGATAGAAATTTGATTTATTTTTTAAGTCGGTATGATTATCACTTTTTCTAGTGTCTGTGTACTTATTAATTTCAAAAAATCTCTTTAAAGTTAACGTTCTAGAGTATTTCAATATATCTACATAAGCTGAGAAAGAATTGAAATTTTTGCTGGGAGCAAATTTTAGGCCCTTATTCAGAGTTCTAATTTCATCATTATTCAGAACAAATTTAGATAAGTTAATTACTCCCTCCAATTGGACATTCTTCCTTTCTTTTCGCTGTTGTAGTCTTGTTCCTCCTCTACATCCTCTCTGACTCTTCTTCTTTTCAGGGGAGAAAAGGAAACCTTTCCTCTTGGTTTCCCTAAAAAATCATTTTCTCTAGAGTCTGATTGATCTCGTGACAAAGCTTCATATCTGTTTGATAATGTTAGATCCCTATTTTTATATGGGGGGCTCTTATTTCTTTCAAATCTATTATGGTGCCTATTCCTAAATTCCACTCTCTTCCATTCATTCCCCTTATTGACTTCAGGGGTTCTCCACTTAGGATTGTCCCATTTGGGGGTATCAAAACTGTCTATTCTCCTTCTATTATATCCATTTTGTTTAGAATTATATTTAAAATTATAGTCATTCGATCTTCGATTCCCATACTTATTGTTTTTTCGGTCAGTATAGTTATTTTGATAATAATTTCTTACTTTTTTATACTTATAATCGTCCATATCTCTTTTGTACTTTTTATATTTCATTTGTTTCACCTGATCTTCTAATTTATTGAGATTAGCTTTAGTAGATTTGGTCAATTCCTCATAATCTTTAGTCTCAACTGCTGGTTCCAATACTTTTTGTATTTCTTTAACCTCTTTATCTAAATCTGTCAAATTTTCACTTCTACATAGTATGACTTGTATACAAGGAAGTGCCTTGTATAGTGCCGCAAGCTGCAGAGACCGTGAATTTTGGTGTGTTCATTTTTTCTAAGTATTGAATGGGACACTGGCCTTCTATGGGGCAAAGGGAGTATTTTTATTGGAAGAAATAAAGATCGTTTTATTCAGCTGGCGTCCTGCTTTTTACTACCATCAAATCCCTATGCTGTGGATTACATGCTGGACAAGTTAGAGCAGACTTCTACTGCTCTTTCCTTGTGAGTTTTATTCCATTTCTCTTGGCTGTTTTATTTATTTTAAACAGTATTATGCTATATGCTTTTTCTTTTTTATGTACCATATCTCCTACTTTGGAATAACCAAATGCAATTTATATTGAGACATATTTTCCTGCTGTAAGTTACCATTTGTATTTTTATCACTATTCACTTGCAATTTTTGCACATTTGTTATACTGAGTGTGATTTTAGACACTTCTTATTGCACGATTTTTTGCACTTGTTGCACTTTAATGATATAGGCCATTAAGGAGGTGACCAGAAAAATTGAACAACAAGACCACTGTGAAGTATATGTCAAGAGGTGAGGGTACAGTTCATAAATTATCAGGTTGAAGATAACTAGCTGCAAGTTTGGATCAAGTAGGGATAGTGACAGAAAGGCATAATATAAAACATAACAGTGCAGACATGTGGAGTAACTGAAAATTAACAGTTTACATCAAAAGCTGATTGTACCGAATCTAGGCATGAGTTCCCACTGCACATCCTTCCACTAGAGGGACCTGAATTATGTATGAAAAAGAACACCCTGAGAAATAACCAACCATCACATCTAATCAAATCCCATAGCGTATTGCAAGAAGCGAAATACCAGAACTAGCAAGTGCCTTAAAGTGGAAGTCCTAAACCATTAAAATAGTGACAGACTTAAGAGGCCTGGATATGTAAAATGCTTAATAATAGTTTACAGGTTCTTGGAACTGTGCCAAGAGAGGGCCATATGGAAAAGACTTGCGTGGGCCTAACGAGGCTATGTGAAATATTGGAATGTAATATGAAAGGTTGTATTTCTTTGACCCTCATATATCAGGCCAATGACATAAGTAATTGCCCAAATAAGGGGGGTCCAAATTGTCGTAGTTCCCGTGGAGGGCCATGTGTAAACATATGGAGTGAAGGCCTAGTGAGGGCCATGTGTAGAGGTATTGTAGCAGAAGGCAGAGTGCTCAATGTTAGTCCTGAGCTGCTGGATGGAGAAATAGGGCAATATGAGGGGTACAGATGTATTTAATAAACAAAAGAAGGATAAGCATACCAAGGTACAGGTATTGTGAAATGACCAATAGTGGAGCCCTAGTGTTTGGTCCAGTCCATTTGTAAAGGAAGGAATAGTAGTTAGGCTAGAAGGATGGTAATGTGGCATGCAGTGGATGCTGACTATAAGGCCCATGCCAACGGATGACCAGTATACAACCAACACAATAGATTATGTGGTGTCTCAATGTAGGTGACTTGAGACATAGCATTTCCATACTGTGCAACTACAAAGTGACAGTATGTGAAGTAAGGATACAATGTATAGCATAAGGAATTAACGTACCATGGAGTTTTGCAGGCCAAGTTAGGGCCGTATAGACTGGTTGGTATAGACCTAGCGAGTATAAGTGGTGCAATGAAATGTTGTAAGAAAGAGTGGTGCATACATGTAACCCCCATGAAGCAGCAAGGTACTTATGCAAAGCCCAAATGATATGGCTGAATTGGTCATATTGGGCTGCCTACAGAGGGCCATATGATGAGAATGAAATGAAGGTCCAGTATGGCTGTGTGGGAAAGCATTCAACCTGAAACAAGACCAGTTTAACATTTACTCACAACCTTCCTATATGTGAGCAGTTTCAATATATCTATGAAGGATATAATAAACTCGCCTAAATAGATATAGGAGAACTGAAGGGCTTAATATGAGGTAAAGATAATATGTACATAATGAGGGATTACAATTACCCCATCAGATTGGCCAAATGAGGTTCTTAAGGGTAGGTATGTTGTCGATACAGTGGCTGAACAGGCTAGCAGCCGTGACAGCCGTGCACAATACATAGGAAGAGACAGGAGATATAAGATATACGTTAAAAATATGCGGAATGCTTAGGAGGATGATAAACACTTATGCATACACAACTGGCATGGAAAAATAGGGTTGAAAGCAACAGCAAATGATAGAACAATGGTAGACTATCCCAGTAATATCAACATCAGCTATAACTTCATGCTTAAACTGAACATGACTAAATGAGGTTTACATAATGCATTATATGTAGACCCTACAAATAAGACAGTAAAAGTAATCACAATACCTGAGCTGGCCTAATATGGCTAAATATGATTGACACGTGTTTGTGCAACCGATAAAATTAGTGCTCTAGGTGGGCCGAAATGTTAACCATGTCTAAAAAGTGGATGAGGTTGTACTGTATAAGGAAAACCTGCGCGGTTGGGAAGGGTGACAACCGAATTGCATTTGATAAAAGTCGATTTGGCCAAATACAGTAAGTAAAAGCATGAACCTAATTGAGGCATAGCTTTGTACGACTGAAATAGGCTGAATGTGCATTAGTAGTGAAATTTGCCATATCCGAATAAACAAACTTACAGTTTTGTAGAGAAAATAAATGAATAAAATGTGTGAATAATAACAGCCACGGCTGGGCCAGACACAGAGGTGTCCCATAAGCTTCGAGGGAGGAGGCTCTTTACTAGAGTGAGGTTAAATTAATACTTGCATGGGCCGCACTAGGCCAAGACTTGCTTGTTTTGAGTTTAGGCAGTTTGTGTTGATGACCTTTGAACTGGATGTAAATGGATCTGTACTGAACCAGACAGTCTCAGCCTAGAGGAAGGGGCGACCTGTGTATTTATAGCAATATCCACTCCCACAACTACAGGCTCAGCCTTTTCATAGATCATCTACCTATTTGTATAGTAACTTCCTATAATTGTTGAGTATTTAAACTACAAAGTTGCTCTAATGTGTGTGATAATTCTAGAGCTTGTGCATTATACAACAGTGTATTGTTTACACTAATTTAGGAATATGAGTCAGACAGTAAGCCATTGCATATCCAGAATGACTAGGAAATGAAAATGTCTGTATGTTTCCATCCCCTAATTAATTATTTACAGGGTACAATGGTCTACAAGCTTTCAGTGTTATACAATGAACTTGAAGATTCTTGAAATAACTCAAGCAAAGAACGTCAAATCTATAACTCTCATTTTGATTAAAAAAAACACCACTGAAATTTACAAATCTATATTATAAAAATGAGAATGGATTCCTAAAAAAATATAACATGCAATACCTTCCAAAACAAAATGTTAAAAAATTAATTATATTTATCTATTTTTAGTTTGATAAAAAAATGAACAAATACTTTGTTATATCATCTGAATCAACTGTGACTTGGTTTTACCAGAGGCTAAACTGGAAATAGTTTTTTTACTATATATATAACAGCAATATACAATGTCATATAATCGGGAGCAGCTAAATACAAACCTTAAGTGACAGCCTTACCCACAGCAAATTTACAATCTCAAGAGCAATAGAGACATATCTAAAACACAGTGACGGTTTGACACATGTACTGTATCAGTCAAAAATACGAGGCGGAACTATTATAGTCAAACTGTCAAAGTGATCACTCAGTGCTGATGCAATGTTTGCCCCAGATAATACAAATGCCACATGTTTGTTTTGTTTAAAATGACCAACTTTTAAATAGATGCTGCCCTAGAGGAGTAATAACTGCGGCCTTGTCTTTTATACTATGTTAAAACATTAACTTTCAAAAATAACCTACTGAATAGTTTCTTCTATTATAGCTTTTACAAATTTATTATATATTATATAATATTTCTATTTTTTTTAAGTTAGAGAATTTCACATTTTATTATATTATCATTATTTTTTTTAACGCATCTGTGATTTTAAGCTTTAACTTTTCTAACTTAATGTATGGTATACTGATCATTTCTTACAAAGTAGGTTAAATAGTTATTCCATATTCAGTTTTAAGGTAGTTATAATTAAATACCAAAGGCAAATGGAATAGCTTAATATGAAAATATTCACTGCATGTATATTAGACTTGAATTAAGGCCACGGAATATTAACGTAAAATACATTCAACAACACATGTTGAGGATATATTAAAATACTTACAAAAAAAAGTATTTTGATCTATATGTACATCCCTTTCCAGCCATTTATGAAGCGATTTTCTTTACTGCCATCACTGCTGAATGAAGTTTGAAAGAATACTTGACAGCTTTTACAAATAGTGAGACAAAAAAAAAAATCCCCAGTGCTTTATAGAATTTGATGTTAATAAGGAACAACTGAAAAATGAAGTAAACTGTAACTGAAGTAAACTGTAATTAGTTATGCATCTCACACACGTACTATGTGAGCTCCATACAGAAATGGCACAAAATTAGGCTTAAAGGGACACTATAGTCACCAGAACAACCACAGCTTGTTGCATTTGTTCTGCTGAGTAGAATAATTCCCTTCAGGGTTTTTGCTGTAAATACTGTCTTTTCAGAGATAATGCAGTGTTTACATTACAGCCTAGTGATAACTTCACTGGCCACTCCTCAGATGGCTGTTAGAGTTGCTTCCTATCTCAGTTTTGCCTAGTTTGAATCACAACATTCAGTATCTCCTCCCTCTGCATGCAGACACTGAAGTTTCCTCATAGAGATTCATTGATTCAATTCATCAATGAGGAGGCCACGGCTGTGTTTGAATTGTGCTGGCTCTGCTCCTGATATGCCTCCTTCAAAGTCTCAGCCAATCCTATGGGGAAGCATTGTGATTGGCTCAGAACAACACTTCTGATGATGTCAGCAGGCAGCTTGCTGTTCTGAGGCAAACAGGGACAAAACCAGCAGCCACAGGCTTGAATACAAGTAAGATTTTACTATATTTAGGGAGGCAAGATGGGGCCAAGGGAACTAGATGGTGATTTTAACACGCTGTGCTGTGCCATTCAGCGGCTTCATGCAGAGGGTGAGAATGCTGAACGTAGGTGCTGCACCTCTAGTTGCTGTCTAAGTGATTGTCACTAGAGGTGTTACTAGGCAGAAATGTAAACACTGCTTTTTCTGTAAAAAGTCAGTGTTCACAGTGCTAAAACTGCTGGGACATGTTATAGACACCAAAAGCACTATATTATGTTCCTGCAGGGTCTAGTAAGCTACTAACAGAGCAGGAGATAAGTGATTCTAAATTAAACAGAATTTGCAATAAAGGAAGACTAAACATTCGATGACTTGGTGTTAAGAAAGGCTGTGTAAGTCACCTACAGGGAGGTGTGCCAAGGGCAAAATTAGTTAACTGCTAAATGGCAGAGAATTGAGCAGTAAAACTGCAGGAGCATGATCTATACACTAAAACTGCTTCATTAAATTAAGATTGTTTTGGTGGGTATTGTGTTCCTTTACAATGTTTTTTGCCTATCTATGTGTATCTCTGTCTATCTATTTTATTTGGCAATACAAACTAAAAACTTACACTTTAATGAGGTGTGATTGGTCTATGTTGTGTTTTTAACCTATTCAGGGCCAGAGTTAGACAAATCCTTTGTTAAAAGGACACTATAGTCACACATATCACTTAATTTCAATAAATTGGTCTAGATGCAGTGCCCATGTTCTTTTAATCCTACAATGTGATCCATTGCGTTTTTTTTTTAGAAATTATTTATTATAAGCAGGGTTAAGTTCACCTCTAATAGATATAGTACTGACAGCCACTAGAGAGGATTCTGCTGCACTGACTTTATGACAAATATAATAGGAAAGCTTGAATGTGTGCATAGCACTCACTGCGCATGCACATCTGTGCAATTCTCATCTATGAGGAGCATTGTATTGGACCATCATGGAGGAGGCCAAGACCAAAGAGCTGTCCAAGTATGTCAGGGACAAGATTGTAGACCTACACAAGGCTCGAATGAGCTACAAGACCATCGCCAAGCAGCTTGGTGAGAAGGTGACAACAGTTGGTGCTATTATTCGCAAATGGAAAAAACACAAAATAACTGTCAGTCTCCCTCGGTGTGGTTCTCCATGCATGATCTCACCTCGTGGAGTTTAATGATCATGAAAATGGTGAGGAATCAGCCCAGGACTACACAGGAGGATCTTGTTAATGATCTCAAGGCAGCTGGGACCCTAGTCACCAAGAAAACAATTGTCAACTCACTACGCCGTGAAGGACTGAAATCCTGCAGTGCCCGCAAGGTCCCCTTGTTCAGGAAAGCACATATACAGGCCTGTCTGACGTTTGCCAGTGAACAACTGAATGATTCAGAGGACAACTGGGTGCAAGTGTTGTGGTCAGATGAGACCAGAGTCAAGCTCTTTGGCATCAACTCAACTAGCCGTGTTTGGAGGAGGAGGAATGCTGTCTAGGACCCCAAGTACACCATCCCCACCATCAAACATGGAGGTGGAAACATTATGCTTTGGGGATGCTTTTTGCTAAGGGGACAGGACAACTGCACCGCATCAAAGAGACGTTGGGCAGGGCCATGTACCATTAAATCTTGGGTGAGAACCTCTTTGCCTCAGCCAGGGCATTAAAAATGGGTCGCGGATGGTTATTCCGGCATGACAATGACTCAAAACACACAGCTAAGGGAAGAAAAGAGTGGCTCAAGAAGAATCACATTAAGATCCTGGAGTGGCCTACCCCGTCTTCAGACCATAATCCAATAGAAAATCTGTGGAGGGAGCTGAAGTTTTGAGTTGCCAAACGTCAGCCTTGAAACCTTAATGACTTGGAGAGGATCTGCAAAGAGGAGTGGATTAAAATCCCTCCTGGGATGTGTGCAAACCTGGTGGCAAACTACAAGAAACGTCTGACCTCTGTGATTGCCAACAAGGATTTTGCCACCAAGTACTAAGTCAAAGGGGTCAAATACTTATTTTACTCTTTGACATGCAAATCAATTTATAACTTTATTGATATGGATATTTTTTTTTTTTTGTTATTCTGTCTCTCACAGGTAAAATCCACCTACCATTAAAATTATAGACTGATCATTTCTTTGTCAGTGGGCAACGTTCAAAATCAGCAGGGGATCAAATACTTTTTTTCCCTCACTGTAGCCATAACCATCTCTATAAGTTGTGATCAAATTCATGAAATGTTATACATTTGAATAATTTAAATTTTTAGGTATCCATGATAAGGAATATTTGAGACCTCATAACATAGCACACAGAAAAATCAGCCCTATTAACACTTTGTTGGTATTATTGCACAAAAGCTCATAATTATTTCACTTTGCAAAGAAGACAAAAAAAGTGATCTTTTTATTTATTTTATGGTTGAATCTCTTTTTCATAAATAATCCATATACAAGACAAGTTTTTTTTCTAATATGACCCATAATTATGATCGTTTAAGAAGAAATAAATGAAAATTTTCATTAATGTCATCAGTTTGCTTCGTACTTAAAAGAAAATTAGATAACATCTAGTAAATAAATTGAAATTGATGCGGAAGCACGTCTGGCTTTTTCCCATTATCAAAATCTAAATTAAGAAGCTTATTTCTATAGACATTTTCAATACAGGAAATTATTTTCACTTATTAGTGGTGTGATTGCTCTTTATGAGGTTGTGGAAGCAATGGGATATGTTTAATGCTAGCAAATTGAGTCAGTCGATGAGCAGGTAAACTGTGCAAAATTAAGGTCATGTATGTGACTAACAAGAAGATAATGCATCTCTTACAGTATACCATGTAGAGTTATTCATGCAAGTGTGAATTCAAAGTGAATTTAAAATGTAAGGCCAGAATAGCTTAAATAGAAAACTGATCAACTGTGTTTCAAGTTTGGGGTCCTGTATCTCAGGTGATACATTCAGGTGATATTTCTAAGGTGATACACATCTAGGAACACCAGAGAAGAGCAGTTGATTATAGGGCCATGCAGGGAGCACTTCAGCAGTGCTTTGTGCCTTGGGTGATGCCCAGAAGCTGTCTAAGCAGGAATACCCACTGCCCATCCATTATAGATGTCACAAGTGATGCAAGCTGTGTCACTGATAATGCTCCCTTGAAGGAACATTCGTCCTTCCCCATTCCATATCACAAAATGTTGGGAGATATGCTATACACATGGTCAAGACAGAAAGGGGATTGGGTGGCACTCCCAGAATATGCATTGATTAGCAAAGGTGCTACTGTAGGGACCAAAATTTATACAAAATACACATTAAGGGATGCACAAAATAAAGATTACAGAATAGCACACACATAAAAATATACATAAAAAGACAGTTTAACATTTTTTTGATTACCTATGACACCATATCATGAGATATGTGATTTTAAGCAGCCTTGTAAAAAAAAATTCAAATTGTATTTTTATGTGTGCGCTATTCTGTAATCTTTAATTTGCATATACACAGTCAAGGCATCAACTAAATAATCATGGTTCATGTTAAACACTGCTCCAACTCCTTTAACGAATCTTATGCTTTATTAAAAGCAAGCATATAGACTCTCGCCACAAAAAAAAAGTCACACACTCTAATATTTCGTTGGACTGCCTTTAGTTTTGATTACAGCACGCATTCCCTGTGGCAGAGTTTTGGTAAGCTTCTGCAATGTCACAAGATTTATTTCTGTCCAGTATTGCATTAAGTTTTCACCAAGACCATGCATTGATGATGGGTGAGTCAGACCACTGTGCAAAGCCTTCTCTAGCACATCCCAAATGGGGTTAAGATCTGGACTCTGTGGTGGCCAATCCATATGTGAAAATGATGTCTCATGCTCCCTGAACCACTCTTTCACAATTTGAGCACGATGAATCGTGGCATTGTCATCTTGGAAAATGTCCGTGCCATCAGGGAAGAACAAATCCATTGATGGAATAACCTGGTCATTCAGTAGGGATGTGCATGGGCAAAAAATTCAGTTTGGTTTGGAACTTCCGAAATTTGGGACTTCAGAAATTTGGCACTTCAGCAATTCGGTTCAGCATTTCTGAAATTCAGGACTTCGGCATTTCCCTAATCCTAACTCCTAACCCTAACCTTAACCCTACCCCTAACCCTATCCCTAACCCCTAACCCTAACATTTAACCCAAACCCTTCCCTCTCTTGTTTTGCCGCTTTTCAGAAATCCGAAGAATTTCTGCCTTTCCGAAATTCGGCACTTTGGCAATTCGGTTCGGCACTTCCGAAATTTGGCAATTTGGACATTTGGAAGCATCCGAATGTCCGAATTGCCGAAATTCAAATGAATTTACATTCGGTACGAAACGAATTGCACATGTCTATCAGTTCAGTATATGCAGGTAGTCAGCTGACCTCATTCTTTGGGCACATAATGTTGCTAAACCTAGACCTGACCAACTGCAGCAACCTCAGATCATAGCACTGTCCCCACAGGCTTGTACAGTAGGCACTGGACATGATGGGTGCATCACTTCATCTGCCTCTCTGCTTACCCTGATGCACCCATCACTCTGGAACAGGGTAAATCCGGACTCATCAGACCACATGACCTTCTTCCATTGCTCCAGAGTCCAATCTTTATGCTCCCTAACCAATTGAAACATTTTTTTTCCGATTAGCTTCACTGATTAGTGGTTTTCTTAAGGCTGCACAGCTCTTCAGTCCCAATCCCTTGTGTTACCTTCGCATTGTGCATGTGGAAATGCTCTTACTTTCACTATTAAACAGAGAGTTCTACTGTTATTTTTCTACGATTTGATTTCGCCAAACATTTAAGTGATCGCCGATCATGATCAATCAGGATTTTTTTTCTGACCACATTTCTTCCAGTTTTTAATAATGCGTTGGACAGTTCTTAACCCAATTTTAGTAGTTTCTGCAGTCTCCTTAGATGTTTTCTCTGCTCGATGCATGCCAATGATTTGACCCTTCTCAAACAGACTAACATCTTTTCCACAACCATGGGATGTGTCTTTCGACATGGTTGTTTAAGAAATGAGAAGCTACTCATTGCATCAGTTGGGGTTAAATAACTTGTTGCCAGCTGAAAGATAATCGCCCATGCAGTAACTATCCAATAAGAGGCTTCTACCTATTTGCTTAGTTAAATCCAGGTGGCCACTTTTTTTTGGGCCTGGCAGTGTATATTTTTCACTGAAAACTTTATTCAACAAACAGTGATTTACTGAATCGAGAACTGAGTTGCAAAAAGTAGGCAAATATCAATTTAGAAAAATTTGAAACGTGTGTTTCAAGGGATTAATTTCATATTCATATCCTATGTGTAACCAATGTCGCAAACTATAATAATCTGCAATAATCATATTTTATCATTTGGGCTGATACGTGATGCGTAATGTCATGAAGAGATTTTAAAACTGCTATGTTTTATTCAACTCACATCTACAAAAAAATGTGGAATTCGATTTCAATGAATTTCATCCATGCAATCATTTCAGTAAAAATGACTCCGATAAACCAAAAATGTGCAAAAATATGTGAACTAAATATTCTACATATATTTTACAATACACAGATTAGGATTCACAGACTAAGTGAGAAGAAGTAACCGGAGGGAGAACAGAGGAAGAAAAGTAAAAATAACAACAAAATGGAATACAGTGCTTGTAAAATATTGATATAGTTCAGAAGGCAGCTTAATCACCAGATACGGGTCTCTCTTGTACGGTAGGAAATTAGAAAAGCAGAAGGGTTGGCTTAGCATGTAGGATGTCCTTAAAAATATATAGTAGAAAGCAGCTGATAATCAGAAAGGAAAATCAGCCGAATGTGTTCAGGGCAACCTAAGTTAGGGGGTAACCCTTATATGTAGCGACGAAGACAAAAGAAAAAATGGAGAAGACCAAGAGGAAGGAAGGAGGGAGAAAAAACAACAAATCCCTCCTTACCTTGACCCACAGGGTCAACCAGTAGGAAGCCCCTGCCTATATTAAATGTTTAAAACAACCTTCAATGAAGAAAAAATAATACTAAAAAAGTCATACAAAAAAAATAAAAATAATGGAAAGAGAGGGAATAAATAGAGAGATAAGGTGTATATGGTCCACTAGATTCACCTAGTGGTGGTAATCAATGTGCTAAAGCAACAGTGTCACATACCCTAACCTAGATTCATAAATGAGAGGGTTAGGGTGAGAAGTGGGTTAAAGATAAAACCACTTAGAAAAACCCTTTCCAATACAAACATAAATTGGACTATGAATCTCCACCACAGGAAAAGGGGAAAGAATCTAGTCCAAACTGACACAAAGTATAGCTAATCAAGAGCACTAGATATAGCTATAAATAGTAACAAATGGATACCCAAAAGCAACTAGTATCCACTGGCAGAAAGTGACAAAAATATAAGAGTGTGATACCTAAAGTGTCACGGATGGTACTAACTACATACATAATGAAGGAAATATATGCGGTATTTAAACAAAGTGGCCACCACCCCCCACTTCTCAAATACCCCCCTAGTAAAAATTCCTTTTAACCCTAACTAGCTGCTAGAAAAACAGAGAAACTAAGTGTTCCCTCTCTCTAACTGCCTTTATTACGGCACCTGAGGTTCCTAGTTGTTCTCCCATACAAGTACTAAGCAGACCCAAGTCTGCATGACTTCTGAGATCTGACGAGATCACGCACTTTCAGACTGGTATGGCCAGTAACGAAAAAGAAAAAGTAGTAAAAATAGAAATAGTCCACTAACACTTTTTATGAGCTTAGAGTCAGCTTCAACTTGAATGATTCCCGCCTAGAGATATAATGTGGTGGAAGAATTTGCGTGTAGTCCTCATAATGGTGGATTTTTTCATGGATATGTGGAAGAAAAAAAAAGTGGCTCTATAGGAATAGCATGGAGCCTAAACATACCACTTCACACTATACCTGTGGAGCCATTGTTTAGACTCCATAATATATGAGTGCACATTCTTACATTGCTTTATTGCTGCTATTTAGTCTGGCATACTGCACTATATTGTTTTGATTTTCTTCCACATATTCACAAGAAAATCCATCATTATAAGGACTACATGCAAATCCTGCAGCACATTATATCCCTGTGGCCAAATGTTCAACATCGTAGGTGCTACAACAACCCTTCTGTTTTCTCAGAACAGTAAAAATGACTATACTTTAACATTCTGTGTTTATTAAATGTCTATAAAGTGGCATAAATATAAATAATTTTTTTAATGCTCCTCCTTTTTTCTATTTATTGGTCATTTCTCACTTAATCTGCAGATAAAATCAACAATTAGTGGTTGTCCCCTAACCATCAATCATTTTTTTTTTACATCAATTTTTTTTTTATTTTTTTTTTAAGCCATGGATGTCCATTTCGTTTTTTTGTTTTTTTTGGTTTGTAATTCGTCCATATAGCATTTCAGAGTTCTGGATTTCTGACGACTCACCAATCACCCAATCTTCAGGACAGATTGCAATTCATTCAAATGCATAAGGCTAGTTATTATCAAAATAGGACAAATGGTATGCATCTTACACAAAGCACATTACTAACATCTTTTGAATGGGTACATTGGATATTGTTGCTTATTATCTTGATTTTCTTTTTCACAAAATTCAGAAATCAAAATAAAAGGATATCAAAGGGAAGAAACATAATGTATATATATATTATAACATAATAATATTTACCCCTTAAGGACACATGACGGAAATATTCTGTCATGATTCCCTTTTATTCCAGAAATTGTGTCCTTAAGGGGTTAATTGTTCTCATTTTAAATAATACAACATTATTATTATTTTTTTGCTCCATTAAGCTTCTATAATTAATAGGGATGTGCATGGGCAAAAACTTTGGTTCGGCAATTCGAGACTTCAACACTTCTGAAATCCGGGACTTCGGCAGTTCGGCAATTCCCTACCCCTAACTCTACCCCTAATTCTAACCCTAACCCTACCCCTAACCCTACCATTCCACCTAACCCAACCCTTAACCCTACCCCTCAAGCCTAACTCTACACCTAACCCTACCCCTTATGACTAACCCTACACTTACCCCTAACCCTACCGTTCAAGCCTAACCCTACCCCTAACTGTACCCCTCAAGTCTAACCATAACCCTACCACTAACCCTACTCCTAACCCTACCCCTAACCCTACCACTACTCCTACTACGCCTAACCCTAACCCGACCCCGAACCCTTAACCCTACCCCTCAAGCCTACCCTTACCCCTTCCTCTATTAGGGTTACTGTTAGGGGTAGGGTTAGGGTTGGGGGTAGGATTAGGGTTAGGGGTAGGGTTAGATTCCTGTCAGCATTCCCATTTAGATTTGGAACGAAACGAATTGCACGTCTAATAATTAAATATATAGCTAGAAACAGGTTAACATTATACATGCTGTTATTTTATACAGTCTTATAGCATATAAGTAGTCTATAAGGAGATTATTTTTTGTAGTATATTTTGGCATATAACTAAGTCGTTACTTTAGGGTTATTTTTAGGCTAATTTAAAACTGTGTACCATATAGTATGTATAAGCGGTATAGAAATATTCTAGAGAGATACGTTTTCGCATAAACACAGGTGAAAAACATTACATTACATTAAAGTGATACTATAACCATTGGTATATTTGCAACTTTAAAAACTTATCAATGCCTTACTGGGCATTATTTACTAGGATCCGACAAATAAAGTACAAATTTACTTGGAATCCAGAACCAGGCGAAGCTCCCCATGCTGATTGACCATTCTACTGGCTCAGAGCATATGCACTCTCTCACCCAAGTAGGTGAGGGAAAGGGTGGTCAGGGGATGGGGGGAATTTAAAAAAGAAAATCAATCAGGGAGACAGCAAGGGAGCTTACAGACAATGCTGTGTACACTGACGACAGACAATATTTTTGCACAGAATTGACATGTGTGCCGGGGCTGCAACTAGCCCTTGTCACAAAAGTGCCAATAATTCAGTAGGTGCAGTGTTTTAGAAATGCTGCACAAACAGATTCCTACCATCATGGTCACGTCTAAAAGCAGAAGTGGTCATGTTGGTTTTAAAGTCATTAGTGACAAAAAATGGTGAGAGAGGGCCTTTCTCTTTCCATAGAATCCTATCGTATTGTGTTCTTTATTCCATAAACAGAAACTTGCTAACAACCAGCTAATTTTAGCCAAAGTACTAGAACATGAATAATTTAAATTTTAAGGTGTGCAGCCAGGGTCATGCATTGCTGAGTTGCAAACATGCTTAGTATTTTAGTCAAAGGTAAATGACTTTACAATGCTCCAACTCCATCCCTACAGCATATTTTATCTCATGCATACTCTACTCTACCAAGAAGTGGCTGATATATTTAACAAGAGCAACAATCATTACAACTTAAACTATCAGTCCTGAAATGCATATCTCCTGTCTTGCATTGTGGATCTTCACATCTTTGCAACTAGCCACAGCATGAGTGTCTCTGGTCTCAACTACACTCACCGAGCACTTTAAAAAAAATGGTGCAAAGGGGTGGAACCAAGCAATGGAGTCAAGTTGTCGCACTATCTGTCAATTTCGAGCAACCAGCGCTAATATTACCCTGCAAGGGATTGAAAAAAATTCAAGTGCCGGTCTCTAAAGTCATCCCCACTACTGGGAGAACACGATGGGTGAGAAAACTAAACAACTGCTGACTTCTCAGATGACTTCTCCCCCAAGGACGAGAAAGATGAAATGCTGACAAAACCAGCACAAAGGTAGACTCCATCAGATCCTGATTCTGTACCTGTGACTACCACGGGGCTTAAGGCACTGTTGGCTGACCTCCAGATGAATATATTATCCGATACTGCTGCAATCCAGGAGGACATAAGGTGCCCTTGAGACTACTACGAGTGCCCACTGCAAGCAATTGGGTTCAATTTCAACGGCCTGTTGGTCAGCTACAATAGCAGGTTACACTACACAACCACAGTGCTGGAAGCTTAGAGACGCAGAAACAATGTGAAGGTTAGTGGCATTAAGGAGGACATCCCTGCAGCTGAATTGTGCCCCCTACTGAGTTGCCTATTAATTGCCATCTCTCCCTAGAGACAGGGGAAGACGATAGGGCTAGACAGCTTTTTTCAAGTGCCCAAGTCACCAAGAGCACCAACAGAAGCACCCAGGAATCTGGTGGTCCATTTTCAAAATGTAAGCGTTAACAGGCCATTAAAGACCGCTCACACTACAACTTTGAATCTATGACACTACCTTCTACGCAGACATCTTGTGAAGCACATTGGTCTGAAGGCTAACAATGCTGTTGTTTACATCTTTACTTCAGAGGCACACAATCCATTATCGCTGGTGGCTGGCACATTTACTCGTGGAATGTTCAGAATGGTAATAATGTTACCTGGGGAAAATGCTTGTTGTCAGCTCCATTCCATGGTCATGTGACAAGCACGAAGGTCCAGATATACAATTAAGGTTTTGGTGACACTGTATCCGTATCTGCAAATTCACATCACTAGGTTCAACCTCCAAAGTCTTCTTTTACAGTTTCACTATGTACTGCTCAGATCTTTAACAGACATATATCACAAAAATAACACACAGTTTCACCCAGGGAAACTGCTGCCCTTTTTACCTTTGCAGCTTATATTTAAAGAAGTAGTCAAAAGCTATAAAGCGCCATTAAAGTGGGCTGCTCTGATTTTAAATGCCCTGGGCTATTTTTTTTGCCCCAGCCCAGTCCTGGACAGTTGTTTAAATGCTACATAAGCCTGCATGGAATATTCCTGACAGAATCACTTTAAACCTAGGGACTAACAATCTCATAATTACTTTATAACCTATTAATCACATACTTGTGTTCTTCATAAGACAAGATATTACACCATATTTATGCAATATCATAGAATTAGCACCAGCTGTTAACAACCTGAGTCATTTCTCCTCAAGAGCACTGCTCAAAAGTGTAGCAAACAGCTGAGCGCAGCATCTGTTGGCTCTGCAATGCAGGAATAGTCATATCAAATAAAAGGCATTCCTTTACATATTCATTATCTTAATTTCTTTATAGTGATTAAATGCAGCTCTTTATTAACAATATTTTTATAAATTTATGCAAAACAATCATCAAAAGTTCTTTGTACTAGAAGCTAAGCACAATACCCTCTAGGAAGTATTGGTCCCTTACAATACCTCTTCCAAAAAAATGTATCACGCTGAGTGATTGTTAATAGTACTATCGCTGGTTAAAAGAGAGTAAACAAAAACATATTTTAAAATAACATTAATGTTGAATGACTTTGTGCATACATTTACTTTAATTATTTCAATTTGAGATAGCAGTCCACAAACTCTAGTGTTTATTAGATGCATTGTTGATGCTGTAAATTTTAATAAATAGTATCTGACCCTGTTATAGGGTTTTTATATTAGTATTACCTTCTAATTGACAAGCTATTTATGACCAGTCTGCTCTAATCTAAACAGCTCTCATGATGATATGATTATATTATATGATTATATTATTAGCTCTTTGGAAATGGAGCTTTTGGCGTGAGCACCCCTATGCATATTCATTTTCGTAGTCCACCATTAATGACTACTATTCGGGTGTGCCCATCTTTCTGTTGTTAATACTAATCTAAACAGCTCTCAGATTTTCTTGTCAATTCACTGAGCGGTTTAAATAGACTTCATGTTGCTAAAATCAGTTATACTCGGAAATCAGATTAAAGATCCATGATATTTACTATTATGCATAGCAGGCTGGCTTTCGAGAATAACCAGTATGTATATTATCCTAGAACAGGGGTAGTCAACCTTTTAATACCTACCGCCCATTTTTGTATCTTTGTTGATGGTGAAATTTCCTTACCGCCCACCAGTGCCACAGTAACCAATTTTATACTACAAGTGAGATTTTTTTTTTCTTTTTAGAAAGGAGGGTTTTTTTTGTTTTTTTTTTAAATATGTACTTAAATTAATCTATTTTTTCCATGTTTTTCTATTTTCTTTTGTATTGTACTTTTTTTCTATGTGTGTCTGTAAGGGGTTTTATGTGTGAAGGGTGCTGTGTGTGTGAAGGGTGTAGTGTGTTTGTGTAATGGGCAGTGTGTGTGAAGGGGTGCTGTATGCTGGGGAGGGGTGCTGTATATGGGTGAGGGCGCAGTGTGTGTATGAAGGTTGCAGTATGTTTGTGTGAAGGGTGTTGTGTGTGTGTGTGTGTGTGTGTGTGTGAAGGGTGCAGTGTGTGTGTCAGGGTACTGTGTATGGATGAAGGGTGCTGTGTGTGTAAAGACTGCTGTGTGGCTCCCACCTAAAATTCCAAACTGCCCACTAGTGGGCGGTAGGCACTAGGTTGACTACCCCTGCCCTACAGTATGTTCTAACAAAGCAAACTAATAAAAGTTTAGAAAATGTGCACAATTTAGGACAATGGAAAATGGGAAATGTTCCCAATTTTGGACAAAATAGCCAAATTGTAAAAACTGAAAATGAGTGCACATTTAAAATCTGCTATTCTCTCTCCAACATCTGACAACTACCAGTTTAGTGAATTATCCTAATGATGGCCTTGTTTAATATTTTTGGTGAGCTATTTAAAATATTTAACAATTTTGATATTTTTAATATATTGATATATTTGTGGAATTTATATATATTTTTTTAAAAACCACATTTTAAAAGCATATTAAAAAATGCCTTAATCTAGGCCTATAGTCTAGTTTTAACAGCTATTATGTTTACTCTATCAGAATTATTCACTAAACTTTAAAACATTATATCCAAAGGGCAACATTGAGACTGAAAAAGTCAAGTTGTGATTATAGCTGAGATGGAAAAGGATTCACAATTTTTTATCCATTAAGTATGCTTTGCCTTTAATACATACAGGTATATTTACTAAGTGCCATACATACAAATGCTTCTGCTGTATTTGGTTATGCTAGGAAGTCAGTTAAAATTCTTTGATACTTACTCGTAGGCTAGCTTCTGAAAAAAGCTGAGCTAAGCCAGCAGATCTATTTATCTAGTGTAAGTGCTAAGTAATCAGTCAATAGCAAATTATATATTTTGCATGGTGCCTCTCTGGCCAGAAAATTTTTATTAACTGGCATTACAGTAAAGTTGTGTTAGTAGATGTTGCGATGACAAAGAAAAAGTCAATTTGATAATTTGATAAAATTCAGTGCTTAGTGAATGCCCCTGTATAATATTATCATGGGGCTTTTTCTTTTTTCTTTTTTTTTTTATAAAAATACTCTTTTCCTAATAATATAATACATTTATAAAAGGCTCATCAGTTATCCGAAACAATACATTTCTGTTTAAAGAAGAGACCGTAGACCATGTATATACACTTTTTTGTTGCATAGGAGTAATGTTGACCAAACTGATAGAACAGTTAATATTTTAGCAACTTATAAAAACATTTTCCCCTAGCTTGATATAGTATACTAAATCTTCAATTCACCCTTGAACGGATTAAGTGGTCAGAGAGATTATTTAAGGCTTAGTGAAATGTTCATCTTTTTTACCATGACATTTAATCAAAACTTAGAGTTTCCATTTGAGAACAAATGTATTGATCCGGCATAAAAAAGATGGCAACTTGGGAACAATTTAGAACAATATTGCTAAATCAACAACTTTTTTTAATCTACTCAATAATGAGAAAGTGACAGGACAGTTATATGTTATAAGGCTTTTATCTTGTTCTGTCTAATATAACAGGGCTTTTTCTTGGCGAGTGACTGAATAGTAAATTTTAGACTGGAAATATTCGACTTCGGGTCCTTCAGAAAATTAAGCCTCCAAACTCAACACTATTTCAATTATTTAACACGTTGTGTATGCTTCATGTGAAATAAATGATCAAAAATAAACATGGTAAAAATATAAAAGTAAGCCCATCAGCAAAAAGCTACTTTCCATTAATCAAAATAGAACACAAGAACACATGTCAATATTGTTTGTAGTATTTCCTTTTTAATAATTTTAATATAAGCTCAATAAGCTTTTTTAGTTTTCAGCACCATGTTTTTGATATTTTAATGTATCTTTAATTATAGCAATGTGCAAACATAACTGGCCATAATTAAGAATACCAAAACATGTTCTTAGTACAGAAAATCAGAAAAGAACAGGTAGGCTAGTTTATTGACCTTTAGAAGGAAATGTAAAGAACTGAGATATTTTAACAAAGGTTGGAGAAGATTCAAATGAAAATGACCTTCCCCTTGTGTCATTGAAGGTGTATTTCACTCAAAGCATTGATTGATCATTAAAGCTGATGTCTTAGCTATAGACGTGAAATGCTCCAACATTGCTTTAAATATAAGTAAGAAGAACTAAACATATATAGCAATATGCCCAGCACATTACTGACACCATTTATTGACATCGATGGTATAAATAGGATTAACTAGGAGACTATGAGATAAGAGGAAAATGTGGATCAGGAATTGGGAGTGGTTGGAAAGCAAAGGGTACATATTTTTTTTAAAAATTAACAAATTCCTTTGTATAATTCTTCTTATTCTTATTATATTTATATAGCGCTAACAAATTCTGTAGCGCAATACAATGGGTGGACTTACAAACATGTAATTGTAACCAGACAAGTTTGACACACAGAAACGGAGGAATCGAGGGCCCTGCTCAATGAGCTTACATGCTAGAGGGAGTTGTGTAAAGTGACACAAAAGGTAAGGGAAGTATTAGGGAAGTAGATTGGTAGAATAGTATTTAATGAAGACTTAGTGTGGTTTTTTTTTTTTTTGGAGCCATTACAGTTTAATTGATATGCTTTTGTGAAAAAGTTAGTTTTTAATGATTTTTTGAAGGAGTGGAGACTGGGTGAGCGTATAACGGAAAAGGGAAAAGAGTTCCATAGGAACGGTGCAGCCCTAGAGAAGTCTTGAATGCGAGCATCAGAGGTGGGAGTACGAACAGATGATTGACGCAGGTCTTCGGCAGAGCGTAGGGGCCTAGATGGGACATACTTGTGTATTAGGGAGGATAGGTAGGTGGGAGTAGCATTATGTAGAGATTTAAAAGCAAGAACCCGAAATTGAGCCCTATATCTTACGGAAAGCCAATGCAGGGACTGACAGAGGGGTGAGGCGTGGGAGGTGCGAGTAGACAGAAAGATGAGCCTCGCCGCCGCATTCATTATAGACTGCAATGGGGCAAATTGGAAACATGTAAGATCACTGAGAAGCATCATAATAAACATAATATATTTCAGCAGATGTCTGGAATCAAGTTATGAGTTGGGGTGTCAGACACTTTTTTTCACATTTTTGTTTTTCTAGTAAAGTTAAACATCTTTGTGGTCAGCAGTTACTTGTGATGCAGTTCAATATTGTGTCTCAGTCCAACAAGCACATTCCTTTAAATGCCACAAGCAATGCTTTAAACTATTTTATTATGGTGGAAATAATTTGTTCAATTTCTATTTTGCTGAGCTTTCTTATTATGCAATGATTAATGAGATTTCTTGGTTAATGAAAAAAATGTGCACTTTATCACTATAATGATGTAAAACTGAATAATTTCACAAATGCTGTAGTAGCGTACAATGTAGTGTATTATATTTTCATATTATAGCAGAATTTGCTTGTATTTTTATAAATGTGTCCATGATTTCAAATCTTTTCGAAGCCATAACCATTTCAATAGATTCTGATGACCTTTATGTAACTTGTAATCTCATTCTTTCAACATTCAGCAGCTTTTCACCCTAAATTCACTAACGTATATTGATTTTTATGACGCCCCTAAAGCAAACTCTTTGGTTATATCTGATCCCTCATAATGTTTCTTTTACTGCACTTTTTCTTTAAAAATATATTTAAAGCGTCTCAGTAACAAAAGTATTTTTGTAGCTTACATAAAGATACATTCTTTATGAAATACTCATAAAGACTGTTTTGGAATTTCATTGATATTCCAATTCTGCCAGGGCCGGTTCAAGGATTTTTGCCGCCCTAGGCAAAAAGGAATTTGCCGTCCCCCCTTATGCTCTGCCCGCCATGTGATATCACAATGCCCCACCCATATGATCTGCCATATGAGAAAACGCCAGTGCTGCACACAGTGTCTTTTCTCTATAAAAGCAGTGCGTTTACATTAAAAAGCCTCAGGGGCAGGCTATAGATACCAGAACCACTACATTAAGATGTGAGGTAAATTAGAGATTAGTGCCACTAATAAAATACTGGATTGCCTACTTACCACCAGATGAGAACAAGAGGATGATGATCCACTGGTCTGGTATTAAAACAGGCTCTCTGGAGGCAGTGCTCACAAAAATAAATGAACAGGAAGCAGCTTCATTTTTTGGGGCCCCTTACACAGATCACAGTCTG
Source organism: Pelobates cultripes (assembly GCA_933207985.1). Classification (NCBI taxonomy): domain Eukaryota; kingdom Metazoa; phylum Chordata; class Amphibia; order Anura; family Pelobatidae; genus Pelobates; species Pelobates cultripes. The sequence goes on along the minus strand of OW240913.1, from coordinate 314,026,478 downwards.
GGCCCCCAGAGCCTGACCGTGAGTATGCCTACAAGGCCCACCCATAAGCCTTATGCCTACAAGACCCACCCATGAGTTCGTTCACAGGGAGTGGAGTGTATGTGTGTAGGGGATGTGTTATTGTAGAAGATGTAATAGGCGTGTGTTCTTATGCAATGTAATGTATAGGGATACCAGTTTGTGTAAGGGATGTAGTGTGTGTGTGTATAGGGGATTTGTGAATCATGAATCTATGTTTGTATGTGTAAGGGATGCATGTTGTGTTTCTGTGTATGTAATGTAATGCAGTGTGTCTGTAATTGGTGCATGTGTAAGAGATGCATTAAGAGAAGCAGTGTGTGTTTCTGTGTATGTGTACAAGGGCTGCATTGTGTGTGTGTGTGTGTGTGTGTGTGTTTGTGAGGTATGCATTGGGTGTGTGTAAGGGATGCATTGTGTGTGTGTCTAATGGATGCATGGTGTGCTTCTGTGTGAGTGTAGGAAGCATTGTATGTTTCGGTGTGTCTGTACGTGAGTAGGGATGCATTGTATGTTTCTGTGCATGTGTGTGTAGGCATGCATTGTGTGTTTCTGTGTATATGTAAGGATGCATTGTGTACGTGTGTAGTGTCTTAGTGTTGTCCCCTCCTTCCCCTTAGTGCTCTCCCATCCCCTCCTGCCCCTTAGTGCTCTCCTATCCCTTAGTGATTTCCCCTCATCGCCTGTCACTTAGTGATCTCTCTGCCCCCCGTCACTTAGTGTTCTCCATTACCCTCCTGTCCCTTAGTTATCACCCCTCCCTCCTGTCCCATAGTGCTCTCCTATACCTTGGTGCTCTCCCATCCTTTAGTCATCTCTCCTCCCTGCCTATCCCTTAGTGCTCTCCCCTGCCCCCTGTCCCTTAGTGCTCTCCTCTGCCCTCCTCTCTTAATGCTTTCCCCTGACTATTAGTGCTCTCCCCAGCCCCCTCCCCATTCCCATAGTGCTCTCCCTCCCCCTGTCCCTTAGAGTTCCCCCCTCTTTGATTTTGGTCTCTCCAGCCCCCCCATCATTCCCTTGGTGGTCTCTCCTCCCCTCCTCCATCTTTCCCTTAATAGTCTCTTCCTCCTCCATCTTTCCCTTAGTGGTCTCTCCCCATTTCCCCTACCCCCTTAGTCCCTTAGTGGTCTTCGGCCCCCTTAGTGGTCTCTTACCCCCTCTTAGTGGTCTCTTAACCTCCCTCTTAGTTGTCTCTTCCACCCCCCTCCTAGTGGTCTCCCCCCCCCCCTTAGTGGTGTCTCCCATCTGTCCCTCTGTGCTGTCTCCCCTCCCTTCCCTTCCCTTCCCTTCCCTGTTGTGTCTCCTACCTCAGTGTAGTGTGGCCGGGGCGGCGCGGATAGCGGTACAGGAGCTTGTGTTTCCAGTACCCGGCCGGACTGACAAGAAGTGCTCACTGAGCACTGTGCGCTTCCCTCCTGCCGGATCACTCGAAACTTGACCCCCCTGGACCGGTGTGCCCTAGGCAACTGCCTAAGTCGTCTATGAGACGCGCCGGACCTGAATGCCGCCAAATTATATCAAAGGGACTATGGTATATATACTAATGTTCACTAAACTTGATGAAAGGTCTGTCAGTCCCCCAGCTGTTGCTAGCAATAACTGAGGGAATAAGGCTCATCAAGAAACAATATCTATGGAAGCTCCTGTGGTTTTAATGGATCCTTTTCAGACATCTGTGTGTGGGAGAGCACAGCGTTGATGTGTGCTCTTGGCAGAGGAAGAACCAGGAGCTGACGATAATGGTGCCCGCAGGGAAAGTTTCAAGTAAGTGTAAGTTGCTAATTCTGCACCCCCAGGTCTCACGCCGAGTGATACAGTGATGACACCATTGGGAGTTTTTGCTAAATATTCAAAACTCTGGAAAGTGACAGAGCAGGTTTAAGACAAACCTATTATTTTTTTTTAATTCTTTATTTTGGTTGTGCAGGTGGTTACAGATTATTAACAGACGCCACAACAGCGTATTTCAAGATGAACAGTAGTTTCGTAGTGGCATAGAGATTAGCACTTTTTTTTTTTGCTTGACTAAACGGTTATGTCGTCTAAATATGTTTAACTAGCATAAAATAAAACAAAATAATCAATGCTTAACGTTGAGTATGTTGACATTTGTGGTAGGCATAATGATGAACACATAGAGCTTAAGCTTCGCCAATGAAACCGTACAAGTGCTGTCTCACATAAGATAAGATCAGGAGTTCTTAAGAAAATATCGAGCTGTTATCAGCTTTAAATGACATGCTGGGATACTTAGTACGGTTAACTAAGGTAGCAAGTTCTCTTTATAGTCGCCATAGGGATGTCGTTAGGCTTGGTCATTGTCCTATGGCACTGGGGAAGCCCCCTTTCCCTGTACTTGGCTACAACCTGGTTCTGCTAGTAGGTTTGTGGGTCTAAGCTTCCCCTACGTTTCCATTGGGCTGCAAATCGTAGGAACCAGTTGAATTTGCACTTAAACAAGATCCTGATACAAGCAGATTATACACGTGTAAGTAGTACAGGTTGGGGTGCGTTGCCAATGGGTCGGCACAGGGTGAATCGCTTAGCGTGTACAGGCTTGTGTATGTTAAGTTAAACTAAACTAGGCTGACAAACAAACAAACGGCTAGGCAAAATTATGGATATTAATTGTAATATCAATACCAATACGCAGGAATGTGCATGTCTACAGGTTCATAAGCTTTTTGTAAAACATATCCATTCAGGCGAAGGTAACCGGCTTTAATTGCCTCTGCAGTATTGTCGATTATTTCTAAAGTACATTTAAGACCAATGTTTGCGACATTATAAAAGAAAATCAGGGTTAAGTCATGCTATGCACATGTCTAGGGTGTTGGATTACTAGCAGACCATCAATCTGTAGATATCAGATAGTCATGTTGAAGACTTGCTACAAGCTTTGCTGTGATTGAGGGTGTGTGACTGGTGTGCGTTGTAAACCATCATTTGAGTAGTAAGAGATTACCATGAGGATGCCTAACAAACATTTAAACACATAAAAACAATCAAACCTATTATTTTAATGGTTTAAAAAACATAGATATATAGATCCGCAGATCTTTTATTAAATGTCCTAACAAAATATAAAGGTTTCTGTTTTTTAAAGTACAACCACTTCTTAATACTATGCATGTATGGTATTTATTAAAGGTCACTTGATGTCATCAAATATCCCTACTTCTACTACACCATATAATTTCCTGGCATTTACAAGTATTGCAACAATTGTACGTATAACTTTACATTTTTAGCATTTTCACATCTCTTATACAATTTAAAGATTCCTTTAACAATAAAAAAGTGTTGCTTTTTATTTACTAACAGCTATATATTGTGCTAGACGTGCTACTAGCAATTCTGTATAAATGGTTTGTCTATGTCATAAATATTGAGTTGTCGAATAAATTTTGAAGAAATTTAGTTAATACGCTTGCTTAAAGGAACACCATAGGCACCCAAACCACTTCAGCCCATTGAAGTGGTCTGGATGCAATATCCCATCACACTTAACTCTGAGCATGTAATTATTGCAGCTTTTATAAACTGCAATTATTACCTGCTAGGGTTAACTCCTCATCTAGTGGCTGTCTTCCAGATAGCCACTAGAGGGACTTCCAGGTTCAAATGCGACTTTTGGTTGCCTAAATGACTCCGACGTTCTCATGCTCTGCATTAGGACTTCCAGCATCACCGTAATTTCCTTTGGGTAAATCCTAATGCAAGTACAAGGAGCATGAGCGGAGCCAAGCCAGAGCCAAGGAACCCAGGTAAGTGACAGAAGGGGTTATTAACCCCTTCTGCACCATGGAGGAGAGAGGGAACTTGACAGAGCGGCACTTTAGTTTCCCTTTAAGTCATGGGAGAAACTACAAGTTGTTATATGAGAAACACACAGTATTATGCACCTCATACAATGTTATAAGTGTGTTACATTCCTTAACTCAATCACATTCTGGTGTCACCATACTCAATCTTCCAGTGCTATCTCTAATATATATATTATGCTATACTGCTATTATAGTTCTAACAGCATTAGATGTATCCTTGCAATCTATTTCCTACATAGATTATGCTGACCTAACATCCAAAGGAACTCGGAAGCAAATTATTATTGCAGCTGAATTTTTATATACAATTATTTGCTTGGCTTCAGAGTTGACAATCTGGCCATTCTCTTGTCAATCACCATATATACCTCCCTCTCAGTTATGAGTAATATTGACTCTCGACTGTCAAAAATATCACTGACAATGAGATTGAAAGAAAAGGCAGAAGACTCCAACACCTGAGCTGCTTCACAATGTGTATCTTCTAAGAGAGTTCTTATTGTTTTTATCGTTAGTTGACTCATCCCAGTTTTATTCTGTGTATTGGATTTACACTTCAAAAGCTGCTTTCTATCACATATATTTCGTTTCACAAAACAGAACCAGAAAAACAAAAATAAAAAGAGAATATTGTGAACACGGCTCCATGAAGAAAAATATTCTTATTATGTATAGCTGCAAACTTCAACATGAAATAGGTAGGCTGGCATTATCTCTTTGTATTTTTATTACTTCCTAACACAACATTAATAAGGTTTTTTTTCCCTCAGTGTTTGGGCTAGCCAACATTTACATCACCATTACCAGTTGGAAGAGTCAAAGCTCTTTCTATGGTAGGTATGGTAGGTACCCCAGTGGAATAACCTGTTAGCATTTTTTAAATTGTAAAAAATATATGTTATTTTTAATGCAACCCTCTTGTTGTGTATATCTGCACCTGCTCATCCATTTACCCCCTGTGTAGCTTTGAAACCCTCCCTTAACCCCCTTATGTGCCTCACAATAACAAACTTTACCCCTCATGTATCAATTACTCCCATTACCCTCTTGCTTCTTTCAATACTCTATTTAATGCAATGAATGTGTCTCTAAATCCTTGTACCTCCATCCAACCCACGAAAGTCCATCTTCTAATTACCGGATTATACAAATTCAATGTTTATTGAATAACCCTGTAAATATGCATGAATATTAGATTAAAATATTTCTCTTAATCTTACAAAATGTGCACAGATAAAAAAAACTTTGTTTATGGCATTGTGGAATACATATTCACTATCGTGTACAGTAATGCATTACACACTACCCTTGTAAATTGATTTTTTTTTATTTTTCCATTTATGTGTTCTCTTCAAGTATGTTTGATGGGCTAAAGAGCACACCATGATAATAGTTCAAGGGTTATTCCAAGTACCATGATCACTTCATTGATTTGAAATGGTCATGGTACCTGGAGTCTGAAGGGGTCATGGTACTCACAGCATGCTAGTGCCAGACAGCAAATGGTGGGTGCAAGATTTCAGTGACCGGCAGGAGTTGCCCGTGATTACAGTGTATTCCTAACAGCTTTTAAAACTACTTTTGAGCCAAAATGGAGAGAAAAGAACGCTGCCAGAGCCCTAATGAGAATAAAACAAGGCAACCGCTCTGTAGCTGATTACGCCATAGAGTTCAGGACATTGGCATCTTAGGTTGACTGGACCAATAGCGGTTTGGTGGCTGCTTTTTCCGAAGGTTTCGTGGAAAATATACAAGACGAGACTGCAGCCAGAGATCTTCCAGTTAACCTTAATGACTTTATTGCATACATGATAGACATTGATAACAGGCTCGGAGAAAGAGAGAAAAACAAACAGCGTACTAGAAGTTCTAACTTATCCATAGCCCCTCGTTTCTCTAACCCAGCGGTAATTAGCCATGCTCCACCTCCAGAACCTGAACCCATGCAACTGGGCATTGCTAAACTTAATGAGGAAGAGAGACAACACAGACGCAACGAGGGGTTGTGTTTGTATTGTGGCAAAAGGGGACATCAAAGGTTTTCATGTCCGGTTCAGCCGGAAAACTTGCACACCTAAGGCACATTCGGGGACTGACCTTAGGTGTGATGTATATGTCCCCTAAATTGACTAAGAACCGTTTCCTTATAAAAATGAATTTGTCTTGTAAGAAAACCACTGTACAGTGTGAGGCTATGATTGACTCTGGGGCAGCTGAGAATTTTCTAGACAAGGAATTCTCTGCCAAACATCTCCTGCCCTTAAGGCAGAAAGATAGACCCATAGCAGTAGAGGCTATGGATGGGAGACCTCTTACCCAGCCTCTCATCACGCACAAAACCCTGCCAATCACTGTCTCAGTGGGTATCTTACATTCTGAAGAAATGGTGTTCCAAATTATATCTTCACCTACATGTCCGATAATACTGGGTTTCCCTTGGCTCCAGAAACACAATCCACGTTTAGATTAGGTTGAAGGAGAAATTGTGAGTTGGGGTGAGAGATGCGGAGGTATTTATTTAAAACAGGTGCAACAACGAATTGGTACCCTCAATATACCTATAGCGCCTCCCTTGACCACAGAAATTCCACCGCAGTATTTGGACTTAAAGGAGGTATTCAACAAGGTACAGTCGGAGGTATTACCACCACATAGACCCTACGACTGTGCCATAAATTTGTTACCAGGCACTATGCCCCCTAAAGGAGGAGTATATGCACTATCTCCCCAAGAAAATCTTTGTTTAGAAGAGTACATAAAGGATGCTCTCAGAAAGGGTCACATACGTAGATCCTCTTCACCTGATGGGGCTGGGTTCTTCTGCGTTTCTAAAAAAGAAGGAGACCTACGCCCTTGTATAGACTATAGGGGTTTGAATAGAAAAACAATTAAAAAACGCCTATCCCATTCCCTTTATTTCTGAGTTATTCAATAGGTTGAAAGGGGCCCGAGTCTTCACTAAACTCGACCTCAGAAGTGCTTACAACCTAGTCAGAATTAAGGAAGGGCACGAGTGGATGACCGCGTTTAATACGAGAATGGGACATTACGAATACCTAGTTATGCCGTTTGGACTGTGCAACGCCCCAGCGGTGTTTCAGAATTTCATTAACGATGCCCTTAGAGAATATCTCCACATGTTCATTTTAGTGTATCTAGACGACATTCTCATCTATTCCCCAGATTTAGAGACACATCACGAACATGTGAGAACAGTACTAAAAACACTGTTAAAGAACGGCCTCTCCTGTAAGCTGGAGAAATGCCAGTTTTACCAGACTGAGATACAGTTTCTGGGGTATGTTATATCTCCGTCTGGTTTCAAAATGGACCCATGTAAATTGGAAGCAGTCTTACAATGGCCATTACCCAAAGGCCTTAAAGCTACACAACGCTTTATAGGTTTTGCGAATTATTACCGCAAGTTCATTAAAGGTTTTTCCACTGTAATCTCTCCTATTACCAACCTAACCAAAAAAGGAGCAAATTGCAATTCATAGCCCAAGGAAGCGAAGGAGGCATTTGAGCAATTAAAATCTTTATTTGCCTCAGCACCTGTCCTGACACATCCAGATCCAACCACACCATTTATTCTAGAAGTAGATGCGTCAGAAACAGGAGTAGGAGCCATTCTGTCTCAAAGAGAAAGTCCCGATGTGCCTTTACATCCCTGTGGGTTTTTCTCTGGAAAACTAACACCTGCAGAGAAAAATTATGACATTGGGAATAGGGAGTTATTGGCCATTGTACTTGCCCTTAAAGAATGGAAGCATCTCTTAGAAGGTTCCAAAGAGCCACTTCTTCACATTTTTACTGATCATAAGAATTTGGCTTATATTGGGGACGCTAAGAGATTTTCCTCTCGTCAGGCTAGATGGTCCTTGTTCCTCTCCCGATTCAATTTTGTAATTACGTATAGGCCCGGGACCAAGAACACCAAGGCAGATGCGCTGTCTAGGCAGTTTGAGACAGATGAGGTTCCTGAACAAGAGGTATTCCCTATCATACCTCCAGAATGCCTTATTGCCACTACAATTTCAGAAGTGTCTTCTCTGCTCTTCTGTGCCATAATAGCAGATCAAACTTAGGCACCCGTGGAGAGACCTCTGGATAAACTGTACGTTTCACCACCATTAAGTAACAAGTTACTTGGATTATTCCATGATAATTTGACAGCAGGTCATCCTGGAGTCCATAAAACTCTCTCTGCTATCTCCAGGAGGTTCTGGTGGCCTACACTTAGGAACGACATCAAAGATTATGTAGGGGCATGTCAAATATGTGCTGTTTGTAAAGCCTCTCACAAATCTCCTCCTGGGCTGCTACAATCACTGCCGATACCTAATGCTCCATAGACCCATTTAGCCATGGATTTCATGGTGGATCTGCCCAGTTCAAACGAATTTAACACAATCCTTATGGTCAGAGATAGATTCTCAAAAATGGCACATTTTGTACATCCTAGAAAATTACCATCTGCTCAAGATCTTGTACAAATATTTTTGAAAGAGATCTTTCAGTTACATGGGGTGCCAAAGAACATAGTATCTGACAGAGGTACCCAATTTATTTCTAGATTCTGGCATGCCTTTTGTAAGCAATTGGGTATAGAACTTTCATTTTCCTCAGCGTATCACCCTCAGACTAATGGCGCAGCAGAGAGGGCCAATCAGTCTTTAGAATCTTATTTACGTTGTTTTATCGATGCCAATCAGTCTAACTGGTACGAACTCTTACCCATGGCTGAGTTTGCAGGAAATAATGTGACTCATGAATCCTCTAATCATAGTCCATTTTTTGTAAATCAGGGTTATCACCCTACTGTGTTACCTTCTGAATTTTCAGACACTGATATTCCTGCCTTGAAAAACTGTTAGGATTCTATTCTTGACACTTGGGATTCCGTTCATACAGCACTACAGAAGGCATAAAAACATGCTAAAATCCAAGCTGACATATTGGACTCCAAAATCTCCAGGTGTATTTTGTCTTATCTAGTTGACTGGAAAGGATATGGTCCCAATGAACGTTGTTGGGTTCCTGCTGACCAGGTTCATGCGCCCCCTCTTATCCGGTCATTTCACAACCGCTTCCCTCATAAGCCGGCTCCTTCGCACCCGGTGAGCGGTATTTGAGTGGGAGGTACAGTTGTGGCTCCCGGCCCACCGCATGGTGCAGCCGTGCCTGACCGGCACGAGCTCGCCGATATTGCAAGCTTACCTGCTCGCCAGCAAGCAGGGAACGGCTCCTCCGCATCTTCTGGGCGTTGCACCCAAATCAAAGATGGCGCTGACCACGTGGTCGCGCACAACACAAGCTCCGCCCCTCAAATTTATACAGACGTGCGCGTGACGTCACAACGTCAATGCACGCGCACGTTCTGCGGTCAGAAGTCACCCTCTGACCAATCAGAGCCCAGAGAGGGATATTTAAATCCCTAATTCACTCCAGTTCCTTGCCCTGTCGTGGTTTCCTGTTCCTGGTTCCCGAGAGTGCATTTATCTGCATGAATCTGACTTCCTGGTATCCTGATCTTGGCTTTTCCCTGGTTATTCCGAATTCTGGTTCCACTGACTTGGCTTGTTTAAACGGTATCTGAGTATTTCTGGCTTCCTTGACCTCGGCTTTCCCTTTGACCATTCTCTATCTCTAGCGTATTTGTCCGGCCATTCTAAGGTCCGGTTTACGCTCTGTCCTTTTATTTCCTTTCCTTTTTTATGTATATGTTTACATAGTTTCTGCGTGTTGGACCTCACTAGCAGCCGTGACAGAAAGAATTAAAATAAAAAGGATAAGGAAAGAATTGTTGTTGGCTAATAATAGTAAGTGGGCTGCCTAGCTCAGCCTTCCTACTGGGCATTGCTATTAGGAAGGTTAAAAAAATTGAAAAAAGGAAGAAAAAAAAGGTGGGGAGGGGAATTGAGGAGGGAGTGGAGGGGAGCTGATGCACAGATGAGAAATCATATTATGAGCAAACAGAGAAATTGTCTGAATATCACAGAAAGAGGAGACCTTCGTTTTTTTCCTTACGAAAATCGAACCAGATATCAAATATTTAGTCTCGCAGCATCAACCTCAAGGATCTCATTAATCATTGGTAAAGGTAATTTCAAGTTACTTTATTGTTTTCTCATTAAACTTTATAAAGTTAAAAACATTATAAACATGCAAAAAGAAGAAATAAAAAGATAAATGTACGTACATTTTTTTTTTTTTTTTTAAAAACACCCTCCTTTCTAAAACAATATTCTGCACTTGAAAACTGGTGGGCGGTAAGGAAATTTTTCCATCAAGAAAGATGCATTAGTGGGTGGTAGGTAGAAAAAGGTTGACTACCACTGCTCTATTTGATATGATTGATTGGGTTCTTTTTAAAAGGCCATACCAAGGGACTTATCAGACTCATGGAGAATATTCTATAGAACTTTGGTAAGGCAAAAATTATTGATGAAACTATATTAAAACGTGTTTGTCTTTAGACCTACTGGCAATCTTTAATAGCTACAGGTAGCATTCAATTGTTTAGAACATTGTTTTTTTGTTTTTTTTTTTAAAAACTGTTTTAATTTATTTTATTTTGTAAATATCAAAAAATATACAATATTAAAAAATAAAACTACACCACAAGACAAAGCACAGACAATACCAGAATACAATCAAAGTATGGATGATGCCATGCTGGATTTTTATTCTTAATTACTTTAATTTAGCTTTGGGAGCTTAATATGTATGAGTATTCGTTAGGTTTCAGAGGGTATTTTTTTTTTTTACCATTCCATTTCTTATATTGAGGTAATATTTAGTTAGCTCAAAACCTGTATGTCCCAGTATTTATACACTTCTTCTGCTAAGACATAATTTTTCCCTTGTGTTAGCTCTTTCCATTAGTAATTAAAAGTATATTTGCTCTTTTAGGGAGAGCCATTTAGGGACTTCTAGGGTTTTCCATCTGCGAGCAATTAGGATTTTTGCTGCTATTAAAAATCTTTTTTAACCAGGACTTCGGTAAGGCTAGAGGGACTAGTCTGAACAGGTATGCCCATTTTGGAAGTTTATAACTCATCACTATATTCAATCTACCCCACCAAAAAACCTCTAAATTAATCCATGTTTGCAGCGTTATAGAAGTTTGGGATAATAACATTTTAAAATTTGTTACTAAGAATTTCTCTGGGATTGTTGTAATTTTTATACCCAGATAGGTGGTTTCTTTTTGAATCCAAGAAAAATTATAATTAGATTTTAAAAATGAGTTTCTACCACTGTCATATTAGATAACATGGTGCAATTCTTGCTAATGTTTAGTCTGTAATTTGATACTTGTCCATATCATTTAATATCTGCTAAAAGAAAACTCAGCAAAATTTTAGGATCTGTTAAAGTGGCAACTATATCATCCGTATATAGACACATTTTCCCTTCCCTTAGGTCCTTTGGACATCCTTCAATATCTTTATGTTCTCTAATTAATTGGACAAATGGCTCTAATGTAAGGAAGTGTAGGAGGGGAGATAAAGGACACCCTTGACAGGTGCCATTTCTAATCGGGAACCATGGATGAAGAAACATACAGCGCTCTTATCAGATCTAAGATTCTTCCCCAGAATCCAATATTTTCCAAAGTATCTATCATAAACCCCCAGCTGACCCTGTCAAATGCCTTTTCTGCATCTAAGAACAGGGCCGACATGAGCATTTTCTGTTTCTTTGTTGAATCTAATATCTGAATGAGTTGTCTTATATTGCTGTTCGATGATCTGCCAGCTACAAAGCCCACTTGATCTTTATTGATCAAGTCAGGCAATATGTCTTTTAGCCTGGTTGCCAATATGGAAGCATATAGCTTGGAGTCAGTATTTATAAGTGAAATTGGTTGACAGCTACCTATCTGTGTGGGATCCTTATCTACTTTTAGAATAGGGATTATATTTGCACGCATCATTTCGCTAGGGAAATCTAATCCTGAGCCTATTTAATTAAATACATTTAATAATCTATATTCCAAATTATCTTTTAGTATCTTAAAAATTAGGTTTGTAAACCCATCTGGGCCAGGGACAACGTTGTTTTTTAAATGATCTATGGCTTTCCTTATTTCTTCTACAGAAAATGGTTGATTTAGAGAATTCAGCTGGTCTTTAGAAAGGGTGGGAAATTTCATATATTATTCACATATTCTGAATAAGTTAGTGAAGAAGTATGCTTCGGGATATTATAAAGCTTCCTATTGAAACAACCAAATGTAGCGTCAATATCTTGAGGTTTAAAATGAAATGATTTATTCTCTTTTATTTTATAAATTCTTCTTGTTGCTGTTTTTTTTTCAATTTGCTTGTGAGAAGTCTATCTGCCTTGTTATTTTTATAATAACAAACTTGATTTAGCCTTTTTAAATTGTCTTTCATTTTTTTCATGATATAATTTTATTTTGATTTTAATTTCTACTATTTATTGAAGGTAATGGAATTTGTTTATTTGCTCTTGACAATTGTTCAAGTTCTAAAAGCAGCTCTGAGATTTTATCTTCTGTCTCTAGACCCCAACATTATTAGATGGCCCCTAAAAGCACATTTATATGCTCATCAAATATTTGCTGGCTGGATTTCCTTGGAATCAATTTCTTTAAAAAAAAAAAAATCAAAAATAAATCAGTAATTTCTCTTATATATGTTACATTTAGTTTTTTTTAGCAATATAGAATTATTTAGTCTCTAATCCATGCAAGGAATTCTATTCATTTTCTCATCAGTTATCATAATTACCGCGTTAATATTATTCTTAATTTTACTGGTAATGATATAGTGCCAGCATATTCCCTAGCGCTTTACAATATCATCAAAAGGGGGAGATTTAACAATAAATTTTAACAATAAATTAAACAATTTACAAAAACTTATAGTAACAACAGATTGAAGAGGGCCCTGCACAAACAAGCTTACAGTCTATAGGGGGTGGGACATAAAACACAACAGGACAGGAGGTAGCAATCAAACAAGGTGGAGTGAAGCAGAGCTGGAGGAGAGAATAGAGTGCTGCCCTTTAGAAGAGAGCAAGAGACAGGTATGTGAGGTAGAGGTGACTCTGGGAGGTCAGACTGTACAGGTGCGAGCAGCAGACAGGAGAAGGTTACGGGGAGAGCGGAGAGATCGAGAAGGGGCATACCTGCAGATCAGTTAAGAAAAATAGGAGGAAGTGCTAGAATTGGTCAGTGCTTTATTGCTGTGGAGTAATACCTTGAATTGACTCCTATAGGATACAGGAAGCCAATGTAAGGACTGACAGAGGGGAGAGGTGTGAGAGGAGCGACAGGAGAGGAAAATCAGTCTAGCTGCAGCATTCCTTACAGACTGTACGACTTGTGGGAAGACCTATTAGGAGAGAGTTACAATAAGCCATGTAAGAGATTACTAGAGCATGGACAAGCTCCTTAGTAGCATCTTGTGTAAGAAAGGGAATGATGAGGGCTATGTCTTTAAGGTGGAATCTGCAGGATTTGGTAACAGACTGGATGTGAGGCTCAAATGTTAGGCCAGAATCAAGTATAACGCCAAGACAGCGCGCTTGCAAAGATGGACTGATGTGGGTACCACTCAATTTAAGTGAGAGCGAAAGAGGGGGATCAGTATTAGGAGAAGGAAAGACTAGGAGTACAGTTTTAGAGAGACTGAGTTTCAAAAAGCGAGAGGACATCCAATCAAAAATGGAAGAAAGGCAAGCAGTGACACATTGCAGGACGGCAGGGGAGAGGTCCTGGGAGGAGAGGTATATCTGAGTGTCATCAGTGTACAGGTGGTATTGGAATCCAAATGAGGTAATAAGTTTGCCAAGAGAGGCAGTATAAAGAGAAAATAGGAGACCAAGTACAGAGCCTTGGGGGACTCCAACCTAGACAAGACGAAGGGAGGAGGTATCATTAGAAAAGGAGACACATGATCAGACAATTTTACATCAAATATGTATATTTTCTCTCTCTCTCATAAACTGAGCTTCACCTAGGAACATGTCCTATCTGGAATATGAGAGATAAACCTGTGAGAAATACGTATAATCATGTTCATTCAGGCAGAAGGCTCTCCAGATATATAAAGAATACTCCTTCAGAATCTGTTGAAACTTCTTAGATTGAATTGCTATTTCTTTGGAGCAACTAGCTTCTCTGGGGAGCCTTTTGTCCACATCTGCATCAAGAATTATATTGAAGTCTCCTGCCATTGTCAATTTGCCTTGCTTAACTATCTCCAATCTATTCAATATTTTCCTTAAAAAAAATGTGTGGGGATTTATTAGGGGCATACACATTTACAATCGTATATAACTTTCCATTCAAACAACATACTAAGATTATAACCCTCGCTTCCTGACCTACCTGTACCAATACTTCTTTATAATTCCATTTCTCCAAGATCAAACTACTACCCCACCCTTTTTTTTTTTTTAACTAAGGAGGATTTTGCTGCTGTTATATAGCCCTTAATACTTTTTTTTTTATTTCTCTGGACCAATGGGATTCTTGGATTAGGCCAATATCTATATGCTCTTTATTTAGAGTTTTAGATAGGATAGTTCTTTTGAAAATAGTATTTAACCCCCTAACATTCAGAGTCATCCATCTAACCATGGATGGTTGACAGCCAGTATACTTCTAAGCTCCCTTTCTAACCCACATGACATCTTCCACTTACAATAGACGACATATAACATACAATATACATGAGAAAACGGATCCCTCTCCTCCTCATGTACCCCCTTACAAAAGACAACACATAATGTATATTGTACCCAAGGAAAGGGGATGATCCCCTCCTCTTGTACTCATGCTTCTCTTTTGAGCATCAATAACAAAGCACATTATTTAGACTCAACTTAGCCCAAACCATGGGACTAAGGCACCTTTCACTGTACTTAGAAGAAAACAAGACATATAATTTCACTCATAGAGTATCTCCTATGTATGTTATATTATTTTCCCAGACCGTCTACTTAATATAGATCTAGAACAGAAAACGGGGAGGAAAAGGAAAAAATATTTCCTCGCTTTCTCTCTTACTTTCTCCCTCTTTTTTTCTCTGTTGATAATCAGATAATGAGGGTCTTTGCTCTTCAGTTTAGAATACTCAGAACTACATATTACGTGTCATATTGCTCAATTTGGATATATACCATATGGTGGAAACCAAACATTCCTCCAATATTCCAATTTGCTTTAATCCTATATTATAATTTGTGAATTAAAAAAAAACAAAAAAAACTCTTGGTGTATATCTAAAAATTAAGTGAGAGGTAGGGGTAACTCTCTTTCATATTCTCAGTGTTTTACTTATTAAGTTTATAAAACAGTGATCTATCTTTTTGTGAATTCCCTCATTCCTTTTAGAAGGACTTGCTCTAATAAGCCACTATCCTTATATTTCACACTTACTATTCAAAAATATATTTTTTCGACAACGATAACTTCAATATTCCACTTGACACAATCTCATGATACCTTACAATATTACAGTTTGAACATAATATGTCTATCAATAATTTTGTTATGATTTATGCAAGAAAATGATTCCTCACATGTACACTAAATACACAGAAAAAGGGATAATGTTTATAATATTCGGAACAATGTGTTTTCTTTTCATACCAAGCAGAACATTTTAGCAGTTTCATATTTTATTATTAAACCATTTACATAAATTTTATGGGGATTTTATAATTGCTTGAACTATTTTCAACAATGTTGTTTTTCTGCAATATATTATTTTGTTTTTAAATTTATTGTCATGGTTAGTGATGTCTTTTTTGTTCTGGTACTACATTATACGTTAGGTAGTAAGTTAAATATGCACCAATCATTGTAGAAATTTAGTTTTAAATGTCTAATTCATGTCTTCAAAATTTTGGGATATGTTAGTATTATAACTAAAATTTTCAAATCCAATACTGCACACATTATAACATGTTGTAAACAACGAGAAATAAGAAAATTGATCAGTCGACAAAATATACTTGCAGGAAAACTGTGACCAGTAACTGTGAAAGCAGAGAATGACTAAGGCAATGAACAAGTGAGCATAATGGTAGGATAGTGTGAGTATTTTCTAGATACAAAATGGTTGAAAACCATAAAGAAGTGTATTTTCTTCTAACACATATATTATTAGCTCTTAGCATGATAACAGATTTATTGATTGATTTTTGAAACAGCCTCTACTGTATTCAGCATTTAATCATTTTTATATATTAATACAAATTAATTTGTGCTAGAAATTGAGGTTTTTATAGACAATCCCTTGATAAATGGTATTTTAAAACAAAGTGGAATACATAACTTCAAAAGGTATTCTACCAGAAATCACCCCAAACCGGCAGCATTAGGTGAACACTTATTGCATTAAGCCTTGCACCCACAGCAAAACCACCATACTGACTTGTATGAGTCCAATCTAGCAATGCAATAAATATATCTTCTTTTTATAATTACTAGTTGTAGCGGAGTGAGAGTGTGAACTGCAATATCTCCGCTGGTAGACGTGATCAGCATGCAAATAAAGTGTAGCGTAGTAATTCCAATCCCATTCCCCAACAACTGGACGAAACACAGCTTTGGGAGTCAACTACTTTTTATTGAGCCGCAGCTGGATTTTATGCAATTCCCCATGCAAGGGGCTTCTTTAATGACATTCCAGGGGTTTCCCCCTGGTGGACCTTGTGGAGGACTGGGAACAAAGGCATATTTCCCATGATCCTTTTCTGTACTTGGAAGATAATTGCATAAGAATTTTTTTTAAATTAGATTATCTCCCAAGTACAGAACATTAAACAATATTTCAAAACATCATAACTCCCATAATATTAAACAGAACTCCACAGTAGTTGTGTGTCTAATGGTAGTTTGTTCCATTCAGTCGAACACCGCTCTGTTTGGACGAAAGGAAACGCATGTACGAACAGGATGGAAGTCTAACGGTGTTCATGAAGTTGAGTGGCCGATTTTAGTTCCACACACTCGACGACCAAACATCACTGGGCGTTCATGCGCAAAGATGGCCACCGCCATGAGTTCATTCATACGAACGGCGGCCATCCATCCGACATTTGGAATTTGCGGTTTTCAAGTGTTGCAATCCTTAATTGGAGACACACGACTCCACTGGGAAGTCTCCCCATTCGGTAGTTGGTTCAACTGACGAACAATATATCTGTATTCTGTTCGTGAAGTAGAAATAGTCGAACCAACTCAGTCTTTCCCACACAGAAGTGGCTAGGTTTGCCACACTAGTTATGCATTACAAATTAGTAGTTTTTACTGGTGTTTTTTGTGTGTATCTAAACTGTTTTTATTTTATGTCTAGTAGCATTCTATAATGGAGACTTTCGGTTATAGTCATCTGTAATATTTTTGCTGTTATGTTTTTTTATATTTTAAGACATGGTTTACTGGTTTATACATCATAAATAAAGTTTTAATTCATATTTATGTTATACCTCTGTTTATCATGTTTTGATTTTATTAGTAGTATCCTAAAGTAATAGTGATTTTACAGCCCTTTTTAGGAATGCTATCAGTGATGCATATGTACGTTTTATTTGGCAATATAAAATGAATCTTCATAATAGTTGTCAATGACAGAAGGCAGTAAAAAATCATATGCTGCTGAAAGCACCGATTATAAAACCATAGTGTTTTATTAACATTTGTGATTCAACATTTAGTATGAGTTAAACAGCTTCCTGAAAGATTAATCAATTTTATTTAAAGAGCAAGATTGTAACTTGTTCCTTATTTTCAAGAAATTATAAAAAGAAATTAAAATTAATGAGTTTTAATACAACATTATATCTTGGAGAACATATAATGGCCTTAAAACCGGTCTTGAAAATAAATAAAATCTTAAAGATACACTGAAATAAAATTTTTAAAAAATTATATTTTTTAAGAAACTATTGTTAAACATTTATTTCATAAAATCACTTTGGTAAAGTATATGTATATATATCAATATCAATATATTATCCAGAATGGAAATGTTTGGCTACCACTAGTGTACACATACAGTTATTATTGATGACTCATTTACCATATCCATATGTACTAAACGGGGTGCAAGGCAACAGAATATCCACTGTCTGCCTAACACCCGGGGACCAGGAGGGAGATCACTGCATGGCTGGTTAGAGCAGTGATAGTGTCAGCACTATCCCTGGCCAATTGAAGAATATATTCTTGTACCAAGGATCTTTCTTCAATATTTTAAAATGCCACTGTGCCCTTCCCCTCATCCCTCCACCCCCATGCCTCTGTGTGTTTTATTTGTCATTTGTAAATCTCTTCTCCTACCTCATCCTCCCTTGTGCTTCTCTCCCTATTGATTCTCTCTCCTCAACTTACTCCACTTGACCTTCCTCATCTCTTACCTGATTGTGTTTCTCTCCCATTTTGTGTATACCTACCTCATGCCCTAGTCATATGTCTCTCTCATCCAACTTCCCCTACTAACATCATTCACTCTCTCCCCCTACGTTTGCCATTTGTGTTATCCTGCATTTCTCCCCATTACCTTGCACCTCTTTTTTCAATTTCCCTGAACCATTTTGTCCATCTCCAACTATTCCCTCCATTCCCTTTGTTTCTTGCCATCTTCCTCTCCTGTGTCCCTTGCATGCAGATTTCAACATGTCTTACTGTCTTACTTGGGCTTTTGTAGCAGCAGTGAACAGACTTGTGGTAAAGGTTTTTCACATTCCTCTGCCCAGTCTCTTTAGCGTAGATTCATCACCCCCTACCACACTGCACTGCTCCTGCATTCTGAGTGTACACTAAACAAACTTGTGAAAGGAAATACATTGGATATTATCCTCATTCACACTAGAGCAAAAAACATGAGCATTGTCCCTCCATGTCAAGTTGGCCCTCGCAAGATATGCCCTCTGACCAAGTGAGTAATCCCAGTTGCCTATTCCCAGCACCCCCTTTCCTGTTACCCAGTACTAGTTATCCTTTAATCCTCAAATTATCATTAACAGCACTATCCGCTGCTCTTGAAATTTCCATTCCCGTAAGTGAAAAAGAACAAGTTTCTATATTTACCTAATTTTGGTACAATAATGAGTGACCCATATTTTGAGGAATTGAGCTTTGATGCAATTTTAATGAAATTAGCTTTTTATATTAAAATTACTATTTTGCTCTAAATTTAAAATAGTATAATTTTCTTTGATATTTTGATTAAATAAAACTCTACTAATATTTAGCTCTAATGTTTTTTGGTGCAGAGTTTAATTAACTAAGTTTACTATTCTAATGTTAACTAATACTTTCTGATTTATGATAAGTAAAAGAACAAAGCACAGACACACTTATAAACTGAGACAGTATAGGAAATGTATAGACAGATTGCCTTCCTACGTAGAAAACAGAATTACAAGTAAGTCTTTTTTTTATAGTGATCAGCCAGACAAGATTTTAAGACTTTTTTCTTCTGCCATAAAAATCTTTTCAACTTCTGAAATATATGAAGGGGGGAAAGTAAATGTTAAATGGTGTAAATGTACGTAATTGTATTTATTTTCAGATGTCCTTAACCCCTTAAGGACCAAACTTCTGGAATAAAAGGGAATCATGACATGTCACACATGTCATGTGTCCTTAAGGGGTTAAACAATCTATGCATAACATTGCCATTGTATGCTATGATTCTTTGATAGCCTCATAAATGTTATGCTTTTTTTTTTTTTTATAAAAAGAGAATTTGGTCATGAATGAGTTAAGGATGTTTAATAGATAAACTATGTCAAGGTCAGTTTTTCAAATATATGTATTCACAGTGTATAGCTTTTCATGACTAACATGTCTCATCGGGTGTAAATCATATTGTTTCATCACATCATAAAACCTTGGTCTGTGTAAACTATTAGAATCTGTATTGTCATGCAACTTTAGTATTTATGTTCCTTTAAGGGAGTTCTGTAGTGTCCATGGCAACTAAAATCATTGTGGATATAATGATTCTTTAAAACCAGCATTAGTTTTTTCATAGTCAAGGAAAGAACACTGTGCACACTGCCATTGCTTCACCTCATTCAAGTGGCTACAGTGTCCGTAGCCTCCTAAAGCCATCATTTCCATTCAGTGTTAAACCATTTAGAATGTGTTAATGCTGTACAAGATTTTCCAGTAACTCACCCTCCCATGCTGCTCGGGTTAATGAGGAAGCAGTAGTGTGTGTCTGTGACTGGCTGAGAGAGTCACTTGACTGCATTAACCAATCACACTGCCCTTTCAGGTATAAATCGGTATGGCTAGGAGGAAGTGTGTAATCTCTGCCTTAGCCACATCTTAATTGCGGGTGGAGCTATAAGAAGCCATGGACCCTTATTCAATGATAAACTGCTTGAAATTTAACACTGAATGGAGGGACAGTGATAGGGGACTCCAGGTTCTATAACCAATTCAATGTGTCACTTCAATGTGTCAATTCAGTGTCACTTTAATGAAGAATCATAGTATCAATATGATTGCTACTTTTGCTATAAGATATGAGCATGTTTTGTGATAAAGTAGGAATACCAATGCTCTTTTTAAAATATGAGTTGAAAAAACTGTAAAACACTGGGTTTATTGGAGCACTGTACGCAACAACAGACACAGGACAACTTGCGTGATACCTTAAAATGAAAACACAACTTAATTGTTAAAGGCAAGAAAAGCCTAAACATTCACTAACATTAAGGTGTGAAGTGCAGGAAATAAAGGCTTCCTTGGATATATTGTTCAATTGTAGTGATGTCCCGAACGGTTCGCCAGCGAATAGTTCCTGGCGAACATCGCTTGTTCGCGTTCGCCACGGACGGCAAACATATGCGCTGTTCGGTCCGCCCCCTATTTATTGAGTAAACTTTGACCCTGTACCTCACAGACAGCAGACACATTCCAGCCAATCAGCAGCAGACCCTCCCTCCCAGACCCTCCCACCTCCTGGACAGCATCCATTTTACATTCATTGTGAAGCTGCATTCTTAGTGAGAGGAGGGACAGTGTAGCTGCTGCTGATTTGATAGGGAAATTGATAGCTAGGCTAGTGTATTCAGTGTCCACTACAGTCCTGAAGGACTCATC
The DNA here is from genome assembly GCA_933207985.1 of Pelobates cultripes. Taxonomy (NCBI): domain Eukaryota; kingdom Metazoa; phylum Chordata; class Amphibia; order Anura; family Pelobatidae; genus Pelobates; species Pelobates cultripes. The sequence continues at coordinate 314,005,526 of OW240913.1, read as the reverse complement.
TGATCTCTCTGACCTCACTACCCCCACAACCTCAGCCTCACTTCCCCTACACCACCTCCAGCCTCACTACCCACCACACCACACCACCCTCAGCCTCATCACCCCAGCCTCACTACCCCCCACACCACCCTCAGCCTCACTAGCCCCCACACCCTCAGCCTCACTACACCCTCAGCATCACCAACCCCCACACCCCCCTCAGCCTCACTACCCCACACCCTCAGCCTCACTACCCCCCAAACCCTCAGCATCACCACCCCCCGCCACCCGCAGCCTCGCTGCCCCCACCTTCAGCCTGCTACCCCCGCACCACCCCCCAGCATCACCACCTCAGCCTCACTGCCCCCCACCACCCCAGCCTCACCACCCCCCCAGCCTCCGCCGCCCCACACCACCCAGCCAGCCTCACTGCCCCAGCCTCACTGCCCCACCACCCTCAGCCTCACTGCCCCCACACCACCCTCCCACCATCCTGCCCCCCACACCACCCCTCCAGCCACACACTTTACCCCCACACCTTCAGCATTACCGCCCCCGCACCACCTCAGCCTCCACATTACACCCTCAGCATCACTGCCCCCAACCACACTCCAGCCTCACTGCCCCCCACACCACCCCTCAGCATCCACCACCCCAGCCTCACTGCACCCCCACACCACCCTCAGCATCACCACCCTCAGCATCTCACCCCCCAACCACCCACTCAGCTTCCCCCACCGCCCTCCAGCATCACCAGCCCCCCACACCCTCAGCCTCACTACCCCCCACCTTCAGCCTCACTGCCCCCCCCACCCTCAGCCTCCCGCTGCCCCCCACACCCTCAGCCTCACTACCCCCCCCACACTTTCAGCCTCACTGCCCCCCACCACCCCTCGGGTATCACCACCCCCACACCACCCTCAGCCTCCCACTGCCTACACCCTCAGCCAGGCTACCCGCCGGAAACCCTCAGCATCACCCACCCCCACCACCCTCAGCCTCCACTGCCCCCCCACGCCCTCAGCCTCACTGCCCCCCACACCACCCTCAGGCATCACCACCCCCAACCACCCTCGGCCCCCCCACCACCCCTCAGCCTCCCCCCACCACCCTCCAGCATCCCGCCACCCTCACCCCCCACCACCCTCGGCATCACCGGCCGTCACCCCCACCACCCTCGGCATCCTCCTCACCACCCCCACCACCCTCAGCATCAATCTCCCATCACCATCACCCTTCTCACATCACCCCTCCTCACATTACCCCCTCCTCCTTCTCACATTACCCGCCCTCCTCCTTCTCACATTACCCCCTTCCTTCTCACATTTCCCCCCTCCTTCTCACATTACCCCACCTCCTTCTCACATTACCCCCCTCATCCTTCTCACATTGCCCCCCCTCCTCCTTCTCACATTACCCCCCTCAGCTTCTCACATTACCCCCTCCTTCTCACATTACCTCCCCTCCTCCTTCTCATGTTACCCCCTCACTCTCACATTACCATCACCCCCCACACCATCACCTCCCTGTAACCATCACCTCCCTGTCTCCATCACCTGCCTCTCACCATCACCCGCCTCTCCTTCTCACCATCAACCCCCCATACACACAACACACTTCAAGCAGCTACCCCATACACATAGGGTCTCAGACAAAAATGCAAACATGCTCACAGAGACATACATTCACACACAAGGATACTCTCTGTTAGACACACTCTCAGGCACATACACAGGTAAACTGTGCATCAATGTGTATATGTGACACTTTTTTGTTAGTGGGGCCTCATGTTTGAGTTTCGCCTAAGGCCTCATAAAGTCTAGAGCCGCCTCTGGGTGTCCCAATAGCTTGCATTGAAAAAAACAAAACTTTTTTGACTGTAATATAATAGCAGTCAGTTTCCTTCACGAGTGTGCGTTTCAGGGCCTGCCCAGTGCCACCACTCACTCACTGGTGTCCCAATAGCTTACATTTAAAAAAAAAAACTTTTTGGACTGTAATATAATAGCAGTCAGTTTCCTTCACGAATGTGCGTCTCAGGGCCGGCCCCGTGCCACCACTCACTCACTGGTGTCCCAATAGCTTGCATTTAAAAAAAACAAAAACTTTTTGGACTGTAATATAATAGCAGTCAGTTTCCTTCACGAGTGTGCGTTTCAGGGCCTGCCCAGTGCCACCACTCACTCACTGGTGTCCCAATAGCTTGCATTTAAAAAAAACAAAACTTTTTGGACTGTAATATAATAGCAGTCAGTTTCCTTCATGCGTGTGCGTTTCAGGGCCTGCCAGGGCACAGTGTCACACCAGTGCAACTCATATCTGGTGTAACAGTAGTGTAGATTTAAAAAAAAAAATACAATTTTGACTGTAATAGATTGAATAGCAGTTAGTTGTCTGCAAGCGTGTGTGTCAAGCCTACAGCGTCTACTCTGCCAACTTCTGGCACTGCACAGTGCCACTCATATCTGTTGTCACAGTAGCTTGCACGCATAGTACCACTAATCGAAAAAGAATGACAGGCAGAGGCAGGCCACCCCGCAGGGGCCATCGTGGTCATGGTGCTGTGATTCCCTTTGGCCCTAGAATAATGCCCAGTGTTCAGAGGCCACGTACCCTGAACTCGAAAAGTTCTGAGGACATCGTTGACTGGCTAACACAGGACACCCAATCTTCTACAGCTTCCGCTCTGAACCTTGACGCACCATCCTCCTCCAGCTTAGCTTCGGGCACCTCTCAAGTAACCACTCGCCCGCCTGCCACCACCACCAACACTAGCACCACAGTAGCTTCACTTGGTATGTCAGAGGAGTTATTTACACATCAGTTGGAAGAAATGAGTGATGCGCAACCATTATTGCCAGAGGATGTAGATAACAGGGATATGTCTAATTCAGGCAGCATTACACACATGGACGTACGGTGTGATGATGATGTTGTACCCGCTGCTGCTTCCTTTGCTGAGTTGTCAGATACAAGTGAAGCGGTTGATGATGACGATGCGTCCGTGGATGTCACGTGGGTGCCCACTAGAAGAGAAGAAGAACAGGGGGAAAGTTCAGATGGGGAGACAGAGAGGAGGAGGAGGAGACGAGTTGGAAGCAGGGGGAGGTCGTCGCAAGGAGCTAGTGGCACAGTCAGACAGCATGCATCGGCACCCGGGGTCAGCCAGACAGCACGCCAATCAACTATGCTGTTGCCACCACCAGAATGCCGTCATTGCAGAGCTCAGCAGTGTGGCATTTTTTTTGTGTGTCTGCCTCTGACAACAGCGATGCTATTTGCAACCTGTGCCAAAAGAAACTGAGTCGTGGGAAGTCCAACACCCACCTAGGTACAACTGCTTTGCGAAGGCACATGATCGCACATCACAAACGCCTATGGGATCAACACATGAGTACAAGCAGCATACAAACTCAAAGCCGCCATCCTCCTCCTGGTCCAGCATCTTCAGCCACGTTAACCACTGCTGTCCTCCTTGCCCCCTCTCAAATGCGTGGCTCTGCAGAGGAGTTGGTGACACCGCCACGACTTGCAGGCAGGCCTGCTGCCACCTCCTCTACTCCTCCTACTCCATCCTCTTCCATAACCTCCTCGGCTGAGTCCTCTTCTGCTGTTGCGTCTTGCTCCACATCAACGGCACCCCCTCAGCTTCCCAGGTACTATTCCACATCCTGGATACGGCAGTGTCACGCCGTCTTGGGGTTGACTTGCCTGAAAGCAGAGAGTCACACCGGACCAGCACTCCTGTCCGCCCTGAACGCACAGGTGGATCAGTGGCTGACTCCGCATCAACTGGAGATCGGCAAAGTGGTTTGTGACAACGGAAGAAATTTGTTGGCGGCATTGCATTTGGGCAAGTTGACACATGTGCCGTGCATGGCACATGTGTGTAATCTGATAGTACAACGCTTTGTGCATAAGTACCCAGGCTTACAGGACGTCCTGAAGCAGGCCAGGAAGGTGTATGGCCATTTCAAGAGTTCCTACACGGCCATGGTGCACTTTTCAG
>OW240913.1:313782322-314001438 GCA_933207985.1 Pelobates cultripes | reverse complement strand
GATCTAATGTCACCATCCGCGCATTACAGAATTCTACAACATGATCTGTTAGTTAAAATGAAGTTGTCACACAGCAAATTAGCTGAACCCAATTGCATTTGATGTATGCCCACAGTAAAATATTGTCAATGTTAACAACATGAATAAACTGTTCATTTTTTTTATTTTATTCTTTAGGACACATTCCTCTGTGCAAAAAGAAAGTAGAAGTAAGCATACAAATAAGAAAACAAAATCAAATCAAATCAAATTATAAATGTAATTCTCTTCTGGACCATGTCTCTTTCAATTTGTCAGAGTAGTTTGGAATTAGTCGGATTCCTAAGTGCAAGAATGAGCAAAGAGATAGAAAAACACAATACTGGACACTAGGGTTGCTGAGTTTAATAGAAAATCACACACAAAATGTTGAAGTTATAACTCATCAACTGAAATAGCCTAGGTTAGAAGGCTAAATACTTAAATGGTCAAAAATACAACAAATTTAGTATAGGCAACAGACAAGATAATTGAAAACAAGTTGGGTCAAGAGTACAGAAATGAAAACGCAGAACAGAAAAAAAGTCTTAATAGGAATCAATCAATAATGCACTACACATTTAAACAGAGTAACATCTTGAGAGTATGCTGAGTGAAAGTAACACTGGATCTTATAGACCCCTTCCCAGTGAACACCTGTAGAAAGCTAGCATTTAAGTATGCCTTTATTATATCACAGGCACTGCATTATGGAAGATACTGATTGTTGCATAGTATCACTGATTGCTGGGTCAATAAGTGATGCATATTCAGTGTCCCTTTTGTCAATCAAGCAGCCAACATGCAGGCATGATGCTGTACATCCAGTAAGCTCAACAAAACTATTTTTTATTCGTCAGTATGTTACATGGTTTCAATAATGTTCACTTAATTCATATTCTTCAATACCATTTACCATAAGGGATTAATGCTCATTAAGCATATGGTAAAATAATAGGCTATATGATTAACAAGGCTAATATTATGAAATGTCGCACTATAATTTGTTAATACGTTTTATTAAGTGCATCCTTTCACACATCTGTTCCCAAATGTTTTTCTAAAAAATTGAGAATTTGATGATCAATCTGGGCTTTTTTTTGTGTGTTGCAGATGGAGTTTTTTCAAGATTTGCTTTTGCTTTTTATTTTTATTACAGACTCAAAATGATTAGGAATCTTAAAAAAAAAAAAAAAATCATAAAAAAAATAATTATAAAGAGTGTTCTGAGGGATACAAAAGAGTGTAAGGACAAATGCAAAATCAAGTTAACGTGGTAAAACACCGGATCTAATTTTTAACATAAGTAGAAAAGATATAAAATAATATTAAACAAAACAAAAACATTAAAGGACCACTATAGTGCCAGGAAAACATACTCGTTTTCCTGGCACTATAGTGCCCTGAGGGTGCCCCCACCCTCAGGGTCCCCCTCCCGCCCGGCTCTGGAAGGGGGAAAAACTTACCTTTTTCCAGCGCTGGGCGGGGAGCTCTCCTCCTCCGATCCTCCTCCTCCCCCCCGTCGGCTGAATGCGCACGCGCGGCAAGAGCTGCGCGCGCATTCAGCCAGTCGCATAGGAAAGCATTATCAATGCTTTCCTATGGACGCTTGCGTGCTCTCACTGTGAAAATCACTGTGAGAAGCACGCAAGCGCCTCTAGCGGCTGTCAATGAGACAGTCACTAGAGGCTTTGGGGGAAGGCTTAACCCATTCATAAACATAGCAGTTTCTCTGAAACTGCTATGTTTATAAAAAAAATGGGTTAACCCTAGCTGGACCTGGCACCCAGACCACTTCATTAAGCTGAAGTGGTCTGGGTGCCTAGAGTGGTCCTTTAAAAATAAATAATCTTAGTAAAAAAAAATTAAATGGAAAAATAGGTACAGACAATCATAAGGATGGGGGTGATAACACAAGGGTATACACAAATTACAGACACAGAAGATAGACACATCAAGGAATTCTGTCCAGGGAAAAATATAGCATTAATAAATTTAGGAATTTGATGCATACAGTTTATTCCTTTGTTAACTGCTACATACTTAATTTTAGTTAACCCTTCTAAAACTTTTTATGGAAACATGTTGAGAAAAAGAAGCTTTGGTCATTGTTATTGTTCTTTTAAACAACGTTTAAAAGAGGAGGGTCTAAGGCCTTTTTATTTTTATATATGTTGCATAACAGACATTTTTTATGATCTGCTTAATCCTGCAATCTGCCCATTACAATTGTGGATCTAATGGAAAATGCTACTGAGAAGGAATGTCAAGTTAGAAGAATGTGTAAATGACTCCCACACACAGAAGTGAACTAATAATTCTTTATTACAATGTCTGAGTGCATTCAATACAATTTGACCACATGTTGAATAAATTAAACAAGCTAATAAGTTTAAGGAGCAGAGTTTATCAAGAAGAACACATGTGCTACTTGGACATGTGTTCCATTATGGCAGTAAACCATTCAGAATGAGATGATTCAAAAATAAATTTAGTGCAAATGTTGGACCAGGGATGTTTAGAGATAGGAGTGATAATGCATAGTTTACTGGGTTTTTCTTTTATTCCCACATTCTTTAAAATGTGTTAACACATAGCTTTGAAAAATAGTGTATTGACTCTTGTCAATAGTGTATTGCATTTTCATGACACCAGATGACATGGAAGAGTGGGACACTCAGTACGGTGGTCTATGAAAAGACGCAATGATCTTTTTAGAGGTTTCCTGTCTTAAAAGTTAATTCTGTGCAGAGCTCTTATGGAAATTATGGGAGAATTTAAATCATATCATTGTTCATTTCAATATTTTAATAGCCATATGAACCTATGGGTTGGGGCATCTGGGCAACACAATTTTAACCATCTAAGTCTGGATTTTAAAAATCTGGGTCTGGAAATTCATTTGGAGCATACTCAGCATAATCCAGGCATTGTTACATATTGTGTAAAATGTGTTGATTGTTTTGCCTGAATTTGCCCCGTACAGGACCAGATGTTTTTGCTCAGTTTGAATGTTAGTGAATAACCTGGTGTGAATTTTCAGTTATTTGTTATCTTTCATCTCAGGTAAGATTATAATGATAGTCAATTTTATTTGATTCATGTCGAAGTTACTAGGTTTTATTATAAACACAAGGAAATCGAGTTGTATGTAGTGTATATTTTCCAGGTAGGGCAGACACCAATTTTATGGAGTATGAAGAATACCTTTCTAACGTGGGTATGTTCCTTGAGTAATTGTGCAAATAAACGACTGCACAGTTATTGAAAAGATCACTGAATATCACTGAATATATTATGTATATTGGATTTGAAAGTTCCTAGTTGATTGTACGATGTAAATAGCATGACGAGATATTGACATGTGGGTATATCATGTGCTTAGTGGCATTTAATACTATACCACTTCTCAAATTCATATGCGATTGAAGGCATTGTTTATATCTAGTTTCTTGAACATTTTAGATCAGTACAACTTTAGTTAACTCATTTGGAGAATATTTTACACATGTTACACATTCTTTCAAAAAGAATGCCAAAACCAAACTCTAAGTGATTCATTATGCAAAATTAGAAAAAAAAAACCCTTGACTCCAAATTTAGAGTTCTCCTTGGTTATTACTTAAGAGATTATATTCTTGAATATTCTCTTTTTTTTCTTCAAAAAATCCATACTTATAAAAACTTCTCTTTGTAATCTGATAGAGCAACCACTTTAAACAGATAATTCCCTGTCTCTATATTTTTTATTGTGAAGAACCCTTTCCTCTGACAAAGGCAAAATGTTTCTTTTCTCACGCATTTGTACAGTGCTCTTACTGAATAAATTTCCAGTGAACTATTTGTAGTATATGTGTTACTATATCCACTCATTCTTCCACCAGATTATTTTAGTGGCTTGCCTTGCACTTTTTACATTTGCGTCTTTAATGCCTTTGCAAAGAGCACACTATTGCCTAATTTTTTTTTTTCCTATAAATATTCCCAAGTGGTTTTCTTTTATCATCACAAACTCATTGCCATTTGGGGTATAAGTTAATTGTGTGTTCCGTATCCAAAAATGCATAACTTTTTTTTTTGTAAATTGAATCTAGTCTGCCACTTTGCTACCAAGTCCATTGATTTATCCTAATCCTTCTGTAGGGATGTAATATCCTGCTTGGTATATATTTCATTTCTTAGTTTAGTTTCATCTACAAAGAAAGGCAAAGATTTTCAATGGTCATTGCAATTTCTTCAATACAGAGATTGCATAGAAGTGGACCCAAGACAGAACCCTAATGTGCCTCACATATTACTTTTGTCAAATTTGAATAAATTCCATTAACTACTCTCTGAACTCTAAACTATCATTCGGCCTATGTTCAATCCACAAGCACACATTTTTAATCAAAACCATTTGTACAATAGCTTTTCTATGTAAAATATCAAATATTTTTGCAAACTAAAGCTATATTTAATTTACTGTAGCGCCCTGACCAATACTCCCACAGAATATCATTAAGTTAGCCCGACAATATGTGTCATTTAAAAAAACCAATGTTGATTCCTACTAATGACATTGATGCTCTTAAAAAATTCCTAAATATTATAATGTAACATTTGCATTGGCTTTTTTCCTCCCACACCACTTGATGTTGCCACAATAATCTACACATTGTGCAAAATGCTCTTTTCAAAATTGTCATTCCATTTCAGTATTGCGATTTATCACCAAACCATGCTAAGGTTCAAGAAAAGCAACTAACTCACACTTGCTGCAGAGGGAAGACCCAGGAAGAACTATTCCAAGCATGCATACATACTGCAAGCAAGTACTTCAATAATCTTGCTATCACTCATTACCTGACAAAAAAAGCATTGGAGACGGCCCACGATTCTCCTTTTCTCCTCCAATTCCTTCATGGCGTAACTCATACGTCAAAATATACTAATTTAAAATAAAAATGGAAATGCTGCAAAGGGCGCGCTTTCATTCAGTTGATAGTACATAAAAGAAGCCAGGTGAGCTCTGATGAGTTACAAGAGTGTTGTAATTAATGTTTTTGTTGGTTTTTTTTTTTTTTGCAAAAACTAAAGTAATGCTAAAGAAGATATCACATTTTTGGTAAATGTTTTTTTTTTTACTTCCAAGGTTAAAGACTGAGCAACACAGGTACACTGACCACACAGTCTACCCTAAGAAGTGTAGGGGTTTAAAACATATAAGAACTCACAAAATTCTATCGGATAGAAAGCCGACACTGGCAGTACTGGAATCTTCCAGTCGGCATACTTCAGTGTAGGCCAGGTTTGTCAGAGATTCTAGGTATAGTAATTTATTTCTAGACCACTGGGATTGCGAATTTCTGCAGAAGTCCCAAAGGTGTCAAAATATCTTAAATTCTTTAAATCTATACTACCAAGAAGACAATACGACTCCTTCCATTAGCTTGCCTCTGGAATGGATTAGAAGGAAGCCAAGGGTTTGTCAATTCAATTAGTTGCTCACATATCAAAGGCACAAGTGGTTAAAATGATTTAATTTTGGATGACATCAGCTGTAGGTTTACATAAGTTCTAATGAAATTTCTTTCCAGAGAAAAGGACACTTACAATATTTCACTTGCAGTCTTATTGCTAACTTATTTCCAGTCTTATTTTCAGTGGCTATATACATCTCCGTCACCATAGAAACACCATGTCTGTGTTATTAGTATTGCTTGAATTATGTGATTCCTTTCTTGGGAGAAACAAAAAAAAAATCAACATTTTAATTCTGTAAGTATGATGTTTTAACAAATAATTCTAGTTTTTAATATTATGAGAGCTAATTTGAAAATGAAGAAGTGATTTTTTTTTGTTCTCACAATACGTTTATTAGTAGAATCTTTGTGAAATTTACCATGTAAAGTATTTTCATGCAAGCCTTAACCACAATGTCCATAATTTAAACATTAAAACATGTTAAAACTGATATATGGGAACAATATTATTTTAAAATGCTTTAATTTTTAACAAGAAGAATGCATTCCCATGTTTGGAAGAAGCACAATTTAAATAATAGCTGTAATAATTAGATTGCCCCTCCCCCAGGGATAGAAAAGGACAGTGCTATAAAGTACTATAGATTACATACCTCTCAGTTGCAGTAGTAATAGAAAAAATTGCGGCCCTGTCCTGAAGCTCGTTGAGAGCAGACACATGCTACAGTAGCTCCACAAGTAAAAAAGGCTGCAGCTACTATACATAGACTATCGCCATCTTTTAAACCAAAACTGTGCATGATTTCAACTATCTCAGTCTGAGCTGCCACAACTGATCTTTAGAGACTCTGAAAGCTTCAGGTTCCCATAAAAACGTCCCAATCCAGTCTTTCCAAAATGGCATCATGACAAAGAATACTTACTCTAAATTGGACACAGCCTCCAAGTCAGAAATACTATTCAAGTCGACTACTTATGTTGCATCTAAATTATATGAGTTGTGTAAGGTTTATAACAAACATGCAGGCAAACGTATCTCTCTGGAAATTAGTCATACTGCTTTCATGCAGAAAGTAGCAGATGCCAAGGATAGATATAAGGGGATCAATGTGAAGACTTGTGGGATTCCAGAAAGTGTCCCAAGCTGAGCTGCCTACCTACCTTCTTTCACTCTTCAAGACTTTTCGTCCATCTCTCTGACAACAACAAATGGTTACTAGACTGGGCCCATCAGCTCTCTAAGCCTTGGATTGTAACTGTGGATGTTCCATGTGACCTGGTTGTGAGGCTCCTCTATTTTACCTCCAAAGAGTCCCTGACAACTGCAGCCTGCAAGTTATACCCACTTCTTGATCCTTTTGCTGATATTGGCCTCTGTGAGGCTCTATCAGACACAACAATGGCAAAACAACACAAATTTTATATTACTAAAATTCTCTGCAATCACAACATTGCATATAAATGAGGATACCCTCCAATACTGTTTATTTTACACAATGGAGTGATATGGCTGATGTCTTCCTCATTCTGCAAGTCCTTACCTGGTGGAAGCTTGTTACAGACAACCACCCTATACAAGGTACACAGCTTGCTAAAGTTGACCCAGCTTGGAATAAACCTACCAGCCCATGACCTAGGTCTTGTAGTGGATCTTCTTTCAAATTTTAAGGGCCTTCCCTGCAGTTTTATGGATTCTTTTATGGAGCTTTACCTACTCTTCCACAAGGCATTACGTTTGATAAGTGTTCAATCTATTTTATGTTTTAAATGATTTTCTTTTATTGTATCTTATGATCTCATGTTTAACTTTATAGCTGATGTATACATGCACAGCTTTGTTGTCCCATGTTACTCACGTGGAGCTACCCAATTTTCTTCAGCATTTACCTTTACTCCATGACTCTTAACCACATCTTGATGCCTATCTCCACATATTTCAGATGATTTCATCTACCTACAGGTTTAATCATGTGGGTCACCTGCATCTTGTTTATAAACCTATTTGCAAGGTACTAACTATTTAGCTTACTTAGATCTACAAACCCACCACCCTTTATATGTGTACCTCTGCACAACAAGTTTACAGTTATAACGTACAGTGCAATTATTTAAAAGAAAAATAAATAACATTTTTGCAACTTTTTTTTATGTTGAAAAGTTCTCATCACTGCAGCCATTATAGGTGTGATGTGCAGATGCTATGTACAGACCTTAGTAACCAGTACATCTTAGTATTCAGGTTGAGAAATTATAAAAGGCTTCTACTTACTACACGTTTTGATATTTATGGAACGCTTATACTTCCTACACAGGATATTAGATGTCTCTTTCTTTTGGGAAGCATTATTACGGCCTGTCTCCAACTTATATATCCCCCTCCTCCCCCCCCCCTTCCCCTGACACACATCTGTCTGCTGTCGCTGCCTTTGAAAGTCCTCTCCTTAATCACAAACCAGAATACACCGATCAGAGGCTACTCATTGAGAAGACTCTGTGAGAAGCCATTCCAATGTTTCTCAATGAAATGTACTAAGGGGTTAGCAGGAGGGCGTTAGCTAATGGAAGTGAAAGAAAACATCCCTAGTTACTTAGTAAATCACCACTTTAGGAAAGTACCACTTTTACAAACTGTCACAAATATGACATACTTTATGTCTGGAATGTTCCTTTAAGAAGCAGCAAAGATGTGAGAAGACAATGGTCATGTCTACCTAGAATCTTAATCCTGCTTCTCCTGGAGAAAATTATGAAGCCTGAGCAGTGTGACTCCTCATGTAATGAATTTAAATATTCCTGTGTGGAATAACAAATTTAAAGGACAGCAACTAGCCCCCCTGATCCCTTCTTGCCTCTCTAAATATTGTAAAATCTTACTTGTATTCAAGTCTGCAGATGCTGGCTCTGCCCCTGTCTTCCTCAGCCCGCTTTTGGATTTTGAAGAATTCATATAATCTCTACATCATCTTTACAATTTCTGACATGCCTACAATCAATTTATTTGTGTGAGTGTCACCTTGAACCTTATATGTTTATTGGTTCTTGATATACTACTCCATGAGTTGTTTTATTCTCCCCTTTTTGTAGATATCTATTTTTGTTTGTATTTTCTGTGAGGACTGGGAGGAGTCCTTTATTTTCTACATTGTGGGAGTCATATATAGGTAAATTATCCTATACATTTTTGTAACGGATCACCTGGCACCCCGACTGGGTACCTCCGTTGAAGGATGCTCCTAGCGCTTCCTGAGGACTCCAAGCACTGCAGCAGACACCACAACCACCGCAGACTCCACAACCGCTGTAACTTGACTGGAGTCTCGCCGTCTTCCTTCCACCCTGGATCAGCTTCTGTCCTCCAGGACTGTGTAGGAAAGACCTCTTCCTTCCACCCTATATGAACCTCCACCATCCAGGACTGTGTGGTGAAGACCTCTCCTCCAAGAAGAGTGTGTCAGGAACAAGCTCTTAAAAGAGCTAAGTGATTCAAGCTCAGGGGAGTATGCAGAGCACAGCAATCCCCAGTGTGATTAGAACAGCTCCCTCCAATAACGAGACAAGGCTATGTTTAGAGGGATCAAGAAGAACTGTCTAAACCTTTAGTTCCCTTGAGACCAGCCCATAGGGTCACATCATTAACCTTGCTGTGAAAACTCAATAAAATCAAAAACAGTCAAACCATAGCAGGCAACACACAGTGACTTATCAAATGAACCAGTCTTGCTATTCAGGTAGTGCATATTGCTGTTGCTACCAACAGAGGGCACTAGACAAGCTCCATAGCCAAACCCACCTAGTTGGTAGCAAACCTCAGCAGTACAGGAGAGCAGGCAATACATTACACAGTACACACACACACTATAAACAATTACATTACACACACCCTGCACCTATAATGGGTACAGGGTGACTAAAACATAAGAGAAATAAAGCAACCTACATAAATAGTCTGTCTGAAGGTAGAATAGGGGCTTTAAATCCAAATACATCAAAGAGTCATAGTCACAGGGGAGGAGGCTGGCAAGCAGGCCTCTCCAGGACCAAGTGGCGAAGGGCACTTCGTCATAGTTTTATTCACCCATTGGTGTATATTTCTTCCATTTTAAAGGGTATATTTAATCTTTTTGCTTCCTCAGACCTGCCTGTTGTCAGCTGATATATCAGAAGTAGTTGTCTAAGCCAATTACAATGCCATAGGATTGGGTGAGACTGTCAAGGAGGCAGATCAAGGGCAGAGCCTGCACAAGTCAAACACAGCCGTGGCCGATCAGCAACTCCTCATAGAGATGAATTAAATAAATGAATCTCTATGAGGGATAAGGTTCAGTGTCTGCATGCAGACGGTGGAGATACTGAATGACAGTGCTGCTCACTGTGCAGCACTGGCCCAGGAAGCACCTCGAATAGCCATCTGAGGAGTAGCCAGTGGAGTTATCAATAGGCTGTAATGTAAACACTGCATTTTCTCTGAAAAGACAGTGTTTAGTGCAAAAAGCCCGAAGGGAATGATTCTACTCACCATAATAAATGCAATAAGCTGTAGTTGTTCTGATGACTATAGTGTCCCCTTAAGCCTGTGCAATAAATTGTAAAAGCATAGGGAAGGGATCTCACTTTTAATGTTGAACTTCAAATGTAAAACATCAGTTCAAGTAAATAAATGAGACTTTACTGAAAGCACTACATAAAAGAACTCTACTGGGCACACTCTTTCTTTGACTGATTTCATCTACTCCCTTTCTCTGTGTGGTTCATACTACGAATTAGAAATAGTGTTATTGCATTATCTCTCTGCCGTTTGCCACACATTCAGCAGCAAACAATCTCTTGTCATTGCTATTCATCTGGAGTCAGACTCTGTACTATTGGAACAATACTATTATCATTATCATGGACTGCAAAACATTCTGGTGTCCTATCAATGTCTTTGAATTACTTCCAGAACTTATATTCTGGCAACTCTTCCTATTATTGTTAAAGCAATGTTAGCATGCAAAATGCAATACATATAAAACATGTTCATTTAACATATATTGTTTATAAGAAACATACATTTCATTTAAAACATGTAAAACCATCAATATTCTGCCATAAATTCATATGGCTCATTATACATATTTTGCACCCAGCCTTCTAACAGATGTTTATCACTCTAATTAACACTCCACTGACCAAATACACAAAGTCTCTATTTAGGTTATATATTCCAATGAAACATAGATGCATTTTTCTTTTTCATTAGGTGTATAACTAAAAACAGCTTGCAAAAGATGTATAGTCTGCAGGCCTTTCACAGACTTCTCAATGCAGCTCTATTAGAAGTCTTTGCAAGTCAAGTGTTTTGGTTAATTGCCTGCCTCTTGATTTTAGCTCCACTGATAAACTATCGGGAAGCAACAGGACTTGTTGTTTGAGAGCTGGGAGGGGGGGTGTAACAAGATTAATTTATAAAAGTGTCAATGACAATTTAAATCTGCTCTCAAACTAAGGTGTTTGTTCCTTTAAGCACTTTTGCATATTTGACTGCTGACCAATCCTCTCCCCCTGTTGCCCCCAACAAAAACACATGAGACCAGAAATATGGGTAAAGGCAGTGGCCACAGCTTTATTAAGTTTACAACTTTTAACGGACCAGCATTCCATCCAACTGTCAGCTGTTGGGTAGCTTTCTTTAATAGACAGATCCCACTTCCTTGTCCAGAGTTCATATCAGCCTGCCTACCACCATCGACCCCCCAAGCTGACTCATCGTTTCACTTCACTTTCCATTTCGCTGGCCATGTCGACCAAGACTGGCCCCATCGGTCGGCATCGCGCCTCCCGCAGCCAGCACCACCTCCACTCCAGACTATATTCCCAAGGCAAAAATGTCCAGACCAATCCCCGTCAGATGGATTCCATCTCTCCTCATTAAGTCTGAATTGTCCCCCTCCAGATCCATGTTACAAAACACTATGCCAGAAACCTAGAGACCGTCATGTTCAACTTTCTTCGCCTACGCTCGAGACCCCGAGCATGCAGCAACGCCTGCCAACAAGGACATGGAACAATTTTGGACCAGATGAGCATGAGATCCCAAAACAGAGCCACACAGTGGGCCAGATCTTGCTTGATCAGATGAATGAGATCCACCGTTCTCATCCGGCCCAAATCATTCCCATCCACGTGCACCACCAAAGTCACCGGCTCCGACACAAACCTCCTAAGCTTGACACATTTGGCATAAAACTGCCCCCATGAAAGCCCCCGAACCCTGGCCACTTCATCCGGAAAGCCAAAGTTCCTGCTGTTGGACCTCACCTCCGCACTGCGAGCTGCCCATGAATCATAAGAGTGGCCCAGGATCCACACATAACGAGGGGGACCTACAAGAGAGTGCCCACCGTTGCTAACGTTACAACAAATGCGGCTGAAGATACAGCCGAAAACGACCTGAGTCCCATCTGCCCAAACGCTTAATAGCAGCCGCTGAATAACCTAAGATGCCTGCCTGTGTGGCGGCTCCAATTCGAAAGGAGTGAGCAGAATACTCAGCGGCGTCCATTCCGCAAGCTCGCAACGCCAACTAGAGCCCCAATCTGCAACCATGCTCCGCAATCTTGGATCTGAAGATCCAATGAAGACTCGGACTGCTGAAAAGCTGATAGCAACATGGGAGACACCAACCACAAGTTGGACGCCACCAATTCACCCACTCAGAATGCTCCAAAAATACAAAGGGTAGGTGCGGAAGGATTGTTAAGAACTGCCCTAGTAATTCCACCATAATTGGTCTCCAACGATCCTTACCTTTCCTATGCCTCCAACCTTTTAACACCCTCTGGACAAAATTCTTTCATGAGATCCCTCCACCCTAAAAAGCGAAACAAAAAAGACAAGGCCTACATCGCTCATTCTGCAGATGCACACAACTTACCCTGACACTGTCACGCAGACAGGAATAGCAACGTAATTTTGAACCTCCCTGACTCTGTAGTGATCCTCCGCTCCCTGTTGACAAAGGACAGCCACTGCGACCACACTGCCCGATATGCCCGCCACAAAGCAGGAGTCAAAGACTCGGCCACCAGATCCCTGAGGCCTTCAAAGCGAGGTCCCATAATGATGCAGGACAAATCCGTCCCACTCGGTCTGCTTCTGGCACAGCCTCTCAAAAATGGTCCCACTGAAATCGAGAAAGAAAGTCAGACACCATATTTAACACACCTGGAGCATGAACCGCCTTCACCCAAACATTGAACTGCAGGCTCAGCAACACCAAGCACCGAAACAATGCCAACACAGGGGGAGAGGCCGACGATGACCAATTTATTACATGGACCACACTCATGTTGTCCTTGTGAAAAATCACAACGTGCCACCATAGGTCGTTGCCCCACAGCTCTAAGGACACTACAATACGAAAAAGCTCTAGAAAGGTAAGGTTGCAAATTAGCTACAGCTCCTTCCAACCTGACGGCCAAGCCTCCACACTTCAGTGACCCCGAAAAAATGCACCAAATCCGATGGAGCCTGAAGCATCCATAAAAAGATCCAGAGACGCATTGGACGTGGTTTCCCTCAGCCAATATGAATGCCCATTGTAGGTCCCTAGGAAAGAACTCCACACCTGCAAATGCTCCCGGAGACACTTGTTGACCCGTATGAAGTGATGTGGGTCCCGAATGCCCACCGTCGCTAACGTCAACTGGTGACAAAAAGCTGACCCATTGAAAGGACTCCAAGTGCGCCAACAGAACCTGCATCCAACTTAATTGGACCTTCCTCGCACCCTTCACCTGGTTCACCAAATCCAAGAGATCCACTGAACCGTTACCCACTTTAGGAAGGAAGAAAACATCTGGAAATTGGAGCACGAAATCGCACAGCCCATGGGCAAACACAAATCATGGTAAAACAGCCCACGAAAGTGACAACCCAACAGGCGGAAGCACTCTAGGTGAACCGGCAACAAACGGAAGGCTGACTCTATGTCCGACTTAACTAACAGCACCCCATCCCCCACTTCTCGCACCAATTCCATCGCCCTATCAAAGGAAGTGTATATCACCCAGCAGACCTCCTTCACAATGTCGTCATTCACCGATCCTCCAGGGTAGGAAAGGTGATGAATCAACCGGAAGGACCTCGCTTCCCTTCTAAAACTGCTCACAGCAATCCCAGCACTTCACTAGAGTCCCCATGTGCCCCCTTCATATCACCCCAAATGCTAGCGCTAGACAGCTGACTCCAGATCTGCAGGCTGGGCTGCTTCCTTCGCTCCATCTGCTCCTGAGGTAGAATCCAAATCTTCCCGGAAAGCTCCACTCTCACTGACTCTCCTGACCACTTCTGGCAGAGTTCCGTCCGCTTCCTGGCCTCCTCCAGTGCGTCCAACTCGCCAGAGAGGTAAAGATGGTGGGGCCTGTGATGTGGCCCCTTACCGGCGTGCCTGCATTGGACATTGGACTTTACATAAGATGACGTCCAGCCATACATTTGCAAATCTTGTGTGTTTTAAATATCAAGCCACTAAATTAGCAAATGTATCTATTAGCGTTATTCACTAAAGAGATAATTCCAAGTGAACTCATTGTGAATTTCAAATTTAGAGGCCAGATTATCCAAACTAAAAGCATAGGTGAATTTTGATATTCATTTTGAATTTACCTTGAATTCTTACTTTAGCAAATAACCTTGTAAATAAATGTCAAATATTAGACTAAAAAAGCTGATTTAGTAGCATCAATTTTGGCCTTAAATGTGAAATTCACATTTAATTCATTTGAATTTCCAACTCTAGTGAATAACCTTGTACACGTTAAACACAGAAAATAAAGGAAAAAAACGGAAAATAGAATTATTGTTACTTAAACACGAGAACAATAATGTTAGGCATTCACCAACTGGTGAAACATAGCTTAGTAATGCCAGAGGGTTAGATGAGAGGACATCCATAGTCCAATGATACCACCCTGAGATATGGATGGTTATTGTTACAATTGTTAAATAAATCAATAATGTAATGTGTATTTGTTTCACATGATTTAGGGGACACTGTAAAACCAAGATCACTTCAGCTCATTGAGGTGGTCTGGTGCAGGGACCCTGTTCATGTAACCCTGCAACAGTAATTATTGCAGTTTCTGAGAAACTGCAATGATTTCCTTGTAAGGGTAACACTGCCTCTAGTGGCTGTCAATCAGAAGTCACTAGATGTAGTGCCTGGTGGTTAGTCTACTTTTGCTCACCTATCTGACGCTGGACATCCTCACATACTGCATGAGGATATCCAGCATCAGTCAATTCCCCATAGGAAAGCATTGCAGCAGTGCTTTTCAATTGGGAGGGCCTGATGTGCTTGTGGAGTTTGCTGTGCCTGCGCATTCGCACCCCCTCATCGTTTAATGTTTTAGGAGGCAAAGTGCCCAGCCTGCGCTGAGGGAAATTGGCACTAAAATCATGTAAGTACAGTAAGGGTTTATTAACCCTCACACTGCATGGGAGGTGGGATTTAATGAAAATAACCTTTTTTAGACATTTAGTAACCTGAGAATAAGTTCTTACTGAGTTTTATATCAGACAATTGAACAAGTAGTAACATTAAGTAAGATTGCATTGGAGGTGTAAGGTGCATCCTTTATAGCATATATATATATATATTACCTAGCATACTAAAATTCTGGCACACCCCCCAAAAAAGTGCATTAAAAAAAATTAGCTTATTTCTATACAAAACTCATGTTTGGAAAAATCATTTTAAGTAAAGATTTTTCTACAATTCCCTATCCATTTTTTTCAGGTAAGAAAAAAAAATTGAACATTAAGACATGCATTCGGATTCCGGATATATGTATATTATTTGGATTTGGATATATATATATATATATATAATGCCAGGATGGGGTGATTAAAGGACAGATACACCACACATGCATAAAAACAAACTTCCAGCAGACATTTCAAGCACTTCTCCACACCTCGACAGAACTTTTTATTTTAAAGATCATGGCATGTTTTACCACCTTGAGAGCAGTTTAAAAGCTGATTCTCACTACGGAACTTGCTGGCGATATATAAATAATAAAATAATAATAATAATAATTCTTGAGAATGTGTTTAGACTGAGCTGTGATGTGTCATGATATTGTCATTTTTAAATTGGTATTTAGTAAAAGACAGCTGGGGTCTTCTGGTTATTTAGCAACATAAAAGGGCAGATAGATGTGGAAATGCAATTGTATAGTTTGCCATATAATTATTTAACTTTCATTTCTTTAAAAGATTGACATAGGTCTGGAGATTTTTAAAAAATATATATGAGCACTGCACCCCCCATGTCGCCCCAAATATCTTTTTTTTTAAAATGTTATAACTTATTGGAAAATCTGAAAAGAACATTTGGAAGAGTAAAGACCATGCTGTGCAGCTTTTTTTTTTTTGGAAAACCTAAATAAAATGATGAATAAAGTAACACTGTTCATTTAAATCTAGACCTAGTTGGCAAAGTAGTGTTGAATGGATCATGTAATAATTTTTTTTTTACAAATTTGATTTTTTTTCTTTTTTTTATACTTTTTTTTTAATACTTTTTTTTTATACTTTTGGTCATGTCCTAAGTCTGCATATTCCATGAGACACATAAGAAATGTCTATAATTCTGGGGAAAAGTGTTCTATGGTTACGGGTAAAATTTTCCTACCTTTTGCTCCATGTTTAAGAACTATACTTGAATTGCTAATAAACTTTATTATTTTTGGTGACCACTAATGACTACCAAAGTAGGAATGAAAGTTATGAGTGCCCAATGAGTAAAATCACACGCTAAAATATCTGATATATCCTAGGATTTTGTAAGAGGATGTATTTACATAAATGTGTTTAACTGTTACATTTTTGATTAGTTTATTAAATATATATGAATCAGCAGAAGGATATTGGAATCTGAAAGGCTGTTTTAACTCTTGTTTATGGTGTCTTGAAAGAACATAAACTATATAAGTGATTTAACATCAAAATACATTTCTATGTATCTCATTGAGTTTTTTATGCTTGAAATGCAAGCAGCGTGCTAGAACCAGATTTTTGTTATTATTGATTTAACATAACATCAAGCTGAGGGTCTCAGGTAAATATTATAATTTACTCCAGTTGGTTGTTATACATTTTCCCCAGGTGGTACAAACCTTGTATAATGCAAATATATATCACAGCTTGTATTCGTAAACCGAATGCGTGTCTTAATGTTCATTTTTTTTTCTTACCTGAAAAAAATGGATTGGGAATTGTAGAAAAATCTTTACTTAACATTATTTTTCCAAACATGAGTTTGGTATAGAAATAAGCTGATTTATTTAATGCATTTTTTAGGGAGGCGTGCCAGAATTTTAGTATGCTAGTTAATATCAAGCACATATCTTTCTAGAACGCTCATGTTATAGTTACAAATTAAATGTTCAATATGCTCAACACTATAAAACATTAATTGCTATTGACACTCTCGTGGAGAAATTGCTTGATAGTTTGTATAAACTGGACCTTTACCATTGTGTGTCACTTCTCATTAGCCGTCAACATGTTTTTTGTTATTCTTCAAACAAATGACAAAATAAACCCCACAATTCTGAAATTTATAATCTTTTATTTTTATTCTACTTATTATTGTGTGCTGACAACAAGTAGTTGATATGTTATGAAAAAAGAATAAAAGGTCAAACTTGCAATTAAGCATGTTTTTAATTATCTCATTAGCTTTTTCTGCTATATTTTAAAACAAAATGAACAAAATATTAAAATGAACAAAATATCTTAAAACAAAAATACTTATCTGCCTCCTTCATTGTAAACCACAGTTTATGATATTGCCACAACATTTTGGACAGCTGTTTGGAATTTAATTTAAAAAGACACTCTACTGCCAAATACTTCCATTTGGGTAATATCTAAAAACAGCTTAAAAAACCTGCAGTCTTGCAACCCTGCCCAGACTTTCTGTGGCTGTCCAATCACAGACTTCCCAATGTAGCTCAAAAGGAAGTCTTTGCAATTCCTATTGAAATCTGCACTTTTTGCAAAATGGGAAAAAAAACACCCTCTTCACACATAGAAACATAGAAACATAGAATGTGACGGCAGATAAGAACCATTCGGCCCATCTAGTCTGCCCAATTTTCTAAATACTTTCATTAGTCCCTGGCCTTATGTTATAGTTAGGATAGCCTTATGCCTATCCCACGCATGCTTAAACCCCTTTACTGTGTTAACATCTACCACTTCAGCTGGAAGGCTATTCCATGCATCCACTACCCTCTCAGTAAAGTAATACTTCCTGATATTATTTTTACACCTTTGTCCCTCTAATTTAAGACTATGTCCTCTTGTTGTGGTAGTTTTTCTTCTTTTAAATATAGTCTCCTCCTTTACTGTGTTGATTCCCTTTATATATTTAAATGTTTCTATCATATCCCCCCTGTCTCGTCTTTCCTCCAAGCTATACATGTTAAGATCCTTTAACCTTTCCTGGTAAGTTTTATCCTGCAATCCATGAACCAGTTTAGTAGCCCTTCTCTGAACCCTCTCTAAGGTATCAATATCCTTCTGAAGATACGGTCTCCAGTACTGTGTACAATACTCCAAGTGAGGTCTCACCAGTGTTCTGTACAATGGCATGATCACTTCCCTCTTTCTACTGCTAATACCTCTCCCTATACAACCAAGCATTCTGCTAGCATTTCCTGCTGCTCTATTACAATGTCTGCCTACCTTTAAGTCATTAGAAATAATCACCCCTAAATCCCTTTCCTCAATTGTTGAGGTTAGGACTCTATCAAATATTCTGTACTCTGCCCTTGGGTTTTTACGTCCAAGATGCATTATCTTGCACTTATCCATATTAAATGTCAGTTGCCACAATTCTGACCATTTTTCTAGTTTACCTAAATCATTTGTCATTTGGCTTATCCCTCCTGGAACATCAACCCTGTTACATATCTTAGTATCATCAGCAAAAAGACATACCTTACCATCAAGACCTTCTGCAATATCACTAATAAAAATATTAAAGAGAATGGGTCCAAGTACAAATCCCTGAGGTACCCCACTGGTGACAAGTCCAAGCTTTTCCGCAAGCTGAAGTGCTTTAGGGGTCTGGAGTGTCAATTTAATGTTAAAACAGACAGCTACCACCTAATATAACTTTTACATGAATTGTTGAAGATAATTTTCATACATGATTAGTTCAACTAAATTGCAACACGTTAAGAGAGTGCAAGATAAAATACACTTTTGCTTTTTATTACTGCACTGTAATTAAAGGAAAACTATATTGCCAGGAAAACAAAAATTTTTTTTGGCACTATGGCTTCCCCCACTGTCAAGACCCCTCCTCCCCTCCCCCCCACATGGTGCAGAAGGGGTTAATAATGTCCCTTGGCGCTGGCTCAACTCCGACCATGCTCCTCCCCCCCAACGAGGAAGACCAATGCACATGCACAGCAATGGCCGCGCTCACATTAAGATTCCCCATAGGAAAGCATTATTCTATGCTTTCCAATAGGGAATACAGTGACACTGGAAGTTCTAATGCATAGCGTGAGGATGTCCAGCATCATTTAGTCGCCTTCAAGCTCGGAAGTCCCTCTAGTGGCTGTCTGGTAGAGAAGGAGTTAACCCTAGCATCTAATTATTGCAGTTTATAAAAACTGCAGTCATTACATGCTCAGGGTTAAGGGTGATGGGACATTGCAACCAGACCACTTCAATGAGCTGAAGTGGTCTTGGTGCCTACAGTGTCCTTTTAATAATTTGATTGTTAAAAAGAGTAAAACAAAAATTAACAAAGGAAATGACTATTTGATTATTATGTCAAAAATTAATTTAAGTTCATTTTTTAAATTTATTCTCTTACCATCTGTGCAAAATGTTGTTTTGTTTTTTAATTCTTTTGAAGGATGATGTAGATTTTACAATGATTATGATTTTACAATGATTATATAAAACTTCCATAGTGGAGACTGATACACCATCCCAAGTAAAGACCTGCAAGCTTGCACTTAAATTCTACTTAGTTAGCCATATACTGTTTTCTTGTAAAGCATTTTGTGCAACGTGATCTACAATAATCAGTTTTGTGAACTGAAATGTTCACCATTCATAATAACCTAATGTCGATTTCTAGACACAATTTCAGTCTCTTTTCTGTGATGAATAATCGTATTAGCTTATGAGTGCAAGAGAAGAGACAGCAGGCTTCCCAGCACCACGGAGAGCTCCTCTAATGAGAGCTCTCAAGTAGAACCACAATTTATACTTGTCTTTTTATATTCCAGTACTGGTTAGATTTGAATTGGTTCAGACATTGTATTGGAGAAATTCAGAACTCATAAAACATATCATTACTCTTGTCAATGTGAACATAAAATGTGCAAAAATATTTAAGGCATATAATTTCATTAGAGAATGACAGTTTCTTTAACTGTAATATATTATTCATGCATTATTAACTGACTATTCAAAAGTATTTATCATATTGTAACATTACAATATCCAGTGCTAATTTAAAACAGATCAAATGTCACAATTTTGCAATTTAACCCATTAAGAATGATAGCTTTTTGGTGCTTTAATGTGTTAAGGACCAGAATAACCCATTTCATGCCACTGAGACCTACCTCACATCCCTGCTCTCTAATTCTCTTTCACCCAGAGGATCAATAAAAAGCATGCTCTCACACATTGTACAACCCCTTCTATGCACACTACCATTGATCTAACACTCTTCCCTCCCAGACAATCATTTCTTTGTCTTCATTTTACGTCTCTCCTTTCTGCCTTCTCATGCTACCACAGCACTTGTTGGAAATCTGCCTCCCATCTCAGTACCTTGCGTGTTATAATTTGCAGTTTTTGCCTGTTTGAAGCCTTTACGATGTTTGGAGATCAAAGGAACTACAAAGGTCCATTTTCACTCCCACCTGGATCCAAGTCTTGTGTAATAGCATCCGGCTTCAGTAAGGAGATTGCTGCAAAGGCCATTGACGGACAGCCAGTATGGTGGCAAAAGAAAATGTAAACTCTTCTAATACTGGTTTCATAATGATGGACACCCTCAACTATTCACTTCTCACCATGAAATGTCACTTCATCAAAGTAACGGGGCTCATCCGTTAGAAGTAAAATGGAAAAAATAAACAGAGAAAAGGACTAAGCAGGAAGCTTACACACACAGTCAGCCTGAAGAAGAGTGAATTCGAGCAATTACGTTTAAAGGCATTCTTGCCAGGGCTGTCTTTAACGTGGGGCAAATGGGGCAGCTGCCCGGGCCAAGTTACTCCTAAGGAAGCCCACCGGGTGGCCCATGCACAAAGGGCGACCCAGTGGGCTTCTGTCAGCAGGGGCCCGGTCGAGTGATGAGCCGCTTTAACATTGCAACCGGGCTACTTGCTTTTCAGCAGCCGCTGGGAGGAAGTGACGTGCGCACACAAAGAGAGGAGCGCGTGCGGGAAAGAAGAGTAGGCAGAGTGGAGGGGGCCTGGCCAAGAGAGCCAGACCCCAACTCCCAACATCTTCAGCCACCAGCAGGAAAGCCAGCCTCCAAGGTAGGAAACTGGAGGGTGGGTTTAAAAGTTGTGTGTGTATGCCTGTGTGTATGTCAGTATGTCTGCCTGTGTGTGTCAGTATGTCTGTCAGTGTGTGTGTGTCAGTATATCTGTTTGTGTGTGTCAGTATATCTGTGTATCAGGATGTCTGTCAGTGTGTGTGTCAATATGTCTGTCTGTGTGTGTGTGTGTGTCAGTATGTCTGCCTGTGTGTGTCAGTATATCTGTGTGTGTGCCAGTATGTCTGTCAGTGTGTGTATCAGTATGTCTGTCAGTGTGCATCAGTATGTCTGCGTGTGTGCGTGTGTGTGTCAGTTTGCCTGTCTCTATATGTGCCAGTATATCTGGGAGTATGTGTTAGTGTATATATATGTGTGTGTATCTGTATGTTGTCTTTTTGTGTTTCAGTGTATCTATGTGTGTGTCTGTGTATTTGCATGTGTGTCAGGTTGTGTATCTGTGTGTCAGTGTATATATGTGTCTGTATAACTACATGTGTGCCCGTGTGTATATCTGTATGTCTGCACGTGTTTCAGTGTGTGTATATCTCTGTATGTGTGTATATGTGCATACATCTCAGCATTCACACACTAACACTACACACAAATACACACCTGCATTCAAACTTCAACACTACACATAAGTACATGCTTGCAGTCACGCCAACACCACATACAAACATAGTCCATACAAAAACCTGTTTACATTCAAACATACAAAAACTGCTTAATGCTAAATACAAACCTGCAAACATGAGTAAATTGTAGAGCCCCAGCTGTCAATGCATTTCTGGAGTTGCACGACAGATGGGGATCTACCTTTTAATCACCCGTGCGATAGGGAGGCCCAAAAAAATTCTTGCACCTCTGTACTTTAGGTCCACCACTGAGTTGGGGTGGAGCACATGATTGCACTCCTGGGAGGGGGGGGACACGGTTCAGGGGGCCCAAGCAAATGCTTTTTCCAGGGTCCAGTCAATATTAAAGATGGCCCTGATTCTTGCAGTGAACCACTTTTGGTTGGTGGTGACGAGGGAAACAAAATTATTAGAAGGAGAAAACAAGCATAAAGTGTAGAATGCAATCAGCAGTGTGAAGAGTCCATAGCGACTGTTAAAGAGGCAAGGGTAAGTGAATCGCCTCTTATGGAGACTACTTTAATGTGGTACAATACACCTTTAGTCAAACATACTGCAAATGATGCACACATAATAAGCTTTAGCAACAGGTAATCCAGAATATTAGACCAAGGGATATGACATAAGACCTGCAACTCAACATCCTCATAAACAGAACAATATTGTGGCAGTTGCAGTTAAATAAAAGTTGTCATTCATTTTTACTATGATTTAAAATAGATTACATGTGTATATATCAGAAGAAAAGCCATGGTCAGAAGAACAGAGGTACACCGTTTTGATAAAGCTAGCCAAGGTCAGGAGAACAGAGGTACCACAGTATTGATAAAGCTAGCCAAGATCAGGAGAAGTGAGGTACACAGTATTGATAAAGCTAGCCAAGGTCAGGAGAACAGAGGTACACAGTATTGATAAAGCTAGCCAAGGTCAAGAGAACAGAGGTACACAGTATTGATAAAGCTAGCCAAGGTCAGGAGAACAGAGGTACACAGTATTGGTAAAGCTCGCCAAGGTCAGGAGAAGAGAGGTACACAGTATTGATAAAGCTAGCCAAGGTCAGGAGAAGAGAGGTACACAGTATTGATAAAGCTAGCCAAGGTCAGGAGAACAGAGGTACACAGTATTGATAAAGTTAGCCAAGGTCAAGAGAACAGAGGTACACAGTATTGATGAAGCTAGCCAAGGTCAGGAGAACAGAGTACACAGTATTGATCAAGCAATCAAGGTCAGGAGAACAGAGGTACACAGTATTGATAAAGCTAGCCAAGGTCAGGAGAACAGAGGTACACGGTATTGATAAAGCTAGCCAAGGTCAGGAGAAGAGAGGTACACAGTATTGATAAAGCTTGCCAAGGTCAGGAGAAGTGAGGTACACAGTATTGATAAAGCTAGCCAAGGTCAAGAGAGGAGAGGTGCACAGTATTGATAAAGCTAGCCAAGGTCAGGAGAGGAGAGGTGCACAGTATTGATAAAGCCAGCCAAGATCAGGAGAAGAGAGGTACACAGTATTGCTAAAGCTAGCCAAGGTCAAGATTGCAAATGTACATGTGGTCAAAACAATCCGAAGTAGGCTATATCAGAAAAACACTCAAGAATAAGAGTGCGTTGATCAGGAACCAAAGTGAAACTCCAACAGTGCAACAAGAATGTGGAGGGGGTTTAAATAAATAACAAAACTTGCTTATTGGCCACCATTATTATTGTAATACCAAAATGTACAATTTACTGATAGCAGAAAAAGTTGGAATCCGTACTCTCATCACCTGCAGATTTCAATGCACTGTACCTAGGGCTGGCAAACCCCTAATCCAGATATTAACACCAAAGAAGTCCAGGCACTCAAGGTCTTCATACATCAGCAAATGTATTGGAACAACAAGACAGATACAGCAACGTTTCGATCCCTTTAGGTTGATAAAGATCCCTGAAGGGATTGAAATGTTGCTATATCTGTCATGTTTTTTCCAATAAATCTGCTGATGTATGAAGACCTTGAGTGCCTGGACTGCTTTGGTGTTACAAAACATACAATGTAGGTATATCACATATGACGCAGTAATTACAAATTACTTCAGTTCATGAGGATGGGCAAAATGATGCAGGGAAAGAACCAATGTGGCAGAGAGCATCACAGAGAAAAAGTATAAACTCTATATTTATACATGATATATGTTTTTAAATAAATGATTATTTAAATATAGAGTTTTTTACATACCCTCCTGTTTTCCCTCTCTTACCTTTTGTTTTTCACTGACATCAATCATCTGTTTTACCATCAATCATCCCCCCCCCTTTTTTTTTTAATGCCATGGGCAGAACTCCAAATATTGAATCAGACAAACACGTTTGGTCCTTGAGTTAGTTGTTTGCCAGTTTAAATTACTGTATGGCACTTCAGAGTTATGGTATTTTGCCAAACAGTCAATCGTCCTGATTTCGGATTAATTGCCATCCGGCCAAAAATTGGCCAAATAAAATACACAAGTCTAGTGGTTTGAAAGGAGCTAAAAGAATAGGAAAATAGTAAAAGAAACAATTATCATTTAACATACAACTGAACACAGATTAAACTTTAACAACAGGGAATCCAGGATTTTCAACCAAGGAACAGGACATAAATCCCTACAACTCCTTATATACAAGGAAGCATCATGGCAGCTACAGTTAAGTGAAAGCTGTTATCAATGTTTACTATTATTTAAAATAGCTTACATGTATTTTAGCCTCTGAGTAAATTCATAGGAATAAGTAAATATACCCACATTGAAGTCCTCTTTGGTTGGAAGCACTGTTTATCTGAAGACCATTCACGTAATCAAGAGTTAGTGTGCCTTCTAGAGTCCTGACATCTACCCAAGAGCTGGCCATCTCAAAAATGTATTGTGAGCTAGTTTCAGACCTTCATGGCATGCATTAACTTAACAGATAAGCGATGCTTCTAACGAGGGCTAAAGATGGCCACCACCACATGGTAAGGATAATCCAGGAAATACTCTAAAAAGTTATTATTCAGTTATTATTCATTTAGTATTCATTATTAACTAATAAATAGCATGGTTATATCCAATATTGTTTTTTTTATTTTCAATAATAATCTAAATGATGACAACTTTCCTTTAAACAGCAACTGCAGAACTACCTAAAGCCTATCCATTACTTGCAGCAAGGGTAAGAATCCGCATATTTTGAAATTTATTTAATGGCATGTGTGAAATAATCTTCTGCGTGAATTAACCCTCTTTTGTGTTTTGCAGAATCTATGCTACATCAAAGCTAGGGAATCTCCTAAGCAGGAAGCATTCGGATGCCGAGATGGCTAGCTTTTCAGACAAGTTATCTGCTTATATGTATGATCAAAGAGAAGGAACTGAGGAAAGCTGTGACCTTATAGGCAACAATGCTGAAAGAATAAGTATGTCATATTCAACATAGTACAAAATAACCTTTCATGCAAGCACTTGCCAGAGATCTGGCTACCACAATGTAAAAATGCAATTTTATACTCTTTAAAGTGACAAGAAGTCATGTTAGGCATGACAGTTGCACTTTATACAGTAAATGTAATTCTGCAGTATATACACTTAAAGTCAATGAGCATATTATTCCTCATAACAGATATGACAGCACTATGTAACATATCTACAGGAATATCATAGATCTTAGCAAAATTGTTTTGATGTTCTAGCCAACAAAGTATATTTACATTATTGTGTTCGTTCCTTTGTGAATTCTTGAATATTGTAAGGTTTGACGACAGATGGAATTTATATTGAGCAATCAACAATTAATTATAGTTAAAGCCTTTAAATCTCTTGTAAAATGAAATCTTTGAAGAGAAATGGCAGGGGGACAACAATTTATCAACTCACCCTTGAAAACGGCAAACTCTTAAGAATGGCAAAAATAGCTGCTTTAAACTCATTAAATTGCAATTTCTTCTGAGTGGCCCTACATCCTAGATCTTTTTTATTCATTAAATTGTAGTCAGATTAAATATTCTTGAATCAAAAAGGTAACAATATGTGTATATAACATATTTACCCCGATGAACAGAATTAGGTCCTTTCAACAAAAAGAAATGGTCAAAAGAAAGGTCGTGGCCAAAAGAGGGCAGAATAAGAAGGAGAATTAAAAGAAAACATTTTTAATTTGAATAATGTATCTATCAATAAACATTACATTAATGTACTAGAGAAAAAAAAATATGTACCAAGTAACAATAACTCTTAATTTCTCTATAGATGTGCAGAAATCTGTACGGAAAATTAAACATTTTTAAAATAGAAACAAGAAGATTCAATTTCTCAAAATCAAGATAACAACAAATTAAATTAAAAAAAAATAGAAAAAAGTCAAATCTTCATCCTTTTCATCCTTATTTAGAAACTTTTATTAATCTGGTGTGCACAGCAGAAAAAAATGTATTCAGACAAATAATTTTTACCAAAAATGTAATTCATTTTGGACCTCCAACACTCATTCAGTTGATGCCTTAACTCGCCTCAATATTGTCAACGAAAATTATTCTGGAAAACACTTTGGGCAAACAAAAAAGGGAGCAAAAAGGGGCCAAAATAGTGTACTGCACAATATAATATTATTATGTATCTATTTTGCAATACACTGATATGTGCATTTTTCTGTAACTTGATTCACCGATCAAATGGGGAAAAAGTAACCGATATAGAGATAAAGAGGAGGATGTCAGGATGGACTAAGCCCTAGCATGCAGAGCTCAAGTCAGAATGAGGAAAGGTAGAAAAGAAGATAGAGCATATTGATTCTTAGGATTGGCAGACTTAATGCAATATGGAAATACATAGTAGAAACAAGAGACAAGCCAAGGTCAGGAAAACAGAAGTACACAGTATTGATAAAGCTGGCCAAGGTTAGGATTAGAAATGTACATGTGGTCAAAAAAAATGAAGAAGGATACAACAGAATAACACACAAGAATAAGGATGCGGTGATCAGGAAACAAAAGAAAACACCAACGGTGCAACAAATAGAATGTGCAGGGGTTTAAATAGGCAACAAAACATGCCTATTAGCATTGCACATAAGACGCAAGAATGCTTGGGTCACTTTTGCATCAACTGTTTTACATCATAAAATGACATGGGATAGCAGCATTACAAATGACTTCAAATCGTGAGAAGTTAGCAAAATGGTGCAGGGGAGGCACCAACGTGGCAGGTAGTGTGACAGAGGAGCAGTATAAACTCTATTTATATATTATACATGTTTCTAAATATATTTCCTCCTGTTTTTTTCTCTGCCATCTAGCATTGTTTTTACTATCAATCAACCCCTTTTTCATATGTTCCTGGAGCAGATCTTTAACATTTGAATCAAACAAACAAATCTGGCCATCGAGCTAGTGGTTTGCCAGGTTACAGATCCGTATAGCACTTCGGAGTTCTGGAATTTGGTCAAACAGACGATTGGTCTGAATTTGGATTAAATGCAATCTGGCTGAAATCAAACACGTCTAGTGGTTTAAAAGGAGCTAAAATAAATTAACAAACACATAGTAAAATAAACATAAATAATTTAACTAATCAAGAACTGAAGAAAAGGGGTGATATAGCAATTTAAAAAGCTGGTAGGGTTAAAACTACTATTATTATGTCAAGAGAATGTTATTTAGAGGAAGCAGGAAATGTATTCAGATTAATTAATGCAATTAAAGGTAAATCATGTAGATAAATCAAATAATGCAATAAACAAATGTAATTTGCAATACTAATAAAATTAATAGATATCTCAACTATAGAGGTAAAACTAATAAGAACTTTTAAAACATTCCTTTTCTATTTTTGGATCCTTTATTAAGAAATACATTTCTGATACAGCCCCTTTATTATTTTTAGGAATGCACAAGATTTAAAAAATATATTGGTACCATGTCTGCTACCACAAATCATCAGAAATAAAGAAAACATAACTTGAGTACAGGTTTAAATAAGTGCCATAACTGCAAACATTAAAAAACAGCAAAAATATAGTGTTAAAAAGACACTCCACTGCCCCTCCCCAAATATTAAAGAAATCAGTATTAAGTAGATATACCCCATTGATAACATGCATGCATTTAATTATGCATTTTTCATTGAGGGTATATTTAACAATCACTTAGACAAACTGCACATCACTTGTCTGCAGTCTCTGTAAGCCCTCTCCTTGTTCCCTAAGCCAGACTTTATGTGGGTGCCCAATCGTTAGTCTTAGTGAGGCAGGTACTCTGGACAATTGCTGCCTCTTGAGTTTAGCTCCACAAAACTAGACAAACCAGGAAGTAACAGGACTAATATGTATAAGTGCCAATTTCAATTGCAATCTGCCCTTCTTGTAAAATGAAAAAAAGAAGCTAAACTGCTTTACGTATTTGGAGTGTTCCTTTAAAGAAATATTTTGTAGCAATAAACCAGGCAAAATATTTGAAATAAAATCAAACATGTTTATCTCCTCTTCTACCTGTGTGGTAAAAATGATATTGGACAAACATAGAGATTTAAAAAAAAGAGAGAATTTAGAAACAAAATAACAAAACAAAATATAAACATACAGAGTATGAAAATAGAAAATATGAAATAAAAAAAATTAATAAAAAAATAAATTTATTAAGCATTCACCTAGTGGGCCCTCTTTTACAGGCCTACCCGAACACCGTTTGTGGCATACCACAACCGACTTATGCCACCACTACTATGACTCGACCTATTGTCCTCGACTACAACTATTTATATATTTGCACTCTGCACTTAATAATATTTACATATAAACAATACTATTTATGCACATTGAATTACATTTGAATGCATGTTAACATGAATTGCACTGCTACAGATTTCATTGAAATGCTTATACGCATTATCTTCTCCAAGATTTAAAATACAAAATCAGTATGAAAATGGAAATGGATAGTGTAACAAACTCCCCTTTCCAAGTGAGTTTGCCACGAGTTCCTGGAGGAGCCTGCTTGCCAGCCTCCTGCCCACCGACTATGGACCCTATAAAATGTGATATTAAAGTCTCCATTCGTTTGGACTACATAGTTCTGGAACCGAACAGCTGCACGAACTGGAGACCACCCTGGAGCTGGCTAAGCCTAATTCCTAATTTCCACCTCAGTGTTCTAAGTGTTCGTCTGGGTGGCTGCAATTCCACCAATTATCTCCCAGGCACAGAGGAGGGATTATCTGATTATGAATGGGAGTGTCCTGGTTCTGAGAGCCAATGTAATTGTGTATTTGTTTCTACTGTGGTTTACTCTCAGGTCTGGGGGGGAGGGGGAGGGGTGCCTCTTGCATGGGGACCTGCATAAAAGGCCAGTTGGGGCTGCCATTAAACAGTGTTCCAGCTTGTACTCCCAGAACTATGTGTCGTCTGGATGGTTCTCTGTTCCAGCTAGGAAGTGGTCCTTGGTGGAGGTACCCAGCCAGGGGTATAGGGAGCTCCGTTACAGATGGTTATAGATATATATGGGTTTAAGGATTCACAAACTGGTAAATAAAAGAAATGAATACATATAAACAGTAATGGAATCAGTCATATATTTGAAAGTAATTTAATGTAAAATATAAAATGTTTCATCAAAGTAGAGATTTTAAAATCTTTTTTTATCGTAACTTGTGGATTTATGTTATATGCTATGCAAATGATTACTCTAGTACGCAAATGTCAGATAAAAGTGTTCCTTTAGGTAAAACATGTCACTGAAATCCCCTATAGGGAAGCAATGATTTAAAGAACTGGGACAAAGCATGATGCCTTATAGGCTAGGTGGTAGATTGTACTAGACGATGCAGCATTACCAAGGATACAGAATATTTATAACATATAAATAAATAACTGCATTGAAAAGTAATTGCATTTTAAACCTTTTCATTTTCAGAATTCATTCCAGATTTTACACAGTTATTGCAAGGACAATACATTATTCAACAATCTGTATGTAGGTATATATATATGTATGTATGTGTATATATATACACATCCTGTAGCGCCCTGATAATGTGTGTAGCATATCTGGTTTCATATATGTATATTATATATATATATATATATATATATATATATATATTTATTTATTTCTGAGAATACACACTGACTCCCTTGGTCTTTTTTTGCATTTTCTGTATTTGAGGAATCCTTATGTTTTCTACAATATGTTTGGAGTAGGCAAATAGTAATTTTAAGCGAAAATAATTTTTCTAGGTAAATAGTTATTTGATCTTTAAAATTAATTGGATAGCAGATGTCACTTCTCCATGTGCCTAGGTGCCTATTGGTAACAGGGGCCTCTTTCCAAGGGTGCAGGTGTCCCTTTCCTAGGGTACATGTTTGTGTTTTGGTGAGCAGGGGCAACTTTTTCTGTGTTGCCTGGGCACCTACTGTCTATCAGTGGCAATTTGCTGGGATGCCTGGGAGCCAATTGACGAGCATGGGCCACTTTCTCATGGGTTGCCTGGGAGCCTACTGATTACCATGAACCACTTTCCAGCACACAGGGAAGCAAGTGCCATATTCCTTAAAGGGAAGGTGGGTATTGGTGGCCAAGGGCCACTTTTCTGGGGTACCTGGCACCTACTGGCAAACTGGCCATTTTGTATTGGTGAGCAAGTCCCATTGTTCTTTAGAGGCTGGGCCTCTATTTGAAAACAGGAGACACTTTCCCCACCTGTTAGCAAACAGGGGCCACCCTCCTGAATCACCTCGGGAATTGGTAAGTAAGGGCCACCTTCCTGGGAGTTCCTTGTTGCTTATTTGTGAGCAGGTGACACTTTATTTAACGTTTTGCTAGGTGGTTAACAGAAACCAAAAGGTCACTGTCCGAGGATGACTGGATGTTTATTGCTGAACAGGGAGCAATTTCTAGGGTTGTTTGTGAAAAGGGGCAAGTATCCCTTTGTTGCATGGGCACTTGCTACTTAGTTATCACTAGGCTGTAATGTAAACACTCCATTTTCTCTAAAAAGACAGTGTTTACTGCAAAAGGCAATAGCTATAAAACCCGAAATCCAACAAAAGATTCAAAATGAATCATGGCTTTGTTGTGAATCAAAATGGTATCACATATTTGGTAGTGATTTTAATGAATAAATTAGACAATCTCTAGCAAGCAAATTACTTGCCTATAATTAAAGAACATTAGAAAAACTTAACAGATTGGAAAAATGTGTTAGTTTCCTTGATGGGCAGGATAAATATAAGCGAAGCTTATGCATTTCCCAAATGGTTATATTTACTACATATGATTCCTGTAAAAATGTCTGATTGTTATTGTGATCATTTCCAAAAAATTATAGAAAATGTTATATGGACGGAGGAAAAAACAAGAATCTCTAGAAAAATAATACTGACCACCAATGTGCTAATGATTATGCAAGCTCATAAATTTCAGGTTGATCTTTGCATACGGGAAGACTGGTATCTTATAGAATCCATTATATTTAATATTGAGAACCTAGAAAATGTTTTATGGATTCACCTTAAAGAGATGAAGGAAATAATGGAGAAAAATACTTTTAGAAAATTAAGCAATATTATTAATGCCTGGATTTTATTTAAGAAAAATGCATCAATGAAAGATAAAGTTCTTAAATCCACTTCACTAGCAAGAATTGAATATAAAATTTAAAACTCGAAATTTAAATCTCTTTTTTTTCTTTAATGTACTGTGTTCATTACTTGTTTGTTTGAAAAAAAAGATATATTGTTTTGTTTTATAAAAATGTATAAATATAAATTATTTGAAAATAATGATTCATGGGAATAAATCAAAGTCAACTTGTAGAACACTAATATCATGGTAAAAAGAGCTCCAATCACATTTGGAGATAGATGATTGGATAAAGAGTATGTTCTACCTAAAGAAAGTCACGCATTGTCTGAACTTACAGGAAACCCAACTTAAACTAAAACATAAATGGTACTTAAAAGGACACCATAGGCACTGTATCTGCTTCATCTCATTAAACTGGTTATAGTGTCTGGAGTCCTCTGGTACCATCATTTCTTTCAGCATTAAACAGTTTTTAAACTTTTAATGTTTTAATGCTAAACAAGAGTCCCCAGCAATCCATCCCCTCTGTGCTGCTTTGGCTAATAAGGAAGTATTAGCCTGAGCAGCAATAGGCAGCTGTGATTGTCTGAGAGTGTCAGCTGACTGCTTTTAGCCTGTCAGAGTTCCAACTGACAGTATGAATGGGTATGACAACAAGTGTGTAATCTCTGCCTTAGCTACACATACTACACATACATAAGGGGCCGGACTGTGGGTGGCCAGGGACTCTTATTTTGTGGCATACTGCATGAACAGGGTGCAACACTGAATGGAGGGACAGTGCCAAGGCACTCCAGGCACTATAACCAATTCAAAGAGATGAAAAGCTTATAGTGACTACAGTGTCCCTTTAATACCATCAATTTTAGCAAAATTTGACGATACAAACTCCCCATTATGTTGGAGCTGCGGTGAGCAAAATAGTACTTACCTACTTACCACCTATTTGGTGGTAATTTCTGATAAATGGAACATTATTTTTGTTTTAATTTCTAAAAATTTAAGAGAAGAGTAATTGCATCCCGATTAAGGTATTACTACACTTAGACATGGATGTATTAATATTACAAAATAGATATTTGACTACTTAGATTTTTTTAGCAATGAAAGTGATCATAGAAAGAAAATGTAAAACTGCTGATAAAATATGTTGGAGTGCAGTCAAGAATCAAGTAAATTATCAGTGTGTGATGGAAAAAGGCTTTTATATGAATTATCATACCTTGAAAAAAATATAATACTTTATGGAATTTGTGACAGTAAAACTTTCTGTAATTTAGATGTACCGTAAGGTAAATTTAATGTATTTGTTAATGGTTTACTATGTCTTTAATGTGTAAATGTTTTTTTTTTTTAAATATATCAATAAAGGGAAATATTTAAAAAAATAAATAAAAATATTTATTTTCATTGTCTGAGTTCAAAATAATTGTATTTTATATTGTAGTCATTACATAAGACATCTGAAATACCCTTTTACATTCATGGCAGTGGGAGGAGGTAGGGACATTTCAAAATTATTAACGTTTTGTGCAAAAATGCTGGATGCATGCATGGCAGATTTTGTTAGAAGGGAAGCAATTCATTATTATAATGCATCATGCTTGTACACATTGTCATAATTTATTTAGGCACATTATCAGTGCCAATGGTTGAATATTCATTCCTGACTCTCTCTATTTTCGGTACATGAGATGTGCTTAAAAATATCAATGACTTGTATGTACGTGGTGGGGAATCACGATGCAGCCTAGAACAAAACTAACCCCATTCAACCCCCAATAATGACAGACCACTTAGTATGGATGAAACAGGCCACATCATTTATTATCACAAACTAAATTGCTGCATAACACATCCATAACTTTATTTATTAAATCTCTTCTTTTTCTGTAACTAAAAATGTTAGACATAAATAGGCATAAATTAACATATATACATATATGACTCCACACATAGTCCTTGCCAACAAACATACAGTGGTTCCTAATCACTACCTCCTCTCATCTCCCCCCTCGTCATAAAAATTATATCTTTCCAATGTCCGCCATCAGCCGACCTTATCCACGCTCGATGGGCATGACACCTCAGGTAACCTAATGTTAACCGTTTGAAGCAGGGGAGGTTGAGACCTTAAAACTTGTTCATCTCATTCCATATACTTAAACATAACCCCTCAAACTCAATTGGCAAGGACATACGCCCGCCACAACCACGCTGTTTTACACCTAAAATCAGCGGGGTACCCCACCACAACCAGCCATGGCCTGTTCCATCACTTCATGCAGCACAAGATTAACCTAGTCCGACCTCCAGCAAGCGCACCCATCCCCTCGAGATAACTAGACCACATTTGGCAAAACCGTAAGGTGAACTGGAATCCCCCAAGCCAAGCTCAGAAACCCAGAGATGACAAAACCCCCGGTACCCGCAGGAGGCAGGACAGCTGACCCTGTATGAGGAGGAGCCACACCCCCTCATGTATCTGGTGCCAGACTACTGAACCTCCGCTCCCGAAGGCGTAAGATCCAATCACTTGCCCCCGCCTCCTGGTCCAAATTACACACGAGCATCCCACCATCCCCATTCCGGGGAGAGGGAAGACCATAACCGTGGAGAGAAATCCATTCGGAGACCGGCAGGGTGAACCTAAGGAACCCACAACCCTGACTCCCACCATTCGAGCCCCCAACCGGAATGAATGCCCCCTGAACTCCCCACCATCCTTAACCAGGAATTCGAGCCCAAAGTGGAACACCCCAACGAAATGGACGCAGGAGAGAAAACCTGTCTCCCAGAACCAAACAAGGGTGAGGAGGCAGAATAATCCAGG
The DNA here is from genome assembly GCA_933207985.1 of Pelobates cultripes. NCBI lineage: Eukaryota > Metazoa > Chordata > Amphibia > Anura > Pelobatidae > Pelobates > Pelobates cultripes. Next base: position 313,967,345 of record OW240913.1, on the reverse strand, counting down.
GGACGGAATAGCACTCCTAAGGAAAAACAGACAAATGAAGGAAACCCGGCACTGCCCCTGATTGGAACGGTATATTTCAGACAATCCTGGGAAACCACTATATCATGTCAGGAGCCAAACTATTACCCCGTCTACTTTAGGAGAATGCTGAAAGGCCAGGGTATGTCAACCCCGCAACATCCAAGAATTGCACAGATTCTATTGACGAATCAGCCAACCGCAACCGACTTACCCTTCACAACAAAAACAGCCGTCGAGTGGCGAAACCTAAGGGAAGTCCGTTCCAGCGCTTACTCAACTCCACTAAAACACCCTCCCACTTGTAGATGACCATAACATGAATGGGAAGCCGAGCCCTGCTAAAGGCAGAAATCACTGAGGAGGAGGTAAGACCTCCCCCACACTAACTTACACAGAACATAATCCCACCCACACATTCTTTCCCAACCAATCCCATGCATCTATCCCCACACTCCTACATGTGCCCTTGTCCGCTTAGCTGCGCTATCTCCCCAGGGCCTGGGTTACTGCTTTAAAAAGGTTTATATGCAGTCGTTGCTAAATAAATACATTTGGAGCTCCTGATTTATCAAAGTATTTTTGTCTTAATGTAAAGGACATAATGTGAAAGGCTACCTTAAATTAGGAGGTATTAGAAAAAAGAAGTCCATGATTAGGTGGACAAGAAAATCCCGAAAGTAAAAAAGAAAAGGGTGCTATTTAAAAAATTAAAACCTTGCATCCAATAATTATTTGTAAACTAAAGGATACTCCACTACCCTTCCCCCAAAACAAATAAATTTATTTTGTCTAGTAGATATACCCCCAATTAATTATTGTCTAGTAGATATAGCCCCAATGAAAACATGCATCCATTTCAGCAAGCCAAAGTGATTTATGGGTCTAGAGTGTCCCTTTAAAAATGATATATTCTTTACTAAAATATTACCCCTCAGCCCCAAACGCCCTTAACAGATGGAACCAAACATGTAGATGAGCAGTCTACTCCCAGAACCCCCAAGGAAACGTTCCCATCCGTCCCGATCACTCCAACCCTATTGTAGCGGGCCCCACGCCGCCTCAGAGATCGACCCACGGACCAGCTTCATCAGTCCTTTGGACCAAGCGACCACCTCTCCACTGCCCTATAATTTGACCTGAAGTACGTCCTATAGTGAACAAGATAGAGCATCGGCCATCACATTGGAAATACCCGGGCAAACCCCCTGACCAGCTGCCTTCAGACTCAAACGGATATGGCCTGGGCCACGGAACTCCGAAACGCCAAAACACTACCCCAAGAAAACAACGCAGCAGCAGAGTGCAGACATGCGACACTGACGGCCCCACACATAAGCGATATCGGGAGTAACTCTCGTGGAGGCCACCTAATCCTGACTGTCAGAAACACAGCCTGGAAACAATAACCCGCCGGGCATACCGGCAGCAGCCAGAAAACCAATTCCACAGGCGCCTTCATCAGCAAGGCCCCAGGGCCCCGCAGTCCAACACACGCAGACCGCTGCGCTGAGCCACCATCCCAAACCTAGCCCCTGGAAGGGAACGACAACAGAGTAAATAAGGAATCTGGCGATATCGACCCCGCTCCTCCATGGGCGTCATATCCCAAAGGGGAGACTCGCGGAGCAGACTTCAGGGGCACACTAAAAAGATCGGGAAGTAAGCTTATCAAGCTTTCTTGGTAAACTGGACCCACACCACCCAATGGAGTTCTCACATGGACTGAGGGTCTTGCATCGAGAGCACCCACGTCCCCTATCCCGACAGATTGCAGAGAGGACGAAAACGCACCGTGCTGAGGCACCAGAAGAGTCCTAAGTAAAACCAGAGGCTGAAGTCCATCCGGTCCCAGGCCAAGAAGGGTCGCACCGACAACCATTGACGAAAGTGCAAGACATACCTCAACCAACCCAGCTCATCCCAGGGACAATACGCTTTCCAGAGAGTGTCCTGACCGCAGAAACACGTGGTGAATTCTCGGGGAGCCCTCTCCCCAACCATGCTATCCAGAACACGGGTTGCATCTGAATATGCGTCATGGGGTGTATCCGACCACAGTATTCTCCCCACAACCCTCATGGAGGCCCTAATGTCCCTCTTAGTCAAGGGACCCCCGTGGCCGGAGGGAAAATACCTCCAATAAAAACCCCTACCCCCATCTGCTCCCTAGTATTTTGCGCAAGCCAAGCGGGCCATACCAGCTCAGCAGCACCCAGCGTCGCCGGACGCTGCAGGAAAGCATACTTAAACACATGACACATACTGAAAATGAAGGGGGTGGGGGAGCGGCGTCAATGTACCCTTTTTTTTTTTTTTTTTATTAATCTTCCTCATTGTATTCACTTTTTTTTTGTAATTTATTCCATTTGGTATTTTACAGTTCATTTCTTTCCTGTATTTTTTTTTTTTTGTGCTAAGAGGACCCGACTGAATAAAAGAAGGAACACGAAGCGCTAAAAAAAGTGGGAGGAAATGTACTCACTGGTTGAAGCCTGGTGATCGAAGCCCGGCACTGCACTCACTGAAGGCTGAGGCAAGGAAACAGTGGTTCCAGCATCTACAAAAGACATCAGCTGTGATCCAGGTGCCACCTGCTGGACGGATCCAGCAACTGCAGCAGTGTCCTGAGAAGAGAGCAGCAGAGAGGATGTGAGACCACGCCCCAGAGGAGATGGCTGAGGTAAGTGACCCGTGAGGGCCCATTCACCACACCACCCCCTCGCCGGCCGCCTGGAGAGCACCATCCACCGCACACTGCCCCCGGCCCGCGATCCAGTGCTGGCGGCCAGGGCAGATGGTGTGGAGGGAGACCGCTGAACAGTAGAGGCAGCGGGCCGCCTGGCAGTAGCAGGCCCTGTTGCAGAAGGCCGTGCCACGTGTAGTAGTTCTGGTGGTACCTCGGGCCCGGGCTCCACCTCCTCAACCGGGCCCGAGGAGTATTTTCTGGGGAAAGTCTGGCAGGCAGGTGGGAATGCCGGCCCATACCAGTGCGGCCCCCAAGGGCAGGGGACGCAGGGGAGGCAGCAGGGGGACCGCAGTGGGTGCTCCAGGGTGAGGGGGGGCGCGGGGAGGCCCACACCAGCAGCCATACCTCCATTAATGTTTGCAAATTGCTCCCCCTGTTGCCGGCCACCATCCAGCGCTGCAACAGCCCTGAGGGACGCCAGGATCGCCTCAATATCCATCCTTCAAGCTGTGAAGACTACAGGCTCAGGCAAACAAGAGCAGGAGGACAGGAAGCTGTTTGCTGGCCCGAATCCCAAGTGGCACTGAGGTAAGACCTCCCCCACACTAACTTACACAGAACATAATCCCACCCACACATTCTTTCCCAACCAATCCCATGCATCTATCCCCACACTCCTACATGTGCCCTTGTCCGCTTAGCTGCGCTATCTCCCCAGGGCCTGGGTTACTGCTTTAAAAAGGTTTATATGCAGTCGTTGCTAAATAAATACATTTGGAGCTCCTGATTTATCAAAGTATTTTTGTCTTAATGTAAAGGACATAATGTGAAAGGCTACCTTAAATTAGGAGGTATTAGAAAAAAGAAGTCCATGATTAGGTGGACAAGAAAATCCCGAAAGTAAAAAAGAAAAGGGTGCTATTTAAAAAATTAAAACCTTGCATCCAATAATTATTTGTAAACTAAAGGATACTCCACTACCCTTCCCCCAAAACAAATAAATTTATTTTGTCTAGTAGATATACCCCCAATTAATTATTGTCTAGTAGATATAGCCCCAATGAAAACATGCATCCATTTCAGCAAGCCAAAGTGATTTATGGGTCTAGAGTGTCCCTTTAAAAATGATATATTCTTTACTAAAATATTATTAATCTTTAATGATAACTTTCCCTTTTGGAAATAAACTGATCTACAGTTGCAAGAAAAAGTATGTGAACCCTTTGGAACAATATGGATTTCTGCACAAATTGGTCATAAAATGTGATCTGATCATCATCTAAGGCACAACAATAGACAATCACAGTCTGCTTAAACTATTAACACACAAAGAATGAAATGTTGCCATGTTTTTATTGAACATAGCATGTAAAAATTCACAGTGCAGGTGGAAAAAGTATGTGAACCCCTAGACTAATGACATCTCCAAGAGCTAATTGGAGTTAGATGTCAGCCAACTGGAGTCCAATCAATGAGATGAGATTGGAGGTGTTGGTTACAGCTGTCCTGTCCTATAAAAAACACACACCAGTTCTGGGTTTGCTTTTCACAAGAAGCATTGCCTGATGTGAATGATGCCTCGAACAAAAGAGCTCTCAGAAGACCTATGATTAAGAATTGTTGACTTGCATAAAGGTGGAAAGGGTTATGAAAGTATCTCCAAAAGCTTTGCTGTTCATCAGTCCACAGTAAGACAAATTGTCTATAAATGGAGAAAGTTCAGCACTGCTGCTACTCTCCCTAGGAGTGGCCGTCCTGTAAAGATGACTGCAAGAGCACAGCGCAGACTGCTCAATGAGGTGAAGAAGAATCCTAGAGTGTCAGCTAAAGACTTACAAAAGTCACTGGCAAATGCTAACATCCCTGTTAGCGAATCTACAATACGTAAAACACTAAACAAGAATGGATTTCATGGTAGGATACCACAGAGGAAGCCACTGCTGTCCAAACAAAACACTGCTGCATGTTTACAGTTTGCACAAGAGCACCTGGATGTTCCACAGCAGTACTGGCAAAATATTCTGTGGACAGATGAAACCAAAGTTGAGTTGTTTGGAAGAAACACACAACACCATGTGTGGTGAAAAAAAGGCACAGAACACCAACATCAAAACCTCATCCCAACTGTGAAGTATGGTGGTGGGGGCATCATGGTTTGGGGCTGCTTTGCTGCGTCAGGGCCTGGATGGATTGCTATCATCGAAGGAAAAATGAATTCCCAAGTTTATCAAGATATTTTGCAGGAGAACTTAAGGCCATCTGTCTACCAGCTGAAGCTCAACAGAAGATGAGTGTTGCAACAGGACAATGACCCAAAGCAGAGAAGTAAATCAACAACAGAATGGCTTAAACAGAAGAAAATACGCCTTCTGAAGTGGCCCAGTCAGAGTCCTGACCTCAACCCGATTGAGATGCTGTGGCATGACCTCAAGAAAGCGATTGACACCAGACATCCCAAGAATATTGCTGAACTGAAACAGTTCTGTAAAGAGTAATGGTCAAGAATTACTCCTGACCGTTGTGCACGTCTGATCTGCAACTACAGGAAACGTTTGGTTGAAGTTATTGCTGCCAAAGGAGGTTCAACCAGTTATTAAATCGAAGGGTTCACATACTTTTTCCACCTGCACTGTGAATGTTTACATGGTGTGTTCAATAACAACATGGCAACATTTCATTCTTTGTGTGTTATTAGTTTAAGCAGACGGTGATTGTCTATTGTTGTGACTTAGATGATGAACAGATCACATTTTATGACCAATTTGTGCAGAAATCCATATCATTCCAAAGGGTTCACATACTTTTTCTTGCAACTGTATGTGCTTTAATTTAATGACAATGACACATCCACTATAAAATTTACTGTTACAAAAGCTTTTTTTTTTCATTTAGAAAGTAAATGAATATCCCATATACACTGGTGACTTCTGTGCAGGAAGTTACTTATTAAACTTCTTGTTACAGAACAAACCTGTAATGTTAAGGTTTTATATTTAGCAGTAAAACAGCCAGTTTTGTAGCACATGAATAGCCCTATGACAAGATGGCAGAAAGGTAATTGCATACAAATGACAATAAATGAAAAAACAAAATGCAACAAATCCGGTAACAGATGCAATGCAATTATCAGAATTATTTCTTCACATTCTGAGGAATTTTTAAGAAGTCATGTGCCAATAGAAGTCTTTTGCTCCAACAATTAAAGTCATGGCTGTCTGTCTTCATATCGTCATATAGCAACGAGCAATGTTAGCCTGTTACCATACCTCCCAACATTTCAAATGGACAGAGAGAGACACTTTAATCGTAAGGGTATAAGTGGGGGTGTGGCCATGCATGGATAGCAATCTGATTTCTTAACACATGTATTATAGTTCAAACACACATTATGATAAGTATTATTGCTGTGGAGCTCTGTTATGCAGTCAGATAACGCAACAACATTGAGCTCCTAAAAAAGAGGGGCATAAGGATAGAAACGAAGCATTTGGGTCCAAAATAGGGACTGTCCCTGCTACATAGAGACACTAGGGAGGTATCTGTTACCTCCAGCACACAATTCTACTGTCCTGGTCTGATTTGGTCACATAGGGGTTATCAAAGTGTTGTGTTCTAAAAAGTGATCTAAAGTATGAAAAGTAAGGTAATCACCATGGAAACTATTGGAAACCACAAGCACATTCCATTATTGACCCCTCCCCTTTTAAATTTTCACACCTCATTTTAGAAAAAAAACACTTATAAATAACTCCTAATGCAGAAGCGATCCTGTGTGACCAAGGCTTGTCAGCTTGTTACCTTTGCCTTCCAGCTCTGCCACCTGGCGCTGATTAGGTCATGCCCCTGACGAGTAGAGGTGGGACCTAAAATGAGGTGGCAAAATCTAGCCCTGCACACCATGCCGATCTGCCTCTATCTGCAGTGCACCTAAGCATTTTGCACCCATCCAGGATCGGCTCTGCCCCAATATACCTTTAAACTACACTCTTCTGAAATGTATTTAAGTTGCTGTTCAGCAGGATTCTCAAACTCTGGTACCCTTGAAGTAGCTGAACTACAAAGAAAAAGATGGATATTTTTTTACAGTGTGTGCAAGATTAGCATCCACTATCAAAAGCATTTTTTTCTGCACAAAGCACCTTTAGTTCTAATTACAAAATGAAACAGTAAATAAGTAACAAATATGTTTGTTTGTCTATATAATTATTTATTGGTAGCAGAAGGAGCACATTCTGTACTGATTGCATTACCACATTATTTGTCACACCTTCTGTTTTGTTCATTGTACCTTTTTAAATGTGTTGAATAGGAGAGTTGGCAATACATCTTCTAACTACTTTGTAAAATCAATATATCACATTATTTGATTCAGATTTAATTTATTATAAGTGCCTAAGTCACAAAATGCTATTAGACACTTCCATTGACTTTTACTTCATGTGTTTATTTCCTATAATGCATCCTTATCTACTTATTTTGTGTGAATTCAGTCAGATTAAAATTTAAGTGATTGAATAGCTTCAAGAAGTGCTAACGTCTAAAAGCAACATTTGTATCCTAACAATAAAAAAAAAAAATGCAAGAAACTTTTTAAGGCAACATTCTGTTTTCCAACATGATTTTGTTTCTTCAACCAGTTCTGTCGGTTAAAAATGGAAACTCCCAAGAGTGGCACAGATTAGATCTGTTTGTATTGGATCCAGAGTTTTAATGAATCAATATGTCAGGCAACATTCTGCTCCACAAGGATTATCATGCCAGGCTCAAACTGAAAGCACAAAACTAACATCTCCCACAAACATCTTAAACCATTGTAAATGTATTGAGTAAAGCTTATAGTAGTTCTACAGAAGTAAGGTATGTTGTGCGGGAGCTTCAAAACCTATCATTATTTTATGATGATAATATCAAACACTTCTAAAGTTAGGCTATTTTTTACTGATCGTTTATTTAGTTCGGAAAGTAGTGTGACGAAACTCAACGTCTTAGTCATGAGCTATAGGAAAACATGGGATGTCACCTCAGAAATTGTTAAAGGTTCTCTTTTCTTCTTTGCTAAAAATCAAGAATCTCAATCCTTTATTTGTGTTAATTAAAAACTTCAATCTTTGCATTTAACACTAATTTGGGCTATCTGAAAAACCCACATAGTAAACCATTTATTTATTTATATTTATACCTCATATGTAGTTGCTGAGTGCATCTTGGGTGTATGCAGTGATGCTTGTGCCATGTGCGTTTAGTCAAAGCAAGAGAGTAATGGTTTAAAAAAAATTTTTGTACTATTACCCAGTCCAATCAAACTCATGCAGTGAAAGCAGAGCATTTCAATCAACTATTAGCCTGAAGGAGCAAATACAAACAAATGGTAAATGGGCCTAAGAAGACTGCATAGACAATATATGTGTTTGATAGATGAAGCTAGCTGGACAGCTTTTGTTATATCATATATTCCTGCATCCATCAGCATAACATGTAACAATTAAACTGTCAGCAGGTTTCTCATCCCCCATCCCATGACTCCTTTCCTGCAACTGTCAGAAATGACCTACCATGCACTCAATAAACCCTTCTCTAACAAACTATTTAATACCCCTACTTTAACCCTTTGTGTCACTATACCCCACTCCCTCTAGCATGTAAGCTCATCGAGCAGGGCCCTCAACCCCCTCTGTTCCTGTACGTCCAGTGGTCTGATCTCAATTATGTGTCTGTTAGTCCACCCATTGTACAGCACTACGGAATTTGTTGGCGCTATATAAATAATAAAATAATCATAATAATAATAACCTACACAGCAAAAGACTGTGAGCCTATGAGGCACAGTTTCTATTTCCCACAACTCTGCCAAAATCCCATCTCACCCTCCAGTCTCTTGGAAATACCTTCACATTATGCAAACTCATCATAGTTCCATACCCCACTGGCCATTGCAATCTGCCAGGAAATATCCTAGTGGGATACTCCAAGCCAAGAGCATTTCGAGACTGCAGACCACCATCCAATGCACAAACCCAAACAGTGCTGGACTAGCAAACCCTGTACAATTCCTTCCCCTTGCTTCCCTCCTGCAATACTCTGGAAATATTCAAACATAATTCTACTCGCTTTAAATCAGCAGAACAATAGCGTTGTGACGTTGCAGACCACACAAACTGTATTCTATTCTCTAAAATTAAATATAGAAAACTTTATTAAATGAACACTATAGTCACCAAAACAACTTGAGCTTAATGAAGCAGTTTTGATGTATATATCATGCCCCTGCAGTCTCACGGCTCAATTCTCTGTAATTTGGAAGTTTAATCACTTTGTTTATGCAGCCCTAGCCACACCTCCCTGTGTTTAGCTTGCCCATCCTTTCTAAACATAGCCTGTAAAAATACATCTATTGTTTAGACTTCCTTTATTGCAGATTCATTTTAATTTAGAATTTCCTACTCTCTTAACAGTCTCCTAGACCCTGTCGGAGCTTCCTGTGAGTGACTCAAGTTCCAATTACAAAGCAGGAGATAAATACTTTTTATAATGATAAAAAAAATTAAACCATTTTTTCATGCAGGATGTGTCAGACACAGCCAGGGAGGTATTGCTAGAGCTGCATAAACAAAACCAAAAGTGATTTAACTCTTAAATGGCAGAAACTTGAGCAGTGAGACTGCAGGGGCATGATCTATACAATAAAACTATTAAGATAATGTTGTTTTAGTGACTGTAGTGTCCCTTTAAGTTGTGAATGTGCATCTTGGATTTCCCATTTGGTTTTCGTTTTAAGAAAACTAGACTGATTGAGAAAAAAGGTGCACTTTAATGTATAACCAATAAATTCAAACTAAAATGTCATAATCACTCTGCAATTTTACATGTATTCAGAAAATAACACAAGACATATTGACAGCAAATGAGCAATAACGAATATGCGTGTGTGTCATGCATTTGCTTTTGCTGCTAAACAACCACATGGTAAAACTGTTCTTTTTCATTCAACATGCCATAAATATGTTGTTTTCAGCAAAACACATGGCAGTAAGTAGACAAAATGAATGAATATAAAAGGCAGTAATGCAGTTGGTCTAAGAAACAATTTGAGCCATTTTCATTTTGTGATTTTTCCTGGCAATGAAAATTGCCTTAAAATGTACACACACAACTCAAGGACCATAAGTAGCAGAATTACTGGCAAATGTAAAAATCTAAATAAAAAAAATGCTCCTTCCACTCACTAATCAGGTCTTTCTTGTGTTCTCCTTCACAGCAACTACATGTCTAAGTTGAGTGCCAGAAAATTTTATATGGTAACATAAGTAACTGCTGATTACACTGAGCAGGTTATCTGCTCAGCTAATTGTGAGTATTATTCATTTATTTCTTCCCCTGGATATATTTTATACAGAGAGCACTATCTGTTGTACCTTTGTGTTTACTTTCACATATCCTGCTGACAAGATACACTCTGGTCTATACCTCCCATCATATGCCTGAAGTAGGGGAATAATACCACTGCAAGCGCTTCACACTAGAGCTGGTTTTAAGCTCTATTCCATGTGAGTAGGCCATTTGGATTTTATTTTACCGTAGCCATTATACTTTTGAAACATATTGCACTATTGGAACTCTTTTCTTCTCTTTTATGTCCCTGGACCTCAACTATCTGGAAGACATACTTACCTGGAGATAAAGGCAAACTCTTATAGACTTACCTATATACTTCATTTTAGACTTTGTTGGCTTGCTTGCTTTTATGTATTACTGATTTTATACCATCTTATTAAACACGTATTATCTGTTTTTCTTCAGTTGTTTTATTTAGTATTACATCACCTCCTACCCCCTGGAGCACCCTACAGTCTTGTATTGTTGTTTGTCCTTATTGTTTTTTTAGAAGAGATTTACCCATTTAGGTGTGCTGCCTCCCCGTCCTCTGACTTAGCGCTATTCCACTCTTTGTTTTTGTTAACATCAGTAACTGACCTGGTGCTTCTCACAACCCAGACACCAAGCATCAAACCAGTCAATCATTGTAGCACACACTTATGTCAACATAGCAAATAAAGGTAACCTTATTCACACTGAAGGTTAAAAAAAAAAAAAAATTACCTCAGGAGTGATATATATTTTTTTACCTTGTGTGTGATTAAAGCTACATTTATTTTACCTGTAAGTATGCTGCCATTAGAGGCTGGTTTACACACACATCATACATAGTTACCAATGTACCACGTGCTGTATGCATATCCTTCATTAACTACTGGTTGGTGCCATCTCAACGTGCTTAACCCAACTACCAATACAGAATGTATTCTCTTCAGAAACACAATTTACCAAAACTACAGCTAATAACTATAATGGCCCAGGTTTAGTTTAACTAAATTTCCATGATGGTATGAGGAGTTATTTTCTTGCCATTGCCAAACTTTCAAGACTGAACCGGTTCCTTTTTTTTAAATTTTTTTTTTATAAAAGTGAAATGTTTTAACAACACCTTATAACTGAATATTAGTATAGGCATACACAATGGTTATTCAAAGTGTGCCCAACATAATACAGGACCAGATTGCCCTCCCTGCCCCCGCCCAGGTCTCTATGCCCATATTTGCTTGTGTTTGCGTTAGTTAGTTCTGTTTTTGAAGAAAGAAAAAATCATGCCCATCTCTTTATACATCTAATTATCATTAAAACACAATGCACTTTTTAAATGTGTGTTTTTCTAAGTAATATTTAGTTGTAAATTTTCTCTAGATACACACCCTAACCCAATGTGCCGCACACGCCTACACTTATCATGGGAGACACATTAGCACAATGATACAAATATTTAAGTAAATGCCATCTTACTAAATAAATATGCAGCTTGGTAATATATAAATCCTTACAGCATGCTTTGCTTTGAAAAATACCAATTAGCTTATCTTAGAACCTGACAGTAAAAGTGTTTAGCTGAGCATATGATACAAGTCACCCAACAAAAGCAGGAAACATTGAAATATTGTACTTTTAAAGTCATTGTGGATATAAAAATGGATTATTAAAACTAGTTTCAGCTTAGCCAAGATAAACGTTATCATGTTGATTTATTAGGTGGTGTAAGTAGCAGCGCTGCTGCTAACAGTATAGAAAACTATGATATTAGGTATCAAGTGTGGCAGCGTGGCTTCTAAGTGTAGCTAAGCACAGCCAGTGGACTTATTTTTCCAGTCTAAGAGCCAAGATAGTATGATGTTTGGGAAATAGTAGGCATAATCCTATTTGCAGCTAGAATCAGTACACATATTTAAAAAAAAAAAAAAAACATGCCAAGTTCTGTGAACCCCTAGCATGTCTTTAGAGAGACCAATCACCTCCCTCCCACTGAGAGAATTGAATGGGTCTCTGTAATACAGTCAATCAATATATAAATAAATTGTGGTCCCCAGATTCCCCCTCCCAAAAAGAGGGGTGGCCTCTCCTCTTCTTTTTCTCAAAAGGTTGCACCATGGAGACTAATATTAAAGGAGCACCATAGGGTCAGGAACACAAACATATATTCCTGACCCTATAGGGTTAAAACCACCATCTAGCCACCCTCATGCTGCCCTAAAAATAGTATAATCTTACTTGTATTCAAGTCTGCAGCTGCATGCTTTGTCTCTGTTTCCTTTAGACCTGCCCACTGCCTGCTGACATCAGCAGAAGTAGTAGCCTGATCCAATCACAATGCTTCCCCATAGGATTGGCTGAGACTGACAAAGAGGAAGATCAGGGGCAGAGCCAGCACAATTCAAACACAGCCCTGGCTAATCAGCATCTCCTCATAGAGATGACATGAATCAATTAATCTCTATGAGGAAAGTTCAGTGTCTGCACGCAGAGGGAAGAGATACTGAATGTTTGGATGCATTTTAGGCAGCCATGACCCAGGAAGAATCTCTAACAGCTATATGAGGAGCGGCCAGTGAAGTTATCACTAGGCTGTAATGTAAACACTGCATTTCTCTGAAAAGACCGTGTTTACAGCAAAAAGCCTGAATGTAATGACTCTACTCACCAGAACAAATGCAATAAGCTGTAGTTGTTCTGGTGACTATATTGTCCCTTTAAACAGGGCCAAGGGACACCAGTTTTCCTGGGACCTATAATAAGAATATATATGCAGATACCTGTCTCAGAGTCTGGAAAAATATATATCTGGCTCAAGACTCAAGAGATGCTTTGTGGATTAACCCCTTCCTAAAATGAATGCCCCCTTGTAGTTCCCCAGGAGATGACTCATATATTGGGCTCTAAGGGGTTAATCTGTTGGGCTCTGAACAAGCTTATATAATTTTACTATAGAAACCCTGGGCCCTATTTAATATAGTTCTCTTCACCCCAGAGTCCATGGGGTAGAAAAAGAAATGAAGACACTTGCTCTCCAGGTATTTCTGAGGAGTCCAGGGGACTCTATGTTTTTTATTTTTTTATTTTTTAATGTACAGTGTGAGAGAGCTGATTGGGTCTCTCTTATTACATGCTGAGTACATAAATTACATGTTCAGCACGCATAACTTATTTTAGTTTCATTTTCAGTGTTAAAGGGGAAAAATTGGGCTGCTCTCCGCTGTGCCTGTGAAAAGGTTAATTGTACAGTTGAAGCTCATCTAATGAGACCTTATGCCTTGTCTCACTGTATACACATTTACACCATTAAGCTGGCATTTTTGAGCATGTGAAGTCATAGTTTCTACGCTTTCCTATGGTGTCCTCTGGCCAGAAATCTTTACTAATTGGCATTGCAGCAAAGTTACATCACTTAGCAAAGAGCAATTTAGACGTAACTTAGATTGCAACACCAAAAAAGAAATTGGAATATAGTAAATAGAGCTGTATGATATAAGTAGACTTTTATTTAAAGAAAGCAAACTAGAAACCTGGGGTGTGATGATTGGAGTAAAAATAAGTGGCTGTCGCTAATGAAAATCCTGTTGGTGAATGTAGGAGGTGGTAAGAATGTCATGATGTCTTGAGAAACGTAAGTTGAAGAGACATGGATGTATGTGGGAACAAAATAGAAAAATAATTTAAGGTGTAAGTTCGTATATTGTTTATAGACCAGAACCATTGTTTTCAAATTAATTATGTGTTCATTAAGTAAATCTGATCGTAGAATAGATAAGAATTAAAATAGTGAGATAACAAACTTAGTTAAACAAACACTCCAACCACCAAAAGCTTTGTGAAGTGCTTTATGTGTGAAGGGTGTGCCCGCGTTTTCATTTTACAGAAAAGTGCTGATTTCAGTAGAAATTGGCACTTTTATAAATTAACCTCGTTAAAACTCCCTGGCCACTGTCAACCAGTCAGCCAGTCCTGTTACTTGTTTAACCTCTTAAGGATGAAGCCAATTGAACAAGTTCTGATCAAAACAAAACTTGGAATTTGAGCTTTATGGCTGTTCAACCATAATTTACTTCTTTTACACTAAGTGCACCCACACTTATTATATATCATTTATTTCAGGAGTAATAGGGCTTTCATTTTATATCAAATATAAATAAATAAATATATATATATACACACACACACACACACACACACACATATGTATATGTATATATACATATATATAAAATACCTTGAAGGAGAGCACTCACAGGACTCACTAGTATTGATAAAGGTTCAGTTGGACTGAAACGTTGACACTATCGATGTGATGACTTGTTGCTGAAATAAATAGCACTGTTTGAAATATACTGAGTCCTGTGAGTGCTCTCCTTCAAGGTATTTTATACTAAGGCCAGAGATGGCACCAAAGCATTAACAAGACCGTTAGCAGTGAGTGTGGGACACGTGGGATTGTTATATATATATATATATATATATATATATATATATGTATATATATATATATATAATTTTTTATTTATTTATTTTTATAATTTTTTTATTTACAAGTTGTTTCCTTAATTCTATATGGCTCATGACTATAACAGTACCCCCCCCCCCATGTACAGGTTTTATGGGGTTTTGGTGTGTGTGCCTGTGTGTGTCAGTATATAAGTGTCTGTTTATCTTTCAGTAAGTCTGACTGTCGCTGTATGTCACAGTAAGTATTTCTGTCGCTGTATGTGTCAGTGTTTGTGTATCAGTATGTCTGGCAGTGTGGGTGTCAATATGTCTGTCAGTGTGTCTGTGTGTGTGTGTCTGTATGTCTGTCAGTTTTTGTCTCTGTGTGTCTGTCATTGTGTGTGTCTTTGTGTGTATGTGTGTGTTTGAGTCAGTATTTCTGTATGACTGTCAGTGTTTTTGCAGGGCCGGTGCAAGGATTTTTGCCAACCTAGGCAAAAAAAAAAAAAAATGTGCCCCCCATATGGCATGCCCACAATGTGACATCACAATGCCCCACCCATATGTTCTGCCATATGGGCCAGCGCCAGGTCTGCACAACGTGTCTTTCATCTGAAAAGGCAGTGTGTTTACATTAAAAAGCCGAACTGAAGGAAAGCGCTCACTGAGTGAGCACTTCCTGTCAGTCCACCGGTGGCCGGGTAAAGGAAACAGAAGCTCCTGTACCACGATCCGCGCCGGTCACTCAAATCTGGGCCCCCCTGGGCCGGTGCACCCTAGGCGACTGGTTAAGTTGCCTATAGTACGTACCGGCCCTGTATTTATGTATGTCAGTGTGTGTCATTGTGTGTGAGTCAGTATGTCAGTCAGTGTGTGAGTCAGTCTGTCTGTCAGTGTGTGTGCAAATACTTCTCAATAGGCTGTACTGAAATGTGTATATTTGGACAGCCACAGAAACTCTGGTTGGGGTTAGAAGGGGAGGGCTTGCAGAGACTTCAGACAAGCTGGCTTTAGATATACCCCCAATGAAAATCATAATGAAATGCATTCATGTTTTCATTGGTGGTAGATTTACCCTCTGTGAACCAACCAGCTAACAGAATCAGTAAGAAAAACTCCCAATGTCTGGTTTTTCAGATTTTTTCTAATAAAAATGCTAATTTCAAATGGAGGAGATACTCTTTACATATTGAGCAATTCAGCAAGCTAAAGTGCTTTATGAGTGTGGAATGTCACTTTAATTTTATTATTTTCATTTACCATGCTTCTTTTCCGCAAATAAATAAATAAATAAATAAATAAAATGCAAATTAAAATAGAATATTTAAGTCAACTCTATGTTAAAGTATTACTAAAGTCATATTTAGGTCATATTTAACTAGTTACTATGGCCACCATGACTACTTCTTCTTTTAAAGTGTTGATGGAGGTAAGAATAC
Organism: Pelobates cultripes; assembly: GCA_933207985.1. Taxonomy (NCBI): domain Eukaryota; kingdom Metazoa; phylum Chordata; class Amphibia; order Anura; family Pelobatidae; genus Pelobates; species Pelobates cultripes. The sequence goes on along the minus strand of OW240913.1, from coordinate 313,951,397 downwards.
GTATGAAGCATTTCAAGTTGAAAGGCTGAACATATAGAGTAATCTACACTTCTGGCCAAGTGTTAGCTGAGCGCCTTCAGCCTATCACCACATCCACTGCTGATATGCATGTAATCTCTGCCTTAGCCATACCTCCTGGGGGGCAAAGCTGTGGGTGGCCAGGAATCCTTATTTAGTGTTAAACTCCAGGCAAATAGTTTAACACTGAATGGAGGGACAGCAGCAGAAAACTCCAGACACTAAAACCAATTCAATTAGCATAAACGTTTATAGTACATACAGTGTTCCTTAAAGGACCACTATAGGCACCCAGACCACTTCAGCTTAAGTGGTCTGGGTGCCAGGTCCATCTAGGGTTAACCCTGCCTGCTGTAAACATAGCAATTTCAGAGAAACTGCTATGTTTACCTATGGGTTAATCCAGCCTCTAGTGGCTGTCTCATTGACGTCGCTAGAGGCGCTTCCGTGCTTCTTACTGTGATTTTCACAATGAGAATGCTTTCCTATGGACTGACTGAATGCACGCGCGCATTCAGCCGATGACGTCAGAAGGAGGAGGAGAGTCCCCAGTGCCGAGGGAGCCCGGCGCTGGAGAAAGGTAAGCCTTTAACCCCTTCCTGCCCCTAGAGACTAGCGGGAGTGGGACCCTGAGGGTGGGGGTGGGGGGACCTATTAACACTCTAGTGCCAGGAAAACAAGTTTGTTTTCCTGGCACTATAGTGGTCCTTTAAGATGACTTTGATGTTTATTTCATAGCAGCACGTGAGGCATAGATAAATGAAGGTAATGAAGAAGATTGGTTTCCACATTTTCAATCCCAAGTCAAGTTATCCAACACTGGATAGCAATTCATATCACATCCACATTATATGTCCAAAGCCATTCAAACTTGAATAATGATTTGATGCAAATGCTGGGCTAACGCAAACCCATAAGACACAGAGGAGGCATAAGAGTAAAACTGCTAATTTTCCTAGGGCACCTTTAAACACCAGGACTGGCCCAGCCTACACTGTGAACATACCGCCAGTGAGTTGAACGGTAATTATCTGGATTCACATACTGATAGAATACTTTACTGTACAGGAAATGATGCTGGGGTTTGATCAATTATTCCCCACAAATATTTTTGTATGACTTAACCCCTGGACCAAACAATGTAAAATATTTGCTAGTATCCATTCACAATATTCTTATTGGGTGTGTAATATAGCGGTTGTTACATTGGCAATTGTGTTAATTAGTTGCCACTGGATGATGGATGATATACAGGTTTATTCACTAAAGTGAGAATTTAAAATGAATTCAAAATTAATTTCACATTTGAGATCAAAGTAGCTGAAGTGGAAACACAACTGAATTATAGAATTTTTCCGGATGGACTATTTTCACCATGAATTTGAAATTCACTTTGAAATCTTACTAGTGAATAAACCTGCTGGTATTCCAAAATCTATTTCAACCAATATGTGCTATATAACATAGATAATTAATATTTGTTTATACTAAGCAAGTCTCCAAATATATAACAAAAGAGCAATGCTAAACTTTAGTTTTTATTTTACGTTATGCAAGGTGATAATTTAATTACAGTCTTTTGACATTGATATATATATATATATATATTTGTTCATGCTTAATGCCATGTAGTGCTTATTAAAAGAAAAGGAAAACAGTTGTTTTCTGACAGGAGGGGAAGAGTGTGTTTTACTCCATAGATGAGTTTTACCTAAGAGATAATTATGTGTCTTGCTTAATTAAAGTGATAATTAAAGTACTATAAAACCCACTATATACTATTGAAGTGGTTATGGTGAAAGGAGGCTGAGTTCAGTTCTATTGCACCATTTTCACTTGCATTGACATAAAATGGTGGTCTCGTGAGTTAAGCGTACCAACTGACTTGAAGGACACTTTTCCCATGCTCCCCTTCAACAGTTATGATTGCTAGTCCTGCATTTGATCTTTATTTTCAGCTTTGAAAATGTTTTATTACACACTGGCTTACTCTGTAGATTGGAGTGATACTTTTCTGAATCTCACTAGTGTCATTAAATGTTCAATATCTTTGAGGCCTACCTGTAATCAGAGATCCAAGATGCACTGCTTTATTTTATTTCTAATATCAAATCTTGCATGTTATTGTTACTGTCCATTTATCCTCCTCCCACAAGTATCATTGTATCAAGTTTTGAAAATGCTCTTTCCTTTAATGGCTTTGCGTTAATTTGTTATTTCCTAAAAAAAATAAAACTGATCAAAGTGTCATCCTATGAAACTATTAATATTTCTTATAATCAAAATTACGCAGAGGAATGTTTACCACACTCTCCCAGCCTATTTTAACTTTACTTTAGGCAACGCATTGAGAATATTCTCTAATTACCTTCTGGTTATCTCACTAACTATTGATCAATTGATTGATCAGTGATTTCAAGTGGTCATGGTACTTGGAGTTTGTATGTTCAGTTTGTTCAGTTTGAAACACCAGACATATTGAGGTAAAAGACTAATGCTGCTGAAGGTGTAACTCCACCTCTGGAAGCGTTAGCCAGTCCAAAACGAGAGTCCCAGGTTAGCTAATGTGAGTTCTGTGCATATTTGTCTTAATTGTTATCAGCAAGGCAACAGACAACCAATGGCGGCACAGTCTCCCTGCTCTGCCCCAAATCCTCCCCTTAGCTTATCCCCCAGAACGTCCCAACCCACCTCAGTGAGGAGAAGTGACGTTACAAAACAGTAATGGCTTGCAAGGAATGGGATCTAATGTAAGTGGGATGTAAAGTAAGTTTTTTTCCTACATTTTTTTTTCTCATTTCAGAGGCAGTCCAGCATACCAGTAAGGGTTAACAAAAAAAGGTGTTTTCTAATTTTATTTCTTCCATTTTAACCCCTTAAGGACACATGACATATGTGACATTTCATGATTCCCTTTTATTCCAGAAGTTTGGTCCTTAAGGGGTTAACACATCCATCTGTTTCAAAATGTCCTCTGCTACATTATATGACTACTTTCATTACGTATTTAAGTTTATAAACTAACATATAAGTGCCTCTATTTTTTTCTCTCTAGAAATACGATAAAACGCATATTGTAAAATCTCTAAGCTATTTCTCGTACATAATAATTCATGTCTGTAAAGCGTCCTGGGTATGGGCAATATAAAGAAATGCAATGTAAAATAAATGAAAACTAGCAGCGCGTTTGCTATATTGGCAGCAATATATGAATACAAGTGTTCCTGCAGCCTTATTTGCTAGGTAACATTAGACAAGCTGTTTTGCTTTTCCTCAACTAACAATCCCAACTGGGAATGACAACCAGATTTGGAGCCCTTTGATATTTTACTTTGACATGAAAATCAAAGCTTGCGGTAAAAGTAGAAATATGAAATAGATGATTTATAATAAACCACTTGGAAAAACACTGTTCCTTAAATCACAAGCACAGCAAGCTATAAAGAGACACAGCTATCTCACACTGTTTTCACACATTTTTCAGTATTTAAATCTATGAATATGCATGTTCTTATCCCCGTTCTGTACAAGAAGCCTTGTCTTTTTTTCAGCAGAAAGTAAGAATACCTGATGATCATTCCTGTAGCACATTTACTGTAAAATCACACGAAATACCGAACATTCGTCAACCAAAAACAGTGTGCAAAATGAAAAATACCTTTTAAAAGAGCTCCACAAAAACAAAAAGAAACTAATAGACACAATAGAGCATCATTTTAGCTGTCTATTTTGAGAGCACATTGTAGAAGACAGTTGACTAGCATTAGTTAAGTAGGTTTTAATTGTATATGCTAAAACAGCCATGCTTGCATAACAGACACCTCTGCCAGGGCTTTGAGTACTGACTTAATCAATAACCAGATCTAACAAAGACAAGGAAAATTAAAGTCTAATTAAGCCATCATGATTATATTTGGTAGTTGGTTGACTATAAATGTAGCGATGGTGAAGAAAATCAGGATTTTGTAGAATGGAGACCAAGTGTTCATATTACTAAGCCCCATATGCAATATCTAATTTAGAAACATTTATATACATACTACTGGTAATTTATTAAAAAATAATGTCAGATGAAGAAACTAATAGAAAGCATCATAAAATATTTAAAATGTTAACATAGCGCACATTTCTTCAAGCTTAAAACTGTAAATACATTATACCCTATATCACTTAAATGCTGCAGAAAAACATTTAATTATATTAAAAACATTTAAATTATGTACATATGAACTTACTATTATATGTTAATAAAACACGTGTGCTTGTTTGACTTTATAGTGATAATGGCTATTGGGATTGTAGAGACTGCTATATTGTATGCCTATAAAAAGTTACTCCAAGTACCATGACTACTTCAGTGTTTTGAGGTGGACATGGTGATTGGAGTCTGTATGTCCAGCGTTTCCCTGAGAAATGCAGCAAGTAAAGAATTAAAGCACTTAGCTTCAAGAGGTGTAACTCCATCTCCGACAACTTAATTTACCAATCTGGAACAAGAATTCTGTGCATATTAGGAGTCTGTCAACAGCACACATTGCATGCTAGAGACAAATGACCAATAGCATCATTCTGTCCCTTAGGCTGTCCTCCATGACGTCCCTCCACCTGCAGTGAAAGAGAGTGACACCACCAGAGGAGGATCAGGCGGAAGGAGAACTTGCCTTCGGTATGAGATAGAAAGATGAGTTTATAATTTTCACTTTTTTTAAGGGTGGTGGGACATGTAACCTTTCTTATAATACAGTGTTTTGGTTTCAGTAAATCTTTAATGTATGTATGATGATTGTATCATTACCATACATATATACTAAGTGCATTCAATGTTTTATATAAAAACTAGTTTTCTATTAAGTAGAATATTTAGTTAGAAATGTTACAAAAAGCTTAAGGTTGTTTAACTCAAATAAATTTTTAGTTTTTTCGAATCTTCCGTTCAAAATAAAAACCAAATAAAAAAATTACTACTCTGTCCAAAAGGATATTAAATTACAAAGTAAAAAATACTTTGGCAGTGACTATACTTGGGAACATTGACATGCTTAGTATTTCTCTTGTTTGATCTTGATAAAAGTTGCTGTTTTAGAACAGAACTTCACTAGCTGCGCTTGTGTTTTTAGCACACATTGGCTATGTTTGGTGATTATCAATATTTGCTAGTTTTGTTTGGATATAGCATGATTATATTTCTTACATGTTTTAATGATATGTATCATATTTAGTCTGGCTTTTTCACACATGCAGAAAATTCCACTTAAAGAAATGGGGATTTCAGTAGGCCTTTTCACCCACCATTCATTCCATTGTACACACTTCTGTGATGAGATGACATTTCATCTGCTACTTGTCTCCTTAAGGTGCCTTCCCTGCTGCTCCCACTCAAAAGTTTGAGATGTTCTGGACTACCACCAAAATGTTGTCTGAGACACTCAGGGCTACTGCCCCTTGCTTTCTGAAGATGTTCTGCGTTTCCACTTAATATATGTTTTTGAAGATGTTCTGGGCTGCCACTGCTGAGCTTTTGGTATTCTGGACTACCACCAGACCTATGCAATTTAAAATGTTCAGGGCTACTACTTAATATTTGTTTTTGTAGATTTTCTGGGCTACTACAAATATGTTTTTTCTGCTCAGGACTACTTTTACCCACGCTTTTATGATGTTCTGGACTTGCACTTTTCAGATGTTTCTGATGTTCAGGGCTTGCAGAACTCCTAGGCTTTTGAAGATGTTCCGGGCTCCCACTCCCATGTTTCTGATGGTCAGGACTTCCTTCACTCCTATTTTTTTTAAGGTGCTCTGGACTACTGGTAGGGTTAGACTTGTGATGGTCGGGGCTGTCTGTGCTTCCTGCGCTGGAGGTGCTGCTCCCATCACCAACATCTCGTAAGAAAGTACTGGCTGTTGTATTTACCTGACAGAGACTATTTTGACTGTCAATGGAACATCGGCTTCCTGCTCCCCCAATCTTATCCTCATCTAACAAAACACAAATCTCTTTCAATTCCAAGTTTTCTTTAACTATTTCTTCTTGTCTTCCTTCAAGATCCTTAAGTTTCTGTAAATACATTGCAACTTCTTTTTGCATGATCCCTGAAGCAAATTTTCCAAGCCTTTGCCATTCTCTGGAAATCCTTTTCCCTTTTTGTCTGTCATCATCCAAGAAACAACAAAGATCTCGAAGTTCTTGATTGTCTTCCTGCAGCTTCTTGTTTACATCCTTAAAAAACAGAAATAAATAGTGTTAATAATCAATAATAACAAGAAGAGACTCCACCTTATTTGTATGTATGTTTAGAAATATTTAAAGTGTTTGGATGAATTCAAGTCAAAACATTTCCATTATTTGCAGGCATCCCCACGAGGTAGAAAAAACATTAGGGGTGTGCTTATCGAAACACAGAGATACTTACCAATGGTATCCAAAGGACTCCAAAGGACTACATGTATCCAAAGAACTACATGTAAAAAAATAGAATACACTATATAGTGCAAATCAGACAGGATAATATGTATACATACAATATAGCTGGATACAAATAACACTGTGGAAATAGAAACTAAAAAATCAGTGAATAAAAATAACAAAATTATAATGTATAATGTACACATAATCTATGTATTTGGGATTCTAAGCCAACCTATAATATCTCAATGCAGCACAGGAACAATATAGCTACACATAAATCAGACCAAGTGGGTATAGAATATTAATCCCAAAGTCACAATGTGACACTTAGAACATGGGAATAAAAAACTTGATTTACATAGATTTGATAGTTGCAAAATACTAAGCCTAGAATCGGCTCTAATATAGGAACGCACAGCAAAGGAGTTCGAGTTCCATAATCGAGATGTAGATCAGCCAGTCAGCTTGAAACTCCCTTCTCGTAATGATTTCTCGGTATTGTGGTTTCAATGGATGCCACAATTTCACAATCTTTATTTAGTGGTAGCCAATATACAGGAGGGTGCAGACTAAATAACCTAGGAGGCATTGTTTATGATCATTAGGCACAAGGACTTGCCTTCAGCGGATGGACTCACAGCCATCACGAATATTATATGTACTCCTTTTTGATATATACTGTTGAGTTTTATCTTCGTTTTTATCAGTGCTAATTGCTTTGGAATATTATTTTTTTTTACTCTGCACCCTCCTGTGTATCAGCTACTACTAAATACAGATCATAAAATTGTGGTAACCCTGGAAACCATGATACAGAGACATCATTGAGATAATATTGTTTGGCTTAGATCCCATATGTACGTTTCTTCACATGTATAATTTTATTTTTTTAATCATCCAGCTACGTATACATATTATTCTGTTTGATTTAATATGGTGTATTCTGTTTTTGAACATGTATTCTGCATTGTTGGGAGTCCTTGGATACCGTTGATAAGTATTTCTGTGTTTCAATAAGCGCACACCTATTGTTTTTTTTATATTAAATTGCTATATTATTTAGAGAGATACACATTTTTTTAGGAGCTTTTTGCGCAGCTGGTTTTATTAATTTTTCAGTCACGTTGAGAGGATTTTTTTTTACACTTGTTTGTTTGTTTTAACACATGAGTATTTATTACAGTTACAAAAAAAAACAGCTATACAACTTTGTATAAACAGACATAGAAAAAAATACTTAGAAAGTGAATTGCAAGGAGAAGTCAACTAACTGACTTTTTCCTAGGTCTTTGCTCAAATACCTGAGATGATATGAGTGAGACATCCTTAATTGAGGTGTCTGGAATAATTGTGTCAGCCATACTGGGACCTGGCTTCTGTATCAACCACAAATGTGAAATATGTGTATGTTCATAATATAAATAGTGTACCCAAGTAGTCACCTCTTCACATACTGTCCAATTGTATTAGGTGTAATCCAACTTAAGGACTCCTGAAAATAGAACTCATGCAGAGCAGGTGTAGAGTACAAAGAAAAGGCAAATAAGTATTTTATATTTAAAAAAAAGAGGACCACTCTTATTTTTTCTGGTGCTATGGATGGAACTCATAATCACAAAACAAACAAAATAGCCCATCCATTTCCATTTAGTTTGTTTTGTGCTATGTCATATAGTGTTTTTCGGAGTTGTGAAATTTGGACTAATTTCCAATTGACCAAAATGCTGATGAAACAGAATCCCAATTTGTTTGAAACTGAATGCACAGGTCTACTAAATACATTTTGGGGACACATCAACGGTGTCCATTGGTCTCCCAACAATGCAGCACAAAGTTGGAGAAGCATTAAGCAAACATTTGGAGATCATTTATTCAGTTTAAACCAATTTGTGGTTCCAGGCATATATATTACCACAGTAAAATATGACATTGAGATGGCTGAAAGGTAGACTGTAGTGTTTTCTTGCCATTATGCGAATTAACATGAAATGAACAGCTGTAGGGAATGGATAAAAGGTTGTAGGAAGAGTTTAAACTCTTTCTACAAATTCTGACTAACCAGGTTAACTTTCTTACTTGTGGTTGCAACCATATCTCTGAGCATTGTAACGCATGTGCCCTATCCATCAAGTAGGGTTAGGCAAAAGAAGTCAAAAAGTGCCATATCCATCAAGTAGGGTTAGGCAAAAGAAGCCAAAAAGTGCCCTATCCACCAAGTTGGGTTAGGCAGAAGGAGCCAAAAGACGAATCATACTAAATATGAAATCACAAAAGGAATATTGACAAATCTCTAATGTCTTATCATTAAAGTATTTATAGGTCTAACTATTAAAGCCACAAAAGACTACATGGTAAAAAACATAAAACCATTTCCCTGTATGTATAGACAGGTATAGACCTGTACATCATATATGTAGGCAAGTGTAATTATACAAGAATAATAAAAGAACTGAAATTGCAAACAGGTAAGTAATTTATGATTAATTGAGTAATATATATCCCAAACTTTAAAATATGTTTGTAAGAGCCCAAAGAAGAAGATACTAGATCAATACTCTATGAAATATTTGTAATATTCTAATAAGAGAAATGGCAAGGAATACATTATGATTCTTTCAGGCTTCTAAGCTATGTATTACAATTATCTGTGGACATGACTGATGTAGATGGCCTTGATGGCATGTGTAATTTTTGCCATATGACCAGGTTAAAAATTAGCTTTCAAAAACCATTGCTGATAACTATTTGGTGTAGTGGCACTTATAGGGTTTTTATCTTGGGCCAAGCCATGTCTATGCATCAATTAACATTCACTGTAAAGTCAGCACACAGGTATTTAAGTCCTTTCCATAGATCCATGAGAATCAGTGGAGAGAAACTTAGCTAAATTATCCAGGGTAACTTTAAGAAGTGAGTGGGTGACAACTGGTAGAGGAAACTCAGAACTAGAAGGATCATGATAACTGGAATATAAGTGCATGACCTCTTTACTAAAGAAAGCTCAGAACTGTTTGGCATAAGACTAATTACTGAAGCGATCATGGCCTCATTGGTACTCTATTCATCATTTGGCTTATAGGCTACACTAAGCTGAGCATATGACCTCCATATGTAAGGAAGCTTGGGACTGCTTCTCCTAAGGCCACTTACTGAAATAAGCATATGACATCCATTAGAGGATCTCAGGGCAGGATATCCAATGAACAATTACAAATTGACGGAATGACCTCTAGCAGAAGCTCAGAGCTGTTTAATGTAGGTCTAGTCACTGAAATGAGTAGATACGCTCTGAGGATGCTCTCAGCTAGACATCTATAGCAATTTGTCATCTGAGACAATAATAGACAATGTAAATATTCTATCAGATAAATCTGAATGTGTAGGGCAAACATAGGTTGATAAGTCTACATAAATGAACTCCCATGGTTTAAAACTATGGCACTGCTATCTGTAGTCACTGAATAGTTGGAAAACAGGCATAACTGAATTAAAATGTAATGATCTCTCATAAAACATCTTTTCATTCATGCAATTTTATGCAAATGCATTCTAATATGTAACATTACTGACTAAACCAGTGCAATGTAGCAAACTGAGACCTAACATGATGTGTATTTGATGTCCATAGACTCTATAAAGGAGAATCATGAAGCATGTGGATGGAAGCTACAGCAGTGCAACCATACATTCATAATGCAATGCAATTAGAATGCTTAGCAAGATGTGCCATCAAACAATATATTTATATATTATATATGCAGAATCTAGAATGCATAGTAGGCCATAACTCACAAATAATATGTACTCATTTAATAACGTAGAGCTTTTCTGCAATGGAATCCATTTGCAATGAGTGTGGGTATGTATGTATTGTAACAAAACTATATATGTTCAGTATATACTGTGATGGACCCGCTGGCACTCCGACCGAGTACCTCCGCCAATCGATGCTCCTAGTGCCTGCCGAGGACTCCAAGCACTCCAACCGACACCATCAGCACTGCAGACTTATCCCATCCCCCAAGCATGAGCCAAGGCTTCAAGAAAGGGTCAAGCAGGTCTGTTTAAAGAGCACACTCAAGCAATAGCACTCATGCAGCAAAACAACTCCTCCTCAGAGGAAAACAAAATGACAGGTATGAGGGTCAGACAGAGATGGAATATATGACAGTTATTAAGGGTTTAAACTGGTGTTCTAAGAGGGCGGGGGGTGGGGCGTAAAACAGTCAAACTAAGTCCATAAAACAGGGGTTTTGTTCACACTCTGCATCCGAAGTGCATAGCAAAACTGCAGATCCTTTGTCAGAGCATTTAAAGGGCCAGAACCAGTCTAATAAAATCCACTATGCCCAAATAACGTATGTAAAGGGAAAAATCTTCCAGGGGCCATAGTCATACGGCAAGAGGCTGGTAATTAGTCCTCTCCAAGCACAAGTGGCGAAGGGCACTTCGTCACATATACCATTTATGAAAATGTGCAGTGGATCAAGGTACTTTTTATGCAAATACAAGATGGAATCTCAACCCAACTATGAACAGATAGCAGTGAAAGTGCATCCCGGATACACATAAATTAGAGTTTTATAGCTATTTGCTGAACAAACCCTTGATCCTTTGAAAAATATAAACATTCAGTGGCTGTCCACTACAAATCATCTGTTTTGGCCCAAATTCGAAAGGATTTCAGCATGTAACAAAACAAATATACACGTTTAATCTCTCTCTCTTTCTCTCTCTGATCTCTGCACCATAGTCACTTCAGTAAGATGACATGGTTATGCTGCTTAGAGTGACCCTTTAAGCAAATTAGGAGTTTTGGGGGGGAATACACATGACTGTTCTTGACTCTAATATGTTGCTCATGGGCTGTTATGCAGAACACTTTGTAGAGGGCGCTACAGGCATTGGATTGAAGCCCATACTTTTGTCTATAAACCCACCTATGTTCTTTTTGCATAATTTGTAAATCACTCTGGAATACTAAATAGGAATAGAAATAAATAATACCGAAATTCATAAGACGGTTGTATATAACTTGTAGTTCTCAAGGGTTGTATTCATTAAAATAAAAATATAAACTAGAGCAAAATGATAGTGTTAACAAAAAATAAGAAAAAAAAACCCTACACATAATAAAAAATATGTTTAATTAATGCAACATATATAGCAAGAGCATTTTTCTGAGATGAAAGTATCCAAAAGTGAAGGAGGTCCATAAAACGTAAAATCAAAAGAACTTCTAAAGCTACCCCCCAACAATGCATGCATGCAGAGGGATTTATACAGATACATTTTTAGATTCTGGAAGCATAACAAAACAAACCTGCAAATAAATAAATATAAAATATCAATGCAAAGGACAGATATGTCTAGATTCAGTACGTAGGTTTCACAGTGAAGAGAATCAAACAAGAACAATGCTAAAGTCACATTTATGTTCTTTCATTACAGGTGGCAACTTTCATTTGTGTTGAAAAGAATGTACCTTCATGGTACATTAGCTGATATATTCATGCACTCATGAATAAAAGTGCGTATAGCTCAATTCTTATTTCATATTTTCACAGATTTCTTTGCAAAAATCCCACATTAGTGGCCTTGATTTAATAAACATTCCCTTACAAAAACTTTCCAAATGATTTATCCATAGAAGTCATTATTAACGTCTATGGGGTTTTTTGTAGATATATAATTTGGGAAGTTTAGCTAACAGTATTGAATCATTTGGAAGGTTTATTAAATCAAGATTTATTATCAAGATTCTATTATATATTTAATAGGCTTTCCTTTTTTTATTTATATTACCGCTACCTCTGGAAAATGGAATAACCCAGAACTATTTAAAGCATTGTACATTAATTCAATTAGTTTTGGAGTTTTGTGTTTGTTTGTCTACTTAAAAAAGAGTTGGGATCTCGTTTAGAAGAGATGGAAGGTTTTAAGAGACAGATATTGCTCTCAAGAGATTAGTAATCTTTCTACCTGCAAACATGCTGAGGACCCACCCTTCTTACATGCCACCAGCAAATCTTGTCAGAGGCTATTTAAAGGGACACCCCAAGCACCAAAACAACTTTAAGCTTAATTAAATGGTTTTTGTGTATAGATCATGCCCCTGCAGTCTCACTGTTCAAATCTCTGTCATTTATGAGTTAAATCACTTTCTTTATCTAGCCCTAGCCACACCTTCCCTGGCTGAACCTCACACAACTAACCTACAGGCTTCCTGAAACTAAAGTCTAATTTTTAAGTTTATACAAAGGAAAAAGGTATTTACTATATGCTCTGAGACACACAATTCCTAAGGTTAAAGTGTTCCATTAAGACACTCAGAAATTACAAAGGATACAAAGAAAAAAAACAAAAGGAAGAAAATGTGTGTATAAATAACCACAAGTGATAACGAAATAGTACAACCTGTACAGTAATACAACCCTGAGGAAGTCCAAAGGAGGACGAAACGCGTTGGACTTTTACTTTTCTCTGCTAATATTATATCTGTTTATTATTATTATTTGCTTTTACTCTGTACCTGTGGTCCTGAAATATTTCCTGCTGCCTATTGGAGACCTGAACACCACATTGTTATGGAGATATGCTGTTTGTCATCTGACAATTTACATACAGTGTTTATGGTAGATCCCACCGATTACTGTACAGGTTGTACTATTTCGTTATCACTTGTGGTGATTTATACACACATTTTCTTCCTTTTGTTTTTTTTCTTTGTATTTTTTTAGTTTCCCTTATTGCACAGTATGCTTTATTTGAAACTGGTCATTTAAAATGTCTTACTTGCAGACTAGAGCCTGCAAAATCCTGCAACGACACCAGCTGTGTGATTAAAGTTCAACTAACAGGACATGAGATACGAACTTCTAAAGCAAATACACTGTGCTCTAATGCAGACAGTGTACGTCACAGCCATGGAGGTGTGGCTTGGGCAGCATAAACAAAGCAATTTAACTCCTACACAGCAGAGAACTGAGCTGTGAGATTGCAGGGGTGTAATCTATAAAACAAAATTGCTTCATTAATATACAGTTATTTTGGTGCTCACAGTGTCTCTTTAAGTTCATATTCAGTCAAAGAATGTTAGGATTAAAAGGGTCCCTGAAAATGCTTGGCCTAAAGCTCTGGCTAGATATGTAGCCTTATTCACATACACGTACTGTACCATAAAGGAAGTCCAGACTCTGTAGCTGGAACATGGTTACCATTATATCAGTGCTGAAGCTCCAGTTTAGTAAGATGCCTGATAAAGAGACTTATTGATCTGACATAATCTGTATATCTTAGTTGTATATATGATATGACAAGACTCTTAGTTAGGCTAGTTGTTTTTTTTGCAGATGACTTGCTATTTATTACTTACTATTATTTATTTATATTACTACGTTACATTGTCAGGTATTTGACTCATTACTCTTGTTACTTAAACTAGTAGTTAACACTTCTAACTTAACATGGAGGGAGGGAGGATTGATCAGTCAATTAATCAATCAATCATATTTGGTGCTTTCTTAATAATTGAAATACTAGCTGCTGGATATACCAGCATTACAGGACATGCTTTACTAGAGTTAGCCTTATAAGAGACAATCCAACTAATCTTAGTACACAGAAGGGCCTTCAAGCCAGCAAAAACAATGAATAAAAATATAAACTATGTTTATTTTTTGTGCTCTACACTCAACACTCTCAATGGTCTATATTAGAGATAGGCAACCTTCCGCACTCCAGATGTTGTAGACTACATCCCCCTTAAAGCTCTTACACCCATAATGCTCGCAAAGCATCATGGGAGGTGTAGTCCAAAACATGTGGATTGCCGAAGGTTGCATGCCTAAAAAGTTAAGATACATGATGTAAAATAAAAATAAGTGTTTCTTAATGAAACCAACAAAAATATTCACAATAAACCAAAATGAATGTAGACTCTATATTAAATTTAGTTTTATTGTGAATGTTTTTGTTGGTTTCATTAGGAAACATTTTTATTTGACATCATGTATCTTAGCTTTTTAGCCATGCTTGTGTGGACAAAGGAAGAGGTAAAAAAGAAAATCTGAGAATATTGGATCACTTCTTGGGAGAGATCTGATTGGTTTTCTCTGTACTGTACAGTGGGACTCACAGACTGACACTGACTGATGTATGTTTTTATTTTTTAGCTTTTATTTCCCTTTCAAAACAACAACATATTCTCTCCACCATGGCACTGAAAGGGCTACTTTATACTATAGAACATGTACAGACAGGCTACTCTAAGTATCGAATTTATGTTGTCTATTATATGCCATAAATTAAGTATGACATGATGTTGCAGTTTCAATTGCTTCTTGTATAATAGTCTTGTTCTGCACAGAAGTCTTTTTCATGTGGTGTCACTGCTTTGATACAAAATATTGTAAATATTTGGGTGTAAATTTCCTGCAATGTGAATAAAATTGTTGAGTACTAGTAAATCAATTTGTATAGCTGGATGTCTATAAATGGTTGCCAGCGGTCTCTTTTTGGCATTTGAACCAGCTTTGCCTCAGAGGATGTCAAAGCTTTGAGAGACCAGATGAGTCCCCTCCAGGAGTTTGTAAGCTCCTTTGAAAAACCTCCTAAAACACCTTTATGAGTGAAAAAAAATCACAGACCTAATCCCCTTGTCTTAACTTTCTTACCCCTTCCCTTCTCCTCTCTGCCAATACATCTCTTCTGTTTTGTTTAGGTTATCTTTCTACCTTCTACTCTCTTCGACATTGGATACATTTTTAATCAAAATTATTCAACCCTCACTGAAAATCGGGTTTATTGTCAAAATGTATAGACTATAAGCTGTTTGCAATAAACAAATTAAACAAAAGCTATTGAAATAGGTCAACACAACAAATTCTTCAAATGGCTTTCACAAATTCAACTGAAAATGCAACTTATAATGACTTCCTCAGTTTTAAAATTATTCAACCCCTGAAGAGAATCCTTCACAACAGCACAAATATGCAAAACATGTGTTTTCTCAAGCACACCTGATGCAACTAATCAAGGGCTTCATTAGTTGCACCAGGTGTGCTTGAGCTGGAACACTTGAAATACCTTAACAGGCTAGGGGTTTGTTGCGTGTCACATTTCTCTGCATGTTATAAATATGGCTACCAAAAGAATTGTCCACAAAGTTAAAAGAAGAGATCATCGCCCTTCACAAACAAGAAATAGGATACAAAAAGATAGCAAAGGCACCGTATGTTCAAAAGTTGAAGGAACACTGGTTACAGCCACTGGACAGGGTAGAAAAGGGAGCTATCAATGGCTGCAACCAGATTTCTGAGAAGGTGTGTTTTAAAAAAAAAAACACCTTACAATGACTGCAAAAGATCTGCAGCAAGACTTGGTGGCAACAGGCAGTGAGGTTTCAGTCAACAAAGTAAGGTCTGTACTAAACGAAGAAGGCCTCCATGCCAGAATTCATATATACCCCACTACTGACCCAAAAGCACAAGAAAATTATATAAATAAGCCACAGAAGTATGGGGATTCTGTTCTTTGGAGCGACAAAATTGGAACTATTCGGCCCAATGGATCAGTGGTATGTCTGGAGGAAGAAGAATGAAGTAAATATTGCAAAGAACACTCTGCATACAGGTAAGCATGGTGGTGACTCGGTGATGGTCTGGGGCTGATTTGCATTCTCTGGCAATCGAAACCTGCACTTTTTGGAAGGCAAGATGGATTCATTGACGTATCAGAAAATCCTAGGAGAAGACATCATGCCGTCAAAGGGACACTATAGTCACCAGAACAACTACAGCTTATTGAATTTGTTCTGGTGAGTAGAATCATTATCTGCAGGCTTTTTGCTGTAAACACTGTCTTTTCAGAGAAAATGCAGTGTTTACATTACAGCCTAGTGATAACTTCACTGGCCACTCCTCATATAGCTGTTAGAGATCCTTCCTGGGTCATGGCTGCCTAAAATGCATCCAAACATTCAGTCTCCTCCCTCTGCATGCAGACACTGAACTTTCCTCATAGAGATTCTATGCTGGCTCTGCCTCTGATCTGCCTCCTTGTCAGTCTCAGCCAATCATATGGAGAAGCACTGTGATTGGATCAGGCTACCACTTCTGATGATGTCAACAGATTGCTTATTTTTCTGAGGCAAACAGCATGCAGAGTTACAGCTTCAGTCTTGAATACAGTAAGATTTTGCTATATTTATGGAGGCATGAGGGGCACAGGGGGGCTAGATGGTGGTTTTAACACTATAGGGTCAGGAATACATGTTCGTGTTCCTGACCCTATAGTGATCCTTTAAGGAAACTGAAGCTTGGGCATCATTGGACCTTCCAACAAGACAATGATCTCAAGCATACTTCAAATTCCATCAAGGCTTGGTTGACAGTCATCACAGTAACCTGACTCGAACCCCATACAAATCTCAGGAGGTATTTGAACTATTTTACTGGACTGGGTGCCATTGCTCATGAACAATGGGCTAAGATTCCTCAGGAACGCTGCTAGAAGCTGGTGTCTGGCTATGCATCTCATTTGCAGCAGGTCATAACAGCAAAAGGGAGCTCTACTAAGTACTAAAGATGCTTGCCATGAATAGGTTGAATAATTGTGAGACTGGAGAAGTCATTATAAGTTGCATTTTCAATTGAATTAGGAAAAAACACTTGAAGCATGTGTTGAGCTATTTCAATTGCTTTTGCTTGACCATTGTTCATTGGAAACAGCTGAAAATCTGTAAATGTTGACAATAAACCTGATTGTTATTTATTACAACTGTATTTGGATACATTCTCTGGGGGGGGGGAAATATGGCATTGTCTTTCATGCTGCGCTGGATCTGTAAAATCTTAATACACTTTGATTAACAGCAAAAAAATTGGTTCTGATTAGTGTAATGTAAAAAAAAAAAAAAAATACATTTCATTTGTGTATTGAAGTACCTGCATATCTGCTTTTTCTACTTTTTTTTTTCTCTAAATGGCACTTGAGTTAAAAATACTTGTATTGGATCAAGTACGCTCAATATAGATTTCATGATATTATCCAATCTTACTTACTATCACAAGAGTGATGTGAAGTGACCTTTGCAAACGCTAGGAATATTGCAAAACACTGGCACACTGGACCATAAAACCATGAAGAAATCTAAACTCTGTCATAAATAAAAGGAGTGATTTCAACATGTTCTTATTTTACCTCTAACAAAAAAGCTGCATATTATTAAATAAGGACAAGTCATAAATCAGCAACTTACATTCACTTGAGTAAATTACATAAAACATTATTAATCACACAAAAATGTTCAGTGTAAACTAATGCTCTTTGGAATATTTGTCAAATGCATGTTTTACATATGAATATCGGTAAATGCATAAAGCATGCAAATAGAGATGTCGCGAACCGTTCGCGAACTTCCCGCAAACAACTCGCCACGGTTCACCACGAACCGTTCGCGGCTGCCTTCAACATGGATGCTGTCCAGGAGGTGAGAGGGTCTGGGAGGGAGGGTCTGCTGGAGATTGGCCGGGATGTGTCAGCTGACCGGAGCTCGCCGCGAACGGTTCGTGGCGAACCGCGGCGAGCCGTTCGTGGGAAGTTCGCGAACGGTTCGCGACATCTCTATATGCAAATTTGATAACTTTCGTGAGCCTAAAATAAGTGTTGCAGGTATAATTTTTTCCATTCGTGGTTTTCTATAATAAAAGGTTTTGTAGCCTATTTTTTACGTAAATTATGGGGACGTTATGTGAGCTTTATTTGACATGACGATACTAAAATATTTTATTAGTTTTAGCAAGGCTTAAAGGGTTTGTATAGGTAAAAAAAAAATCCCTTCATATTTTTTAGTGCATTATAGACATACTGCATTAAAATATTGGGAAAAAAATTAATTCAGGAGCATCTCAGTCTGGTCTTTGAGGACTGATCTTATTTCATAATCTTTTGCCCCGGATTAGTTTATGAGATAAGTAGTTAATCCATAACCAGCAGTTCCAGTCATCATATAGGATGATTGGACTTGCATTATAAACCAAAGGTAGCCATAGCACAGCAAGAACAGCCCTGTTCACTAATCTTTTAGTAAATAAGAATACATAACAGTTACAGTGTAGGACAAAGACATTTCTGTTGAAGTATCACTGTAGTAAAACAAAGGAAAGCATCTCTGTGTAGGATTGACAAGTTGTATGCTGTAGCCACAGTTTTAAGATTGTTTTGAATGATGAAAACTTTATCCCAAACTGAACAGATTTGTACAACAACAAATTATTTACTAATAAATTCTAGTGAAAGAAAGAGAAAAACAAATTAGATTAATATTGTCAATATACATTTTTACTTTTTACGAGCTGATGGAGATTCTGACTCATGTATTTGATTAACCTTTTGAAGGACCAGGTTCTTGTTCCAGCTCCTGTCCTTGACCTGTACCTGGCCAGCCTGGAATCCAGGGAAGCCAGCCACACTGCTAGATATACACAGAAATGCAGAATAACCCCAAACACAACATACAACCCGCACAAACTCAACACCACTGACAGTCCACATACATGCACTCAACCTCACATGCAGCCTCTCACATGCAATACCCAAAACAGCCCCACGTATACACACACTACCAAACACAAAATGTTACAAATCCATCTACACACACAATTCCACAAGCAGCCCCATTCGTAGGTATCATACATCTCAAACTACTTGTGAAAATATATAATATAATGGCTCATATACGCACAAATACAATGATACAAAGCAACTGAAGTATAAATAACACAAGCAGAATACGGGGCAACATACATATCTAAATTTAAAAAAAAATAGGACCGGCATGCTACGGGACATCAAAATTTTATTTTGGCACAGTGCTGCTAAAAGTTTGCCTACCCCTGCCCTAGGCCATGTAATTAAGAGCATTTTAACAATTTTTTTAGAAACCAAAAATTTTAAATTAGTTAATTTTTTGTGTTTATTCTCCACACATGTTTTATTTTTGGAAAATTCACAGACCATGTATGTGCCACAACTGCAAACACCACGCATTTATATTCTTCTACTGTTCTCAAATACAATGATACTCCACATGTATACATTTTCCCCTCATCCTGACCCTAATTAAACCCTTAATGCAAGATTTCATTCAACCCATAAACCAAGCCATAAATCATGTCCTGATCAAACCCATAATCCTACCTTTAATCCAATCCATAATCCGAGACCTAAATCAAGTCATAATCAAACCCATAATCCAACCGATAATCTAACCCCTTTTCCTACCCTTACTTCAACCCATAATCAAGCCTCTAATCCAACCCATAATCCAAGCTCTATTTCTACCTATAATCTGACCCTAATCCCACCTATAATATGACATTAATCTGACTTGCTTTATTCTTTTACCACTTACTTTCGTGTGTTTGTTTATTTTTACTTTCTGTAATAAAATATTATATGTATTTTACTACAGTTCCTGAATTTCATCACCAATAACGGGACATATTGATTGAACAACACGCTGAGTGGATATACAACACCTACTGAGTTCAGAGCCAACCTTAAGGGCTCTAAAATATGTGAGCATTCTCCATATTTGGTTTTAAGAATATTATCGTTTTTACAGTCTGTGCTATGTCGCTTTTATATTTGTATTAATAGGTTTTATCCTGTATATTGATGCCGAAGTGAAGTACGCTTTCCATCTTGTGCGCTATCACCCTTCTTTTCTCCATGACATTAATATAACCCATAAACTAACCCATAATTCTACTAATAATATTACCTTTAATACCAGTCCTATTCTGATCCAATCCTCCTACAGTGGGCAAGCAGAGGGACCTCCTCAGAGTCTTTTCAGACTCCCTGGTACTGGGGATACTGTGCCAGGGTGAGGGGGCAAAATTATTTTTATAGTTACCATGGTAGCTCGATCTCGCTACTGTGGCATTTAAAGGGCTATGAACACTGCTCATGGCCCTCAGATCCTGGAAGCTGGGGGCCATGAATAAAATACTGTGTCTGAGCAAGATTACTCAGCCACGGTATTTAAGGGGTAATGAGCAGCTTTCTCTGAGCGCTGTTTGTAGCTCATCAGTCAGTCTGGGGCCACTAACTGTGGCTCTATTTGCTGGCACCAAATGGGCAGGTTTCAATTCACCAGTATGGCTTTCTTTTAATAATGTTGTGTCATGGACCAAAATAGTATAGTTTAAGGTAATTTCAATATCTTCTATGACATTGTAAAATGAATCACTTTATTTAAAGCTGTGGAGAATATCATCCAAGAGCAAGCTCTTTTATTGAAGGAGACAGTCTTATATTGAAAGTCTTTAATTAAACATTCTATAGTTTAGATTTAGATTTGAGAATGCTTACGGCAGTGATTGCCTGCATATGTCATTTGCTCATAAAATGAATAAGTAGAACTGCTGCACCTAGATATATAAAGTGGCTATGTATGTAAAAAATATAATATCCTTGCATTTTTTGTTGTTGTTTTTTTTCCCAAAATGAGCAATGTCATTATGTACCTTTCTACTAGTTCACTCTAAATGCCCCCGTATGGTATATGTTCTTTTCAGAAGTTCTCAGAACACACTGTAATAAAACACTCCAAGTATATATTCTGACGAATATTTTATAGAACTGTTTCTCCTGAATGAATTTGAACAAAAGCATTCATGTATTCTACAGGAATAAATGTGCTCTTCAATAGGCTCTTTAGCCCGCAGAGTTTAGTAATCCGTTATTTTGCGGTTTAAGCATGGTTAGTTAATCTTATTTTCCTCAATTATGAATTTTACATTATCTGATACAGAGGTTAGCTATGTGCCTGGATATTCAGAGTATATCATTAGTAGTCTTAATTAAAAAAAACGAATCACATCTTTAAAAATCCTGAATACTATATTCTGCATTATATCATGTTCATTAATTTGGAAATTAGCAACACGGTGTATCTAGATATAAGTTTTGCTTCTGACCTACACTGTAAATCATGTAACCCAAATCTGGTAACACCTTGCCATGTTTGATATATAGAAAAGAAAACCCTGGACCCTGGACCCTGTACTAAAATATAGATCACGCACAAAAGATAGTGATACTTATTTTTGTTTGAGAATGTAAATACCACCAACTGGAGGAGGATGGCTGTGGATGATATCTAATGATATGCTCTTATATCACTACAAATTTGTAAGTGTAATTGATTATAGTGCAGGGTTTATCCATTTACCATCTACACTTATTTGTGGTTTATCTCTCTCTTACATGTCCATATATCCATGCTGAGGATCCCTTATCATCTCTCCATTATTGAGATACGCCTACTATCAATTTATGTCTGTGAGTGCAATTTAATTAGCGGTGATTTGATGTATATTGGCTATACTACTCTATGAGTTTTTATTTCTTCTGTTCTGTAGATTTTTTCTATTTACATTGTATTGCGAGGACTGGGAGGAGTCCTATTTTTTCTACAGTCCAGAATTTATTAGGTATTTTTTGTACCTGTTTGTGTGCTTGATCTTTCTAACTGGTGATTAGTGTGTTTTGTATATTTATTTTTGTTTGAGGTCTTTTTTTGTTTTATCTGCACACGGTCCAGGTTTTCTTTTATGTTTCTCCTTAAAGGGATAGCATGCACCCTTTGTTTTGTACCTCGACTGCATTGAGATTACCATTGTAATTGAGGTAGCTCATTAATATTTTGGTTTCCTCTTTCCATATTGAGTACATCTCTGTCAAGGATACAGAGGATATCCTAGGATAGCAGTATATTAAGGTTTAACACAAATAATGCCTATAATGAGCCGAACAATAGGGAACCTGTGAGCAGGTGGAATATTTAAAGATAGCCAAGGTCAAGGACACATGAAGACAGCATAACATAAAACAAAGCTAAGTCAGGGGAATAAGGAATCAAGATAAACATTATGCTAAGACAAGTCAGGGAAGTCAGATATTAGGATAGTTGAAAGGCAAGCCAAAGGTACAGAGATAGACACAAATCACTAATGTGTCATGAAAACACAACAGGGCACTATTCTAATGAAGGTCTGGGATTTAAATAATTTATAAAATTGCTACTGATTTAGCAGTAAGTCTGCACCCGAACACTAAAGTTAGCATGTGTGGCACAATTTGATACACACAAATTGGCATGTACATTCAGACAGAAAGTAGCATTAGAGGGGCTGATAAGCATAGAAGCATGGGAGTAGAAGATCAGTGTTTCAAGCAGCCATGACAATTTTATGGCACAAATAAATATAAAAATAGGGCCATTTTATTTTCCCAGAATAGCAAATTGATGTCTAGATGTCTAGATGCACTCCGAAGATATCAAAGGAAAAATATGTATGAAAGAGCTCCTTGCTAGTTCATATTTATTAGAAGATTCTAAACGTGGCTGAAGTGTACAGACCAAAATATAGTAAACTAATATAAAATACATAAAAGTCCATGCACCTGTAGGAAAAAAGTCCATGCACCTGCAGGAAAAAAAACATGCAAAAAAAAAAAACTACATAAACACTGGACACATTTCATGTCTATACACAGACACGTTCTCAACATAAGTGACAAAAACAAACAACCATGAATTAAATGGCTGGGAATGGGAGATTATGCACCAAATTTTAGCTTAATTCAACAGATTAAATTAAACTGCAGAACTCCCTGTTCTGATCTGCTATTATGTTTTCATCCACACTTGGTATATCATCTAATTACTTTGTGGTGATCTGTAGTCGCATGGCATAATCCATGATTGCTGAAAGCAACAAACGTAACAGCTCTTTTCATTGATCTGTATCAAATATCAAAAGTCATATCTTTAGAAAACAAAAGTTAGCATGGTATAACATTATAATAAGCCTAATGGGCCTCATTCAGCACTGATTCCCAACCTTGTCTTACAGTCAATTGCAATAGTTTCTTCTGAAACGTGTCTAGTGTTTATGTAGTTTTTTTTTTTTTATGCATTCTTGTATTTTATGTCCATTCACTATATTTTGATCTGTTCACTTTAGCCATGATTATAATCTTGCACAAAACATGTACTAGCAAGGAGCTCTTTCCTGCACATTTTCCTTAGATTTCTTCTGAGTGCAGTCTTCTGCAATTAATCTATTATTTTACATTATTGTCTTGGGAGACACAGAATCAGCAACAAAGATTGGGATCCACATCATCACTAATTAGTGACGTATTTTCCTTTTTTCCTTTTATTTGTTGTATCCAACTTGCCTTATTCTGTTCCCTAGATTCGGGGCAGCGGCACTATTGGTTCAGGTGTCATATTTACTTGTTATTGATGGTGTCTGAAAAATATATAAACAAGAAGAATTCGCACTCTTGTTTATCACTTTTTAAAATTGCATGCTAGATTGTTGCAAGAGGCGTGCAAAATACCCATGTGCCTCCTTACGACTTCAGACTGTATGCAAACTGTTGGACCTAAATATCTCACAAATAGCACAACTGCTGACATAAATTGTAAAATTGTTCTGCTTACACACTTTCTCTAGTATTTACCGGATCTTCCTACATCCATGCGCCTACAAACCAACTTCAAATCCCTATGTACAAAGACATCTCCTCCCCATGCCATATCTCTATTGAATGTAGACCAGGTCTCCCCCTCCCCTCCCCCCCACAACACTCCCGTACTATACTAAGTTCTGGGAGAGAGATCTGAAATGCCCATTAACAACTGAGGAATAGGGAAACTTGTGCACACAAGTCTTCAATTTGCACCAAATTTCAAAAAAATCTGGGTATAAATGCTTAACCACTAATAAAAAACACCAGATGAGATAGCAATGTACTCACCAGACCAATACCCAGAGTGTTGGAGATGCAAAATATAACTAGGGACACTGTTCCACATTTACTGGGAATGTCCCCAAATTCGGCCCTTCTAGGAGCACATCCATAATATATTCTCAGACCTCACTGACTAAACTATCTCATTTACACCAGAGGCATATCTACTGCATTAGGCTCAAATCCCAATCAATACTGTAAATTGGTGCTTCCATATCTAGAATGTGTTGCCCGCAGTCTAATTTTGACATTCTGGAGGCAGAGGTCCGCAACCGCGGTCTGAGATTGGATCATTAAAGTGGAGGAAATACACTCAATAGAAGACCTTATTTAATTCTATTCTATTCTAACCTCCAGAAATACAACTCAATCTGGTTTTACTGAACATGTTGGCTGTCCTCAATAACCATTAGTCCAGTAACAAGGACATAGGAGCACACATAGAGACAGCCCCAGCTACATCACGCACAGATGCACGTGGGCCTTGGATTAATGATCAAGATAACCCTCTTTTTTCCATTTTTTTTCTTCCATCCTCTCCCTTTCTTCCCTATTCCACTCTATTGCTTGAACAGAAACAAAAGTAATTAACTCTTAAAAGTGCAGAAATGATAAGTGAGACTGCAGTGGCATGATCTATACACCATAACTGCTTCATTAAGCTAAAGTTGTTTTGATGCCTATAGTATCCCTCTGTGTATCAGTATACACGTTAAATTCTATCAATGGACCTAGGCTCAAAATTTAAGAAAGCCGTATTCCAAGGTCTATGCCAGGGGTAGGCAACCTTCGGCACTCCAGATGTTGTGGGATACATCTTCCTTGATGGTTTGTCAACATAATGGCTGCAAGTGCATTATGGGAGATGTAGTCCACAACATCTGGAGTGCTCAGGATTGCTTACCCTTGGTCTAAGCTTTAGTGTAATCCTTCTTGAAAGGAACACTTTCCAATCAATTAAGGTCCATTCAGGAGTCCGTGTCTGTTTGTCCATTGTAATGGAGGTCCAATGTATGGTATAATTAGTTGTGGTATATCTCATCAGACAATGGTGCTATGATTATTTAGGAAACTTAAAGGCTTATGGTTAAGAGCTGTGTAATTTATTATAAATGTTAGTTTAATTATGTTTTTTTTGTCAGGGTCTCGCTCGATGCTCTGGGCTATGGGCACTCACTGGGGTGCAGACCTTTCATCCAAAATCGGTCTGTTCACGATCTGTCCTCGGATCCCAATTTTTCGCGTCTGCACCGACTGCTCCGTCCTCACCATCGGACCTCGCCTCCTCCCGCCGTCCCCCTCCGCGCCTCACTCACTCCTCCTAGACCCGCCTCTCGACGTGCTCACGCAGTCACGTCATCACTAGGTCCCAGACGGGGACAGTTCAAGAAGAAAGCTGGTTTAGTATTGAAATGGAAGATCTGAGACTAAAAAATCCAGAAGGTCTGCTATGGAATACGAAAACTTTAGATAATATAGGGATAGATATTAAAAATAATATTATATGGGCCCAAATGTTGCCTGTCTGGGAGGAAATTAAAAAGAAAATAGGCCTCAAATATGCAATTATGGATACGGCAAATTTAAGGATAATAGAAGCTAATATGAAAGATTTATCTTTAGAAATTTGGAGATCTAAAGGAATAAATAAAGTTTCACAGATATTAAACTCAGATAAAATATTGCCTTTTGATATTATAGTACAAAAATACCATCTTCCTCAACGAGAGTTATTTACATACTTGAGGCTTAAATATTTTCTGCAGAAACATCTTAATAAAGATTCTGGGAAAGCACATATAATGATAAAACGCATATTTTCAAATCAGAATATACCGAAAGTTTTAGCTAAAGCAATAGAGATAATTAGAAATACTAATGAGGTAGCTAATTTCCCCCAGAAGACTAAATGGGAAAAAGATTTGAAGTGTCTCTTAGAACAAGAAGATTGGTGTAAAGCCATAAATGATACTCGTCGACAGGTCCAATGTCTAAATTTATTAGAAACTTGTGACAGAACCATCTGTCTGCTTGGATTTTTACCACGTTCGTCTGTTTGTCCCCCGTTCGTATGAATGGCTGGTTTCTATAGCCCAGCCATTCGAATGACTCTTTTTCCCGAACAAACCTGCCGAACGAACGGCCACCCAAGTGAGGAGTGTGCTGCTGGTTAACGAAGTGATACCAATTAGAACGTTGTGGTTAACCGCAGACACTTTTCAATTAAACCGAATTCAGGGTGGTCGTCGTTCGTATGTCGACCACGAGGCAGCGGCCATTTTAAATCACACGAACGCCCAGCGGTGTTTGGCTCTAATTCTATGGAACTGAAAACGGACACTTTTTCTGCCGAACACCGCTGAAACAAGGGAACGCCTGGCTGCCTCCACGAAAGCATGCGAACACCGGCCGTTCGGGAGATTGAGAGCATACGAAAAGACTTAACCCAGATAGCCTTCCCATGGAGTCATTCGTATACCGAAAGACTGTAAGAACTTTGACTCCATGGCGATTGAACTATGTGTGTGGGATCTGAGCGCTATTCGCTAATAATATGCACTCAGGTCCAGGCTATCTGGGGACATGTAATACGAATGGGAAATGTTCAGTTTTCATGTAGTTATGTATTTTTATGTCTTTTATTATTTTATGTATAAGATGGCGACTGTCCTTGTCCTGGAGTTAATTGAGTTACTTTGTAATTAACTCCAGGGCAGAGGGGAGGGAATCATAATGCACTGTGGGTAAAATATGTGACTGTGTGTCTGAAATGTCCCTCTATCTGTCTGTAGTTTAAGTCTCCCATTTGGTCCCCTAGGGGAGTGTCCACCAGGTGGGAGACCTGCATAAATACGGGCAGGTAGCCCACAGTAAAACCAGATTCTGTTTGACCCTCAATGCGGAGCTTCTGTCTCGTTATTGGGGGGATTTCTTCTTCACGTTTAGAGACTGCTGGATGGAACGAAAGCCGCTTGGGGAATATTGCTGTTCGACGGTTACCAGCAGTTCGTGTATTGCCGTTCGGGAGTTTGGAGCCGTTCACGGAGCTCGGTCGGGAGATTGCCGCTTCCCCTGCATTTGGTTCGTGTGTTACAGATTAAGCGAACGGAGACTGTACTGCAGCCGGGGAAGGTCTACTAAACGGCGGGTTGGCTTAAAGACA
The DNA here is from genome assembly GCA_933207985.1 of Pelobates cultripes. Classification (NCBI taxonomy): domain Eukaryota; kingdom Metazoa; phylum Chordata; class Amphibia; order Anura; family Pelobatidae; genus Pelobates; species Pelobates cultripes. Next base: position 313,923,975 of record OW240913.1, on the reverse strand, counting down.
CTGGAGGTGTCTTAACAATTGGTGGCAGCGGTGGGATGAATCCTACAGCACTGGAGGTCAGCTACAAGACATGCAGTACGAGGAATTAAGGCGTGCTACACTTAAGGACATATTGGAACGCCGAGGAAGGTCAGCAAGCAATTTAAAGAAAAGGGAGATTATTGCTTTGCTACTGGAGATGGATGCAGCAACGGGAATGGAAAGAGTCAACGTGCCCAGTACCTTGGATTTAACACCCGAGGAAATACAATTTAACCGGGCAGTGCAAATAAGGCTGGCACATTTTGGCCCCAACCCCTCAGCTGACATCGTGGTGCGTGTGCAGGCAGCAGTTGCAGCACAGCAGGCGCTCCGGGAAAGAGGAGCTGCAGCAGCAGAGGTACCTTACGATAATAATGTGGTTGCTAGAAAGAAGGTACCTTTTGCTGCATTTAAAAATTTTGTGGAAACGGAGGGAGAGATTGATGGGTTTTTAGCAGACTTTGAGAGGCAGTGTGCGCTACATCAGGTACCTGCAGATGAATGGGTCACCATCCTCTCTGGGAATTTATCTGGCCGGGCTAGTGAGGCGTTTCGGGCCATCCCAGAGGAGGAGATCACCAACTACCGGGCTGTGAAAGAGGCGCTCCTAGCCAGGTATGCGGTGACCCCAGAGGCGTACAGGCGGAGGTTTAGAGAAACCAACAAGCTGGTTGGGGACTCTTATGTGGAATGGGCCTGCAGAGTCCATCGTACCGCAGCCCACTGGATGGCTGGATGCCAAGCGGTAACTGGGGAGGAGGTATTACAAGTGTTCCTGCTGGAGCACTGTTTTGATAGACTACCTGCTGGGGTCCGGGAGTGGGTCAGAGACAGAAAACCCTCTACCCTACCCGAGGCTGCTCGTCTGGCAGACGAATACACGGATGCCCGCAAGTTGGATGGTACAGCTGCCAAAGCCCCTGCCAGACTGGAGTATCGACCAGCCGTAATACCCGCTCCTTCAGTCTACCAACCCCCAGTACACCGTAACCCAGCTGCACCGCCAGCTAACAATTTTGTACAGCCCGCACGATTTAATGCCCGTGAATATTCCCAACCCATCCGGTGCTTTGGGTGCAAGCAGTTGGGGCACAAGCGTCCTGAGTGCCCACTGAACAGTGCCAACCAGGCTCAGTCCTGGAGGAGACCAGTCAATGGGAACCAGCGCCCACCTCAGCCTGCTGCTCACTGCATAGAGCAGGAGGAATTCTGGGGCATCCTACACGAGGCAGACCCAGTGCAAGCAGCTCACCAGGATAATCGCCAGCAACATCGGCAAACCGTGAAGCTGAATGGCAGAGTGGTAAATGGGTTGAGAGACACAGGAGCCACGATGACACTACTCCAAAAGAACTTGGTCTCAGAGCATCAACACACTGGGGACACTGTGGCAGTAAGGGTAGCAGGGGGTGCTGTGTTTCGCTTACCTGTTGCCCGGGTACATTTGGATTGGGGAGTGGGCGCTAGACATGTGGATGTGGGGGTGATGAAAGACTTGCCCGCAGATGTTCTTCTGGGAAACGATTTGGCCCCTTTGGTTTCAGCCTATGCTCCGATGGGCCCTGCAGATGTGAACCCAGTGACCACCCGTGCCCAGACCCGTGCTGCCGGAACCAGCCCACTTGCTGATGAGACCCAGGTAAGATCTCCTTCCCCGACTGGTACCCCAGAGCAGGTCCCCTTAAGCTGGGATTCCCCAGAGGAGTTTGGGAGGGAAACCCGGGCAGATCCGACCCTCCAAAAGTACAAAGACAGGGCAGATGCTGGAGAGGAAGGAATAGATGGGGAACGGTATGAGTGGGTGGGGGACAGGTTATATAGGATCCCTAAACCTTCCCAGAAGAGTGTTGCCTCTCCGCCGAATCGCCAGTTAGTGGTACCTGCAAAGTACCGGCAGGAGATTCTGCGGATAGGGCATGATGTTCCATTAGCTGGACATCTAGGGTCCCGCCGCACAGCCTATAGGATCTCACAGAATTTATTTTGGCCAAACTTCAACCAGGCTGTGCGGATGTATTGCAGCACGTGTGACACATGTCAACGGGTAGGAAAGCGGGGGGACCACCCTAAGGCTAGGCTATTATCGATGCCTATTATAGGGGAGCCCTTTGCCCGCATAGCCGTTGACATCGTGGGTCCACTGGCCAGGGCTAGTCCATCAGGTAAGAAATACGTTCTTACCGTGGTGGACTATGCCACCCGCTATCCAGAGGCAGTAGCGCTGTCTAACATAGAGGCAGAGACGGTTGCTGATGCCCTGGTTAGAATTTTTACTAGGGTCGGGTTCCCTAAGGAGATTCTCTCCGACCAGGGAACCCAATTCACCGCTGTGCTCACCCAGCAGCTGTGGAAGGTGTGTGGCATTAAGCCATTACTTAGCTCACCCTACCACCCACAGACTAACGGTCTCTGCGAGCGCTTTAACGGTACCCTCAAACAGATGCTGAGGACCTTTACAGACACTTGCAGAGACTGGGAGAGATTCCTGCCTCATCTATTATTTTCTTATAGAGAGGTGCCCCAGGAATCTACTGGGTTCTCCCCCTTTGAGCTGCTGTATGGGAGAAGGGTCCGCGGACCCCTAGATCTCATTAGAGGCCACTGGGAGGGGGAGACGGAGCAAGAGGGGACCCCCATTGTGCCATATGTTCTGGAACTCCGGGACCGCATGGAGAAACTGTCCCTGATGGTAAGGGAGAATCTCCAGGCGGCCCAGGGGAGACAGAAGAGATGGTATGATCAGGGTGCCCGACAGCGGGTCTTCCAGGTTGGGCAAAAGGTATTGGTGCTCAAACCTGTGAAGGCCAACAAGATGCAAGCATCTTGGCAGGGCCCGTACAAGGTAGTGGCGCAGATCTGCGACACTACTTACTTGATAGCCAGCTGTGCAGATGAGAGGATCCAGCGGTCCTTTCATGTGAACATGCTGAAAGAGTACCAGGAGAGACCTGAGAATATTGCAGCAGTATGTGCTCCAGCTGCAGATGATTCTGAGAATTTACCCCTTCCCGATCTATTAGAAAGGGATCCCCAGACTGACCTTACTACCTTGGTACAGCTAGGGGACCGGTTGAACCCCACAGAAAGGGTACAGGCGCAACAGTTGTTATGGGAGAAGCAGGCGACGTTCTCCCAGGAACCAGGTTATACCACCCTAGCTGTGCATAAGGTAGAGACCCCTGGACAGACCCCGTTACGACAGCCCCCCTATCGTATCCCTGAAGCAGTCCGTGAAGGAATGCGGAAGGAGATACAGGAGATGACCCAGCTTGGAGTTATCGAGCACTCCGACAGCCCTTGGGCCTCGCCTGTAGTCCTGGTGCCCAAGAAAGATGGGACCACCCGGTTCTGTGTGGACTACAGGCGACTCAACGAGCGGACCACCACTGACACCTACCCAATGCCCCGGGTAGACGAATTACTAGATCGTATTGCCAGGGGGCGATATCTGACCACCATAGACCTGTGTAAGGGCTACTGGCAGATCCCCCTGGCCGAGGATGCTATCCCCAAGTCGGCATTTGTCACCCCATTTGGCCTGTACCAATTTAAGGTCATGCCTTTTGGGATGAAAAATGCACCGGCTACCTTCCAACGGATGGTGGATAGACTCCTGGATGGCTTCCAAGAATTTGCCTGTGCATACTTGGACGACATTGCGATTTACAGTGGGTCCTGGGAGGAACACCTGGTACATGTAGAGGTAGTGCAGGATAAAATTCGGGCCGCTGGCCTGACATTGAAGCCAGAGAAGTGCCATCTAGGTATGGCTGAAGTACAGTACCTGGGTCACAGAGTGGGGTGTGGGAGCCAGAGACCAGAGCCAGCCAAGGTAGAGGCAGTGGCTAACTGGCCCAGGCCGAGGATGCTATCCCCAAGTCGGCATTTGTCACCCCATTTGGCCTGTACCAATTTAAGGTCATGCCTTTTGGGATGAAAAATGCACCGGCTACCTTCCAACGGATGGTGGATAGACTCCTGGATGGCTTCCAAGAATTTGCCTGTGCATACTTGGACGACATTGCGATTTACAGTGGGTCCTGGGAGGAACACCTGGTACATGTAGGGGTAGTGCTGGATAAAATTCGGGCCGCTGGCCTGACATTGAAGCCAGAAAAGTGCCATCTAGGTATGGCTGAAGTACAGTACCTGGGTCACAGAGTGGGGTGTGGGAGCCAGAGACCAGAGCCAGCCAAGGTAGAGGCAGTGGCTAACTGGCCCACACCTACTACTAAGACCCAGGTATTGGCCTTCTTGGGGACGGCAGGGTACTATAGACGTTTTGTCCCTGACTACAGCGCTATTGCTAAGCCCCTGACAGACCTGACCAAGAAAAACTTGCCTAAGCAGGTCCTGTGGTCTCCGGCTTGTGAAGCTGCGTTCCAGGCACTGAAGCAGGCTCTTGTGAATGCCCCTGTCTTGGCTGCCCCAGTCCCTAACAAACGCTTTCTCGTCCATACAGATGCTTCCATGTATGGACTGGGGGCTGTGCTGAGCCAAGTCGGGGAAGATGGAGGAGAGCACCCTGTCGCATATCTCAGCAGAAAGTTGTTACCCAGAGAAGTGAGTTATGCGGCAGTGGAGAAGGAGTGTTTGGCCTTGGTCTGGGCATTGAAAAAGTTAAGCCCCTATTTGTATGGGCAAGAGTTTTCCCTGGTGACGGACCATAACCCACTCGTTTGGCTTAACCGGGTTTCAGGAGACAATGGGAGACTGCTGGGATGGAGCTTGGCCCTACAGCCCTACAATTTTACCATCAGCTACAGACCCGGTAAGCTGAACGGAAATGCAGATGGGTTATCACGACAAACAGACGTTTCCATCACCTCGTAGTCCGGTCATCCCCAAGTTGACCCGCCACAGGGTCAAGCCGGGTCTGCCGGAGTGTCCCACAAGGAGGGAGCCGTGTGACAGAACCATCTGTCTGCTTGGATTTTTACCACGTTCGTCTGTTTGTCCCCCGTTCGTATGAATGGCTGGTTTCTATAGCCCAGCCATTCGAATGACTCTTTTTCCCGAACAAACCTGCCGAACGAACGGCCACCCAAGTGAGGAGTGTGCTGCTGGTTAACAAAGTGATACCAATTAGAACGTTGTGGTTAACCGCAGACACTTTTCAATTAAACCGAATTCAGGGTGGTCGTCGTTCGTATGTCGACCACGAGGCAGCGGCAATTTTAAATCACACGAACGCCCAGCGGTGTTTGGCTTCTAATTCTATGGAACTGAAAACGGACACTTTTTCTGCCGAACACCGCTGAAACAAGGGAACGCCTGGCTGCCTCCACGAAAGCATGCGAACACCGGCCGTTCGGGAGATTGAGAGCATACGAAAAGACTTAACCCAGATAGCCTTCCCATGGAGTCATTCGTATACCGAAAGACTGTAAGAACTTTGACTCCATGGCGATTGAACTATGTGTGTGGGATCTGAGTGCTATTCACTAATAATATGCACTCAGGTCCAGGCTATCTGGGGACATGTAATACGAATGGGAAATGTTCAGTTTTCATGTAGTTATGTATTTTTATGTCTTTTATTATTTTATGTCTAAGATGGCGACTGTCCTTGTCCTGGAGTTAATTGAGTTACTTGGTAATTAACTCCAGGGCAGAGGGGAGGGAATCATAATACACTGTAGGTAAAATATGTGACTGTGTGTCTGAAATGTCCCTCTATCTGTCTGTAGTTTAAGTCTCCCATTTGGTCCCCTAGGGGAGTGTCCACCAGGTGGGAGACCTGCATAAATACGGGCAGGTAGCCCACAGTAAAACCAGACCCTGTTTGACCCTCAATGCGGAGCTTCTGTCTCATTATTGGGGGGATTTCTTCTTCACGTTTAGAGACTGCTGGATGGAACGAAAGCCGCTTGGGGAATATTGCTGTTCGACGGTTACCAGCAGTTCGTGTATTGCCGTTCGGGAGTTTGGAGCCGTTCACGGAGCTCGGTCGGGAGATTGCCGCTTCCCCTGCATTTGGTTCGTGTGTTACAGATTAAGCGAACGGAGACTGTACTGCAGCCGGGGAAGGTCTACTAAACGGCGGGTTGGCTTAAAGACATTGGAGGTGTCTTAACAAAACTTATTACAAGGTTATGTATAGATGGTATTTAGTTCCTAGCAAGCTATCTCAGATGTACCCTGGAGTTACCTCTAGATGTTGGAGATGTGATAAAGAGGAGGGATAATTTCTCCACATTTGGTGGAGTTGTTCAAACATTCAGACCTCTATTAAGAGACTGATAGGATTTATTAGAGATAACACTGGAATAGAATTAGAAAAGAAACCAGAGGTAGTCTTGTTACATATGCATTGGCCAAACATGTCATATATAAATAGTTGTTTTATAATTCACTGTCTTGTTGCATTTAAAATTGTTCTTGCACGGAACTGGAAATCTAATCAAGCAGTTTATTGGGATGCCATTAAAGATCAAATCATCCTTCAGATGAGGATGGAAAGAGACCTAAGTATACCATATTTGAATTCCCCAAAAAGAAGGGATCTATGGCAAAGATGGGTTAATAAAATAGAACCTACTATATAAATTAAACAGATATCCATTAGATCTGGTAATGCTTGAAGAGTAAGAGCCCTGAGCTAAGACATATTCTTATACTAGCCCGATCCCGCAGATAATAGTGTAATTTGTTTGTCCATTGTGAATGTTTTGATGGTGTAAAGATGTTATGTGATTTGTGGTGTTGTGCTGATATTTGTATTTATGTAAGAAATTGAATAAAAGAATTTATATAAAAAAAAAATATATGTTTTTTTTTCCTGAGCTCCCAATCAGGCAGTGTTGCTGTAATAGTGAGAAAACCAAAATTACTGTAAAAGTTAAAACATTATTTTATATATATCTTTGTACATTTTTCACATTGTTGCTTTATTTTTTTACAAATCCTCAGCCCATCAAAGTTGTATTATAATACAAGAATATTTATAATGATTTATGCAACCCTTTACTGTTCCAGCAGCTACTGATTAATGTTGTGCTGTTTTCATGACTCTAGCTACTTACTAACAGGTCATACTGCTAAAGAGGTACTGTATAATTTAATGTTTGAATTAATGTACTTAATCAATCTTTAACTACATCAGAATGATACTGGAAAGAATGTCATTATTATGCAGGCATTTGATTCAAAGTATACACTCTCCTTTGCATTGAGAAGCTAATCACCATCCCAAAATAACAAAAGAAAATTGAACAAAACATATTTTCCTACCCATTCTATTTCCTGCAAAATACCCTAAAATGCACATACTGTGTCTTTGACATCAATATGTTTAACTGTTTTTTTATACCCCCTCATGTTTCTGCTAGAAATTTATTTTATCCTTCTGCAGTTTCGAATGTCAAATTTCAGACCAAAATAACTCAACAGGAAGCATATCTCACTTGGAGAATTTTTCTAATTCACCATTTTTGCCCTTAAATTTGAAACCATTCTCAGTAATTCTTACATTAGTGAATAAACCCATTTTTAATGACCGTCATCTATCCTCTGCTCTTAATCCTAATGTGAGGTTGGCTGATTGTGATTATCTGGGTGCTTCACTGAGTGTGATTGTGTGTGGAGTTGTCTGAATGTGAATGTGTGTTGGGTCGGTTGAATGTTATTCTGTTGGTGTTTGAGAGTGAATGTGTGCTGGAGTGTGACTGTTTTGTATTGTTAAACCCCCTCCTGCTTACCTTTATGCAGGTAGGGGAGTTTAATCCATGGGAATCCTTTGTGTGTCAGTGTGTATCTGTGTGTGTATCTGTGAGTGTCAGTGTGTGCCTCTTTGTATGTGTGTGTCAGTGTGAATATGTGTAAGTATGTATGTGTTTGCTAATGTGTGTATGTGTATATCTGTGTGTGTGCCAGTGTGTATATGTAGGTGTGTGTGTATCTGTGTGTCAGTGTGTATCTGTGAGTGTATCTGTGTGTGTCAATGTGTATCTCTGTGTGTGCCTCTGTGTGTATGTGGGTGTGCCAGTGGGTCTCTGTGTGTGTGCAAGTGTGTGTAGATGAAGGTATATGTGTGTATCTGTGTGTGCCAGTGTGAATGTGTAAGTATGTGTGTGTATCTATGTGTGCACCAGTGTATATATAAGTATGTGTATGTGTGTGTCAGTGTGTGTGTGTGTGTGTGCATATGTGCGTGTATCTGTGTGTGTAGGTATATGTTGTATGTCTGCCAGTGTGTTTATGTGCCTGTGTAGGTATATGTGTGTATCCCTGTGAGTATATGTTTTTTTCTGTGTCTGTGCCAGTGTATGTGTCTATGTAGGTATATGTTTGTATCTGTGTGTGTCAGTGTGGGTACATGTGTGTATCTGTGTATTAGTGTGCTTCTGTGTCACTGTATGTTGCCACATATGTGTGTATATGTGCACACATCCCAGCATATAAGCATTAAAACTTTATACAAACAAACACCTACTATGAAGTGGCAACACTCAGGGCCGGACTGGCCCACCGGGATACCGTGAAATTTCCTGGTGGTTGGCACACTATGGGGCCGGTGCGCGGCCGCCTAGTGTGCACCAGCCCTGCCCACAATTAGAGGGTGACCGGAAGGAGGGGATGCGCTCCCCTCCTGCCGGTCACAGAATTTAGTGTGGCCGAGCAGGCAGACCGGGTAGGGGAGCTTCTGGTGACTAGTGATATTAAAGGGACACTATAGTCATCAGAACTACTAGAGTTGATTGTAGTGGTTCCGGTCTCTTTAGCCTGTCCCTGTAGGCTGAGCACTGTAAATGCTACCTTTTCAGTGAAAAGGAAGGGTTTTACATTGCTGCCTAGGCATATCTCTAGTTACAGTCATTCGTAGAGATGCTTCCTAGTCCAGTGCTGCACAGTGTGCAGCACCTATGTTGAGCATCTCCACGCACTGCATGGACGCTCCCCATATAGATGCTTTGATGCAATGCATCTCTATGAGAAGATGCTGATTGGTGCGGTGAAACGCAGCATATTGCCAAACATGCACAATAGCCCCCCAATGCTTTCCTATGCGAATTTAATTGGCGTTGACTGAAATCATCCAGTTGTCAGCCAAAGTGAAGAGTATACTCTTATTACTTAAAACAATATAAAAGATAATTTTTTTTACTGCTGTGCATTACCATGCATTCACAATTTCAATCCAAATGACGAAACATTTCTTAATATGTCAAGGTAGTTGGACTGAAACATGGATTATATGCAAATGCACACCTGCTTACAATAAATCTGCTCTCCTTTATTTTGAAGCCCTATGAGTGATAGTTTTTAGTTTTCAGGTTTTTTTTCCCTGCTTCCATATCTGCACACTATGCTGACGCGATGCATTATGGGGCTGGTATAGAATTTTTTCCAGGGCTGCTTTTCATTCCCAGTCCAGCCCTGCCAACACTACATGTAAACGCACCCTTCCAATCAACTCTACATACAAATACACTCCTAACATAAAACACAAGCATTATATACAAACACCAAAACTACACACAAACTAACTCCTGCATTCAAACACACTACACATGTACACCACTGCTTTTAGGTAGTAACATTATATATTTACACACAACTACATTCAGTTGTCAACACTTTATACAAATAGACCACTTCATTTCACACACACATACACATAAATAAACTTGCTTATATCAATGCAAAGTATGTTGGCCCTGTAGGGGAGCAAAATTATTTCTTGCAATGGAGACTCTATCTGCATTTTTTCCATCACTGCATCTTGGCACACAGGTACACATACAGGCACATACCCTGACACAATGAAACACACACTGGTGCAAACACACACTCAGATACACACACTGACAAATGCACAAATACTGACACACAGATACACACACTGACAAACATATACACACACATTTAGATACACACACTGACACAAGCACACAGCTTGACACACAGATTCATATACACACACACATACACATACACACACATACACTCAATGACATATGCACACACACTGACACACAAATTTCATTATTTCATTTATTTGCAGCCGCCCTCCTATTCGCATACCTTTGTCTGTAGGAGAGTGGCTTGCTTGGAGTGCTGCTGCCTGAGGCTAATATTTGTGGGTTTCGCTCTCTCTTTGCTTCTCTCCCCCTTCTACCTGTGCCTCATCTGCCACCTGTGGGCTCTCTATATCTGTGAGGAAGCGGCCAGCTCACAATTGCTCCCAGCTGCCGATACTACAGAGGACAGGTCACACTATTAAAGGGTAACGGCACCTGACTTGCACCCTTTTCACCAATACCCATCCAGCGGCCCTAAGTGCATGAGCCACCCGATCGGCCCCCTGAAAGTGCTGGTTCCAGTGAAGTCACAACGGTTGCATCGTTGGTAGTTCCACCACTACTGTTTCCGGTAGGCGCTCATTCTATGAGTCATGCAATCTGGGCAATCTGACTCACTGCATGAGCACCAGAACCCCGTGGAAGTGCTTACCGTTCACCCTCTTTGCAAACTTTAAAAGATATTTAACATATTGCCATGATATATTAATCATACAAGCCTATATCCCATCTTCCAATTAGGAACACAATTTGTGAAAAGATGGTGTGGCTAAAATGGCAAATTCAGCTGTAGAAAGCAGATTTTCTTTAATAGTTTTTTTTAAGCAAAACTAAACTGAGATTTTAACAGGTATAATATGGAGAAAAATACGAGTCCATAACATATAAATACACTTGAGTTGTGTTGGTGCCAAGAATGCTCATTTACTTTTTTTAAATTGAATTTAAAAAAAAATGTTTGGTACCAAAGGCATTTAATATACCTTTTTTGGACTAAAACAATATTGTCTCTGAACAGTCATAGATATTAAAATTCACAAATCCTGATATGATAAAAATCACAATCAATTTACAGATTGTAAACTCATTTGAGTAGGGCCTTTTTCACCTCTTGCCTCTGTTAATAGTTTGTATGTCCATTACTTGTTATCAATAATCCTCATTTTATAATTGTGAGGAGCTGCAGAATATGTTAGTGATACATAAAATATAATTATAATTATTTACCTGAAGAAGAAGGGCAACATAAAAGACTAAGATCAAGTCTTAAAATTCATACAGAATGCCTAAACATATTCAGTAACAAACTTATATATTCTACATATTACAATAAATAATTACCCTTCCAAAAACAATCTAACAAATAGTATTATTTACTACAAGAGAAGGACACACAGATGAATTTTACTATTTCGGAAAATTCAAAAAGACATAAGCACTTAGCGAAAATATACAAAACCATTAAATTATACAACTTAAATTCACTATTCAATATAAAACCCATCTCATTTCTATCTGCCCAGAGTTTTGCGACATTCAAAACACTCATGAGTTCTAGGCCATGTTGCCTTCACAAAACATGAATGTAAGCATCTTTCGTTGAATGCGTGAGAATAATTAAACGGAAAATACTTTTTACTCTATTTTATTTTATTTCTTCCTAAATTGTGCAGCTTTATTGCTGAGACCTGAATTAGGTCACACATGTTAACCTGTTGTAAACTGTAGGTACTGTTATGATGCTAGATACAGCATAGTGAGGTCATTTGCTTATTATAATGTAAGTGCACATTTGGGAGCTGTTCGGCTTGTAGATGTGGGTTAATTGTCAGTGCGTGCAGTGCCCAATTACATTACGTCTTCTCCTTTTTAATAGAAATCAAGATATGCCTGTCTTCTAACTATTTATTTCAACACCAACCTCTTATGACAACGATGGATTTATAATTACAATTCTTGGTATTAAGATAACTTAATTATCAATCTCACACAGACATAGCTGCATGATCTTATTTAAACTCGATATATTTGTCACCAAGATAAATAGCCTGTATAGCACAATCTGATGATAAATGTATATATATATATACTATGCTAGCCGATTGCCTGATAAATGTACAGATTAGCAGGATGTATGACAACCATCCCTCAGTTACCACCATCTGGAATTTGTCACAAGCCAAATAATTCCAACACAGATTACAGAGGATGCTAAGAAATGAGCTCATACACTCTGAATTTCTATAACTAGGACAATTTATAAGTAGCATTATTAGATTAAAATATAATCCATTTAAAGGTTATTGAAACATTATAATTGCATGTGGACTTTTATATCTCCAGTGGATTATTTTACTCACATTCCACTAAACACCCATTATGCCGTACTTTCATTAGCAACTGATCCCTAAATGCACTTCAATTGCATCATTCAACCCAGCAAGGTATTAGATTATTGCTGTCCATTCAATAACTTCAAATTGCATTTTATCCTACTTATTGCTTTTACTTCCATATCTTTGTAATATTATTATGTACAAGCTTATATTAGTAATTTGGGAGGTTTGTTTGTTACTGATTATAAATTATCAATGGACTTAACACAACTTTGCTTCCCACTCCCTCAACACCTCCTCTTCATGTCCCTCCTCACATTGTGGATAAGGTAGGGTGGGGCAACCTTTTAGCAGTACTGTGCCAAAACTAAATCTTGAAGTCCCTTGGCATGCCCGTCCTATTTTTATAAATCGAGGTGTGTATGTTGCCATATTCTGCTTGTGTTATTTATGGGTGCTGCAGTTGCTTTGTAGCGTTGTATTTGTGTGTATGTGGGCTGTTATATTATATGTGTTCATGAGTGTAGCGGATGGCACTGGGCTGTCCTGAGAATTACATATGTTTTGAATGCATTCGGGTAAATGGCAAAGTTATATGTGTTAAATGTGTTGTATTCGTCTGATTGTTCGGTAGTTTCATTCCCTTAGTTTGTTCGAATGAAACTACCGAACAGTCAGACCTCCCCTGTGTGAAGTGTGCCTTCAATTACCCGTTGCAACATTGTTGCGAACGGGTAATTGACAAGCCGAGTAGCAGTCCTTTGTTCTCGGGGGTGGCCGCCATTCGGGAAACGAACACGTGGCGGCGGCCAATTTAAAACTCCCGAACAGCGGTGTTCGCCTAGTCGAGTGTCCGATTTGAGTTCCAGACACTCAACGAAAAAACACTGTTTCCAAACTACCGAACGGCCCCTCGTTCGGAAGATAGAAACAACCGAACGAGGGGATTCAGGCGAACCCTCCCTAGTCTCTGTAGCTGGAGGCTTTCGTGCAGTTTGTTCCCTTACTCCAGGACCAACCGTAGGGCCCCATCGCATGGAACCTCATTCGGCTGTTCTTTCCAGTGCGGTCGGTCATTTTATTCCCTCCATAAATTTCCCGAACCCCTGGTCTGTCTGGGTGATTTTTGGATATGTTGTTCACCCAGATTCATGGCTACCAGGGGATGTATAATTTAAAGTGGTACCCCTAGGTTTAGGGGTACATCCAGAAACTGGGGGAATTGGTGTCCTGGATAAGGGGATTATGATGCAGGCTGAGGGGAGGAGATGTGTGGGAGGTTACCAGAGCAGGATTGGCTACAGTACAAATTAATGGAAATCCCTCCCTTGCATGGGAGCAGGCTTTAAAAGGCCACTGTCTGAATAAATCTTTAGTTCTGCTCCTGATACTGTGTGTCGTCCAGTTATTGGGAGTGCTGTTGGGATACTACTGTATTGTTTTACCTGCTGGATACCTTGCCTATGGATTTATAACTACTTGTTCCTGAGCCTCACTGGGATCTACAAGTGGAGGTAGGCTATGAAATACTAGCTCTCCGCTACAATGAGTAGTCTGAGGTATTGCGTATGATAACTATGAATATGGACTATGTACAGAGGCTGCTTGTTAAATTGCTTGTGGATGATGTATCACAAAGTGTGTTTGCTGGTGTGGATATGTATCGGGGCTGCTTATGGAATTGTGTGGATTAAATGTCACATAGTGTGCTTGGAGGTGTGTGTATGTGTGAGGCCGCTTGTGGTATTGCATGTGAGGCTGCTTGAGGGGGTGGGTGCATGTATGCGGATTGTCAGTGGTGTTGTATTTGTAAGGACTGTGTGTGTGACGATGTGGGCTGTTTGTATTATTTGTATAAGGGGGCTTCTTCTGCAGCTCTGTGTATATCTAACAGTGTGGGCTTCTCCCCTGGGACCCAATGGGGACCAGACTGACAAGGTGCAGGTCTTTGGTAGGAGTTGTGACAGCTGCTGTAGCCTATTCTACTCCAGTGCGGATTACTATTCACGAGTGTTTGAAAGAGGTGATCTGAGATCACTTCCTCTAAGTGCTGCAATGAGTAAATTGAGGATTGTCCCTTACCACCTACAATCACTGCCCGAGTTGCACGAGCAGATACCTGAAATCCCACTCTAGCAGCTTTAAGTGCCATTCAAAGTCACTTTGAGTGCCATGCACGGCACAAGTGCCACATATTGCTGGCCCTTGGGATAGAAAATGCTTATATACTAATCGTAACCTCTCTTTTTATTTCTTTTTATTTAATAAAAATGCTCCATTCTTAAACTTAATTTGTTAACATAGTTAAAGTAACACTCAGACACCATAATACATTCAATAGTATGAAGTTGTTATGGTGTGAGGAGGTCCTGGGCAATGGCTTACCTGAAGGAAAAATGAAGGAAAGAGGCCTCAGTTGGGAAAAAGGACAAATTAGCCGTTTGTTACATGTGAGTTTACAGAGGAAGAGGTTCTATTTCAACTGTCAAAAGTAAAGACAAATAAGTCAAGGGAACCTAATGGAATACACCCAAAGCTATTAAAAGAGCTTAGTGGTGTACTAGCAAAATCATTAACAGATTTATTTTACCAATAATTGTTAACAGGAGTTGTCCCAGAAGATTTGAAGTTAGCGAATGTTGTGCCCATTCACAAGAAAGATAGTAGGGAGGAGTTGGGCAACTATAGGCCAGTAAGCCTTATTTCGGTAGTGGGGAAAGTAATGGAAACCATGTTAAAGGATAAGATTGTTGAACATCTAAAATCACATGGATTTCAAGATCAGAGACAACATGGGTTTACTTCAGGGAGATCATGCCAAACTAATCTTATTGATTTTTTTGATTGGGTAACTAAAATAATAGATCAGGGTGGTGCAGTAGACATTGCTTACCTAGATTTCAGTAAGGCTTTTGACACTGTTGCACATTGAAGACTTATCAATAAACTGCAATATTTAAGTTTGGATTCCAATACTGTTGAATGGTTAAGGCAGTGGCTGAGTGACAGGCAACAGAGGGTTGTAGTCAATGGAGTATATTCTAGACATGGGCTTGTCACCAGTGGGGTACCTCAGGGATCTGTACTTGGACCCATTCTCTTTAATATTTTTATTAGTGATATTGCAGAAGGTCTTGATGGTAAGGTATGTCTTATTGCTGATGATACTAAGATATGTAACAGGGTTGATGTTCCAGGAGGGATAAGCCAAATGACAAATGATTTAGGTAAACTAGAAAAATGGTCAGAGTTGTGGAAACTGACATTTAATGTGGATAAGTGCAAGATAATGCATCTTGGACGTAAAAACCCAAGGGCAGAGTACAGAATATTTGATAGAGTCCTAACCTCAACATCTGAGGAAAGGGATTTAGGGGTGATTATTTCTGATGACTTAAAGGTAGGCAGACAATGTAATAGAGCAGCAGGAAATGCTAGCAGAATGCTTGGTTGTATAGGGAGAGGTATTAGCAGTAGAAAGAGGGAAGTGCTCTTGCCATTGTACAGAACACTGGTGAGACCTCACTTGGAGTATTGTACACAGTACTGGAGACCGTATCTTCAGAAGGATATTGATACTTTGGAGAGAGTTCAGTTAATGGTTACTAAACTGGTTCATGAATTGCAGGATAAAACTTACCAGGAAAGGTTAAAGGATCTTAACATGTATAGCTTGGAGAAAAGACGAGACAGGGGGGATATGATAGAAACATTTAAATATATAAAGGGAATCAACACAGTAAATGAGGAGACTATATTTAAAAGAAGAAAAACTACCACAACAAGAGGACATAGTCTTAAATTAGAGGGACAAAGGTTTAAAAATAATATCAGGAAGTATTACTTTACTGAGAGGGTAGTAGATGCATGGAATAGCCTTCCAGCTGAAGTGGTAGAGATTAGCACAGTGAGGGTGTATAAGCATGCGTGGGATAGGCATAAGGCTATCCTAACTATAAAATAAGACTAGGGACTAATGAAAGTATTTAGAAAATTGGGCAGACTAGATGGGCCGAATGGTTCTTATCTGCCGTCACATTCTATGTTTCTATGTTAACTTCAGGAGTTAAACTGTTAAAAAAAAAATTTTAACTCCAAAATTCTCATTTCAACGCCCCCATGAGCTCTGCCCCTACACTTCCATCTGAGTCCCAAGCTTCAATCAGCAAGCCTTAGACTGGACACAGCTTATCCATATAATAAAATTATTTAACACCTTCTATTTCAACAAAGTTTATATATGTACAATAGCAGCCTACAATGCAAGATATACTACAGGTAATTGGTGAACCTGTGCTTACTTTACGTTCCCACATGCACATTTTATTTGTGCATTTAACTGGCATTTTATAAAGTGAACTTGGGTTTTGTACTTAATAGAGAAATAATTGCATAAATAAAGAGGGGGTGATAATTTATATGTGAATGCTAATATCCTAATGTCCCAAAATATATTTTCTGAATATAAATTTAGTCATCGTTACTTACCATGCCTAGTGAGATTTTCTTCTACTTCATTATATACTGATCTATGTAATCAACTCTGTTTTACTAGACAACCTAATAATGCTAACATGACCTTGGTTAATTTATCTCTGCCCTCTGTTTTTTTTAAATGTTCATCTTTTCTTTACTGCTTTGGTTTCCTTTGAAATTATCACCATGTGATTGCTTTGTTTTTCATTTTAACCTCATTGATGTTTCTCTCACCTGAGGCTTTTAAAATATATGGTACTCTTCTGTTTGAGTCATCTTTTCTGATTTGTGTTTATATTAAATTCTGCTTTGTGCATCGCCATACCTTTTGTGCATTGTGGAACTTGATGAATGAATTATTTATACTTATAGGAAAGATTTTCTTTATATCCATTCTTGGTTACTCGTCTAGGGATGCACTTTTTTCATTGCTTGACCTTCCTTTCTGTCCTCTTATCATAATATTTTATTTATTGCTCTCCTATCCTATATAATAAGTTCTTTAAGACTTTTTTTAAAAAAATATGTCTCTTCTAAAACACATTTTAACCATGAACAGAACTTAGATTACAAGGACAATAGATGCTGCTGCACTTCAGGAACTAAATCCCTCCTGGTGGCTCCATCCCAAAGGGACCCCTCACCCTTCAATCAATACAATAAAACGGAAGGAACGGGCTGCAACGACTCAGTATGATAAATAGTATTTATTAATGTTTGTTACTCATAAAAATTATGTTTTGACCGTTAAAGGCCTGAATCATGTATATTCACTATTTTATTAAACCGTCTTTTGTATCCTGTTCATCAGTTACACATGTTAGATAATAATAACGTAATCAATTATGATGCACCTAGAAGGTATCTAGAATGTATGTTATTTGTCCTTCCCTCCTCTTCATAGCTCAAACATGCGTCCCCTGTCAGAAGTTTAAAAGACTACTATAGTCACCCAGACCACTTCAGCTCAATGAAGTGGTCTGGGTTCCAAGTCCCCCAGGTTTTAATCCTGCAGCTGTAAATGTAGCAATTTCAGTGAAACTGCTATGTTTACATTGCAGAGTTAATCCAGCCTCTACTGGCTGTCTTCCTGACAGCCACTAGAGGCGCTTCCACGACGCTCAATGGGAAAATCACAATGAGCACGCAGAACGCCTATGGGCGGTTTGAATGCGCGTGCAGCTCTGGCCGTGCATGCGCATTTGGCTCCACTCGGGAGTTTGTTTTCCTGGCACTATAGTGGTCCTTTAAGTATCTGAACAGCGTGAGCAGGTACTTTCTGCTCATGTTGTTCAAATTAACTCCTCAGTCTACTGCATAGACTTGAGCACGGTGAGAATTTTCAGTTCTATCGAACCATTTTTCCCAAAGATAGATAATTTTTCGGTACACACGAAATTTGGCCGGATGTTGGTTCAGTTCAGTGGAATTTCGATTTGGTAACCATGAAAATGGACCAATTAGTTTGCTGGAGAATATATTGGTAGAATTTTTCCAATAGAGATTGTAGATTATTTTTTTACTGCTCCTCCTTTTCTCCCCTACATTGCCCACTTGTCAGTTGATCTGTAAATAAAACCAACATTTAGTGACTGTCCCTTAGCCCTCAATCATCACTTTTTTTGGTACAGAATGCAGAACATGCTGGTCATTACACGACTCGGTTAGTACATTATTCGGGTTTATTTCAGTTCAGAAATTAGGCAAAACACCCAATCTGCCCAAATTCAGTGGAATAGTAATTTCACTATAAAACAAGTATTTTGCTGTAGATTACAGTGTACACAGCACTGTTCCATGCATGGCTTATGTCAAAGCGAAGAGATTGTGGATCCCAGGTGCCAGTAATTTATTATAAAAAAAAAAAGAAATTATAATCTATATAGAGCACAGAAAGGTGTGGTAAATGTGGGCACTTCTAAAATTTGATATTTGAGTTATATTTCATTTAACTGCTAGACACACTCCGTGGGCACTCCCAAAATCCCAAAAAATTGTAATCACCATAAAACACACAGAAAAACTTGGAGTCTGGTTGGTGTTTCCACCTTCCAGCTCCCAACTGGAGTGTAGCGCTTTACCAGTGTGTATAAGGTATATCTCCAAACAAATAGGTACATAAAACACTTAACCCTTTTACAATCGTGTTTTAGCTATTTGTCCAGTAATATTACCGGTATATATGATTCTATGCTGGAATCTAAGCTAAAGTAGGATAATGAATAATTATTGTTTAAGACTGAACACCATTTTATTCTAACTTTAATTTATTCTTGATTAGACAGATCAGTCCATCATTTATCAACCCTACCTTTCTTCAAGCAGCATTTTATTTTCTGCTTCTAGTTTTTAGCTATTAATTTATTATTCGGGACACAGTTTGTATTTAAAGCTGCTAAAGATAGATGTAAACTTCCAAACACGCAAACTCTGTAAGCAGAGGCGGCTCTCTAATTAGGTGGATTAGGTGGCCGCCTAACGCCTCCCGCTGTCAGTCTTGCAGCCACCTAAACAGCCTTAGGGCAGAATGTGTCAGGTCCTCAGTCAGTGACCTAGGATCCAACACCAGGATGGGGCCCGGCGGTTTGCTCTGTATGCCGCCGGGTGCGAGGCCCCTCCAGTCTGCAGGGAGGAGAGCTCCCATCGCAGACACCGGTCTGCAGCTCTGCAGTTTCACCCACCTCCCAGTATACGACCTCCCACACCACCATTACCTCCTGCTTCCCAGTATCCCCCTTCACTTACACCTCCCTCCCAGTATATCCCCTCCCACACCAGCATTACCCCCTCTGTCCCAGTATCCCCCTCACTAACACCCCCTCCCAGTATACTTCCTCTCACACCACCATTACCCCCTCTCTCCCAGTATCCCACTTACTTTCACTCCCCTCCCAGTATACTCCCTCTTACACACCCATTACCACCTCCCTCTCAGTACCCCCCCTTGTATTCAACCCCCTCCCAGTATACCTCATCCCTCCCAGTCCCAGTATGCCCCTCCCTCACACCATCACTCCCTCCCTCCCAGTATGCTCCTTCACTATCACCCCCTCCCAGTATACTTCCTCCCACACCACCATTAACCCCTCCCTCCAAGTATCTCCCCTCACTATCACCCCCTCCCAGTATACTTCCTCCCTCACACCATTACCCTCTCCCTCCCAGCAGCCCCCCTCACTATTACCCCACTCCTAGTATAGCCTCTCCCTCACACCATCATCCCCTTCCTCCCATTATCCTCCCTCACTATTACCCCCCTCCCAGTATACCCCCACACTCACAGTATCCCCTCTCCCTCACACCATCACCTCCTGCCTCACAGTATTACCCACTCCCTCACAGTATTACCCCCTTCATCCCAGTATTACCCCATCCCTCACATTATTACCCCTCCTCACAGGAACACCCCCCCCAACACACAAACACACACAGTATCACCCCTCACACACAAACTGTCACCCCCTCCCACACACAGTATCATACCCCTCACAAACACTGTCACCCTCCCTTATACACACTGTCACACTATCACCCTCCCTTATGCACACTGTCACCCTTCTTTACACACACTGTCATCCCTTCACACACACACTGTCATGCCACCTACACACTGTCAACCCCCACAATGTAGGGTCACCATACTCCCACACACTGTCATCCTCCCCACATACAGT
The DNA here is from genome assembly GCA_933207985.1 of Pelobates cultripes. Classification (NCBI taxonomy): domain Eukaryota; kingdom Metazoa; phylum Chordata; class Amphibia; order Anura; family Pelobatidae; genus Pelobates; species Pelobates cultripes. The sequence goes on along the minus strand of OW240913.1, from coordinate 313,903,665 downwards.
CAGCCTCCCCTCACACTGTCACATCCCCACATACTGTCACATCCCCACACATTGTCACCCCTCACCACAAACAAAATAGGTTAGATTGAAGACACCTCTGTATGGAATGAACAGCTATGTTTTAATAATGCATGAATAATGACATTCAGTACCTACCACTAAACTAGGCAATTGATATCAAATTAAGTATGCATGCTTTCTAACATTTGGAAGTATATTTGATTCATTCATCCCTGTTTCTAGTATGTATAAGTCATAATATATCCACATTACAACCTCAGAGGATCTCTACACCCAGTGCTCATCTATCAAGATGTAATTATCTAAATGGAAAAGGTCAAATAGAGACTTTTATGTGCAATGGCTGTTGTTAATCCTGCAGTGTGTTTGCTCCATATGTATAAATACAAACTCACATGAACTGTTCTACTTGTGATAAACCTAAGAGGTTTCCCTGTTAGTTTGGTAAATATTCTATGAAACAAGATGGATGAAATAAAAGTTTTAAATTAATAATACTTGTTTTTAGCAAAACCACAGCTCAACTTAATTTAGTAATTGTGTTGTATAAAGTTAGGCTTGTCTTCTATGTGACATTACTCATTTTAATTTAACTTAACTTAAGGACCACCCTAAGCACTAAAATACTGGGGGCAGAGTGAGCATTGTGTCAATGACAGGTGCACATGGTGAGAGTTCCATGCTGAACGCTTTCTGTCATTGTTTCGGTATACAAAATACCCTTCAGCCTTGTCAGTTATCAACAATAGATGATGGGGAGGAAACTAAGAAGCATCGACTGGATCCCAGCTCTGGATTCAACAGCCTCAGAGGCCCACCATAGCGAGAATGGCACCTGATAAGTATGTTAACGGACCATATTGCTGCTGTTGACACAGAAATCTCTAGAGTGGCACAGACAACTACAGATACATACACTGTAGAAGAATTATGCAGACGTAACTGTTTGTATCACACCAATGCAAGACAGAGTCAAGGTCCAAAATGTCAGAATCAGGAGAGTTTCTAAGAACATTCCCAATAAAGATCTACCACATAATATCTGTCACCCCTTCTCCAAGCTTGTGCTGCTTAAACGGGCAAAGCAAGTTTCACGGAAGGGTGTTTTTTTTCAGACTACTCAAGACTACAAGAGACCTTCAGGAGGCTTCCAGAGATATTCTTGTTAAGTTTCTATAAGACTCAGAAAGGCTGTGCTTATGGAAGCAACCAAAATTTCTCCTTCTATGTCCTTTAAAGGGTTGCAGATTAATTTCTGTAGGGATATTTCCAGGCAGACAATATTCTGGAAATAATCCCTCCACCAGCTTACCCAGTTACTATGTGACAAGTAAGGACCCCAACAGCTGTGGTTGGAAATAAATGGCAACCCCCACTCCCTTACTCATCTGGCAGAAGCTTCTACATTTCATTGTACCTTGAGACTCTCACAAGACTCCTTGCCTTCCCAAGTGCAACATAAGTGGAATGTTAATGCCATTGTTCTTTTTGTTCGGGGCTTTCCACATAAAGGGCAATGGAGCTTCCTACCTAGTGCAGCCTATCCACAATTACACTTATAGTATAGTTAGCACTTATACACTTATAGTATAGTTAGCCTGGCTCAGTAGGTTTGAGTCCTGCCTCATTTCCACAGACTGACCTCCTTTTACTTTCTATTCCTTCCATAAGCCTAATTTCCCTTTATATGAGTTTTCTTTTAGGATTTTGAATAGGTGTCTTACTCTGGCTTTTTTCTTTTACTCCTTTAAGTCAAGCGAGAGTTTAGGCCTGTAATCAGGAGTGGCTCCACAGCCCAGTCTACGGAGGGGCACTGTAAGATTATTTAATTGTAGTGTGTATAAAAACCAAAAAAATCAATAATGCATTTTATGCTTTGATTTACTGCTGCTGGCTTCTATAATGTAATATGTATTGTACGAAGATATTGTGTAGATTGGCAGTGTGTGTGTCTATGTATGTATATGTGGGTACAGAGGTGTGTGCATGGAAAGTTGGGTATGTGAGTGTTAAAGAATTTGTGCAAAGGCATACATAGGGTATACATAGGTATTTGGCACCTGTCACTCACTCAAACATAGAAACTCACACAGAATTATACTCTCAAAACCAAACACACATAATACCCTCACAAATAAACACCAAACATACACACAAACACACACATACAGAATTACACTCTCAAACATACATGCAAACACACACATAAGAATCAGCAAAATGAACCATAAATACCTGGGTACCCCTGAGTGCACCTTGCTCCTTGAAATGGCCGGTGTTCAGCTCCTGAGTGCTTGCTGCTTGTGAGTGCAAACACATTAAAGTGGCATTCCAAAGGTGAAAGGGGACTTTCGCTACTCAACTCATCAGACACCCAACATGTACATAGAGGCTCGGGGGCACCTCTTCCTCCCCCCTGAACATGTTGCCTTTTATTTTATATTTTATGCAACCATTTTACAAGCATGTAGTTCCTATGGCATATATCTACATGTAGGTTGTATGCTGAACAACTCCTAAAAAGAAATAAAATAAAACCACCAATTCTTGATATAGTGGTTTTGGTGTATATACCCTGTTTATTTTTACAGATACTTCAATGTTTGCAAGTTGTTGAGAACAGGATAATGCTGATTAAATATTTCTCTATGACAAGCATCAGACTGGCAATAGGTCCATATGTGACGTAGGTCCACAAAGCTTCTCAATGAGAAAAATTGGATTAACTGAGATCATCGATTTTCATGATTTCATCAAGGGCCTGCTGTGAGGATACTATCATGGTGGTGGATTTAAGACATATTGCTGGTTGTTTTTTTACTTATAATCTACTGATTCAACAGAGCAAAAAACACATTTAACTTTAAAAATTATATATATATTTAAATAGAAAATTAGTGTTGCTTTATGTGGGACTCTGTACAAAGCCTGGTTAATCATTAGCTGGCCTGCTGAAAAGCTGATAAATGCTACCCTGAACCAAAAATTTAATTATAAAAAATAAATAAAACTGAAATGAATAAACTAAAATAAACAATCTAAAACATAAACTAACCAAAGCAAAGGATCAATCAATGTTTGTTTACAAACAGGAACATCACAGAATGAGAGTCTTCGAATGAGTCCCCAGATAAAGTCTGGTCGCTTATGTTCTAAACTTTAATTAGGCTGCGGAAGAGAATGAGACCTATTGGAGTTTTATGATGCACACTCACATTTGACTCTTTTAGTAAGTGCTTTTTAATGTTTTTATTAATAAACTGATGTTCTTTGTTGCAGCCTTTCTGGTGCCTTCTATATTTTTTTATTTTTATACATTTAGCATAGCTGTATAGCTTAGTTCTGACTTTTTGGCTGAGCTGCAATTTTTTTTTTTTATACAAGCAACAACCTCAATTTCAACAATGTGGGGGACTTTGTCCAGAGACTCATCCATACACTATTTTTATTGTATTCATTTATTGATGTATCGCTTATGTTTCTTATGTCTTCATTTATATTTGCTAATCTATGTAATTTTATTATTACAGCCTGATAGTTATTTTTCACTATTTTGATATTTGTTTTGAATTATTCCTCTTGTGCTATTTCTAGCACAGGTTAACTTGTCCAGCTCGTTTTATCCCTGAAGAACATATCGTTCTTAGGTAATAAGACAGGATGGTTTTACTTTACGCTATATGTGTAGCCAGTTCCTCTTTAAATAGTGCATTAGATAGATTATTCATAACAAAATTATTGTTGTCTAATGGTGTATTCTGGGGCTATTTGCCACGTGGGTTTTCTGTTGAACCTCTATCTTTTCCATTAGATACTGTGACGGACCGCCGTCACTAAGTACCATGCCCACTGCCTATTCGTGTGTTTTTCCCCTTGTATTATGTGTTCTCACTTGTATATCATGTATTGTGCCTGTTTCCCCGTACGGGAACGCTCATACGAACCAAACCCGTTTGTCTCTCGAATGAGGACCACCCCGGTATCCCATTAGAATGGTCACACCAATCAATCAGAACGTTCGCACCTGCAACGTAAGTGCAAAACCGCAAGGGAAGTAATAAATAAGTGCTCCCTTGGGTGGCTGCCATTTCTTATAGACGAATGCCACCCAGGGGCAGCATTCGTATCTCGAAAGGAGACGCTTCCCTTGCAGGGTCTTCACACCGGGACTCCATTAACGGGTCCCTGAGGTTGGTGGGGACACTTTTGGGGTACTGGCAGTTAAGATCACCCTCACTCATCCTAAAAGAGCTGAATCACTATCCTAGAAGGGCTACCATTCAAATTGGTTTACACCCTTTCTCCCGATTGGCCGGCAAAACACCTCCCTTCCCTGAGCACTGATTGGCGCGATTTGGTTTCGCACCCTTTCCCCGGATTTGCTGATGGAATGCATCCTCTGATTTCTCAGGCTCTGTACATCCGATCGCACCGCTATTTGCAGGGTCCTAGCTGGGACACAGGGGGACCCCATTCCCTTCCCGGCATGCGGAGCCCCTAAGTGTTCCCCATACATGTAATGTGTTTTACTGTTTGTAATTGTTGTGCAGTTTTTATCTGTCAGAGCGGGAGATGGTAATCTGTAAATCATCCCCCTCCAGCCTTGGATTGTATTGAACAGGATGGAGACCCCCTGCAGGGGTCTGTGCTTAAAAGCCAATACCAATAAAGGATTGTTTTTCAGTGTTGTACCTTCAGAGCTGTTTGTCGTCCAGTTACTGTGGGGGAAGAGAGGGTTAATCCCTGTGCCAGCTTGTTGCAGCTGGTGGAGAATACAGCTGGGAAAGTCCTTGTAAGGACTGATTAGCTCCCAGGACTGTGTGCCATCCAGCCCCTGGCGGGCAAACAGAGCTAGTCCCCTACCCAGTTCCAGCTAGGAAGCGGACCCTTGGCAGAGGTACCCAGCCGGGGTACAGGGAGCTCCATCATAGATACATAGCTAAAAATCTGATTGGTGGGATCATGTCCAATTAGACCAGGGCTGTCCAAAATATAAATGTCCAGATGTTGTTGAACTATGACTCCTGTGATAACAGTTCTAAAACATCTGGGGACTGAAAGTTTTTTGCTCAACTAGATAAATATCAGTTAATAATAATAAGCAAACTACCATTGTCATTCGTGATTATGTAAAAAGATATATATAAGAATCAAAATCATGTTGTAATAATTTAATTCAAGATAGGAAAGATAGAATTCAGAAAAAATATTAAGAGAATAAGTTTAGCATATTACTGCTGAGTTTGAAATAACATGTTTAATAAGACCATTATGGTTGAAAAGAAACTAAATGAAAGGAAAAGTAAAAAGTTTGATAAACATAAAAATTCTAAAATAGGGAAATAATTGCAGGTGGCAAAGGAAAAAATACTCTTTTTTGACAAACCAATACAATAAGTTGGAATTATTTTAGTCATAATAGATTTCAACTCAATGCAGACAAGAAGTTTAAAAAATCTAATGTCATATCTGTTCCTTTATCTTACCAGTTTAAGGAATGACAGATGAATGGTAGTTTTTTTTAAATAAATAAATAAACACATCTGATTATTATATGAAAGACACACTGGGAAAAATCTCTGTAAATAAAGTTAAAAGCAGAAATTAACAACAAACAATAAATCTTTAAAATAAGTAAAAACCAAAGCTCATAAGAAATACTCTCAGTTTAATTACAATAGCCCAACCGTTTGGCTTTGATTCCAGTCATATCACACTGATGTTCACATCTTGCTATTGATGAGACTTGTCGGGCAATCTACAATTATTATTATTATTATATTTATATAGCGCCAACAAATTACGTAGTGCTTTACAATGGGTGGACGAACAAACATGTAATTGTAACCAGACAAGTTTGACACACAGAAACAGAGGGGTTAAGGGCCATGCTCAATGAGCTTACATGCTAGAGGGAGTGGGGTAAAATGACACAAAAAGGTAAAAGAAGTATTAGGAAAGTATATTGGTAGAATAGTATTCAATGAAGACTTAGTGAGACTTTTATTTTTTATTTTTTTTAATGTTTTTACAACTTTAGTAATGTAGGCATTTGAATGGATAGATTTTGATAGCTGGCCTATGGTTGTGTCATCCTAACCATAAATGGATTTAGTGTAGTTCTATGTGATTCCAATAGTCACTACATGGAGATAATTTAAGACTTTGAGATTAATTTTACTACAATCTGCAATTCATCCGAATTTCGGATAATTGAGTGATCGTCGAATGCCCAAAGTCCTTGGTGAAATGTAGTCAACTCATAAGCCAAGCAAAATGCGCAATGGCTGAGCATATGTGTTTTCATTTGTGATTCTGAATTCTGCCCATGGCACCAATAAAAGAGATGTTTGATGGGAAAAAAGAGAGAGATTTTTTTTTTTTTACCGCCCTCCCTCCTCTTTTCCCGTCTATTGCTTACTTTTTTGCACTTTATCTGTAAAACAGTGGTGGAAAATTGTACCTACAATTCTACTGTTAAATATTTACATACTGACATCCTCTAAAGGTTAGTGAAGTGGTCTGGGAGACTATAGTTTTTTTTAATACTATTAAAAGCTCATATTTTCCGCCGTTCCGCATTAGTTCCCCGTTGTCCTGTTTTTTGGGACACCAGGGAACTTTTCTATTTATAGCATGAGCACATAATATATGCACTCTAGCTATGATTAGGGCATTAGGACCCTGCAGAGAGTACTGATATAGTGCTCCCTGCGGAGTCAGCTCTCAGTGGGCCAGCCAAAATGATTGAAAGGCAGCCTAGCGTGCATTCAAGCCGGACTGACCTGCCATTAACTTGGGCAGATCTGCCCCTTTTCTGGGTGGACTCTCCCCATTTGGAGTGAAGCTGGTGATGAAATCAATTCTCTGGCCTGCCACCTTTACCTCCCTCCTACCTGCGTCCCTATTCACAGGATGCCCTAGTTGGGTGGTATGATATAGTGACAGTGACCATTGGTGTAGGTCACATTGAATGTTGTACATGTAAATAAATAGAATACATACATAGAACATGTGGCCTGCAGTTTTTAAGACAGACAACACGGAGAGTCTGTAGTATTTAGTGCTAATCAGAATAGACAGCTTCTTTTACAAGTCCAGAGGACCACTAGACTCACAAAATGAATGTAACTAAGTCCAGGTGATATTGAGGATTTTCCATTACAACAAGCATTAAACAACAAGTTGTTCATTTTTATGAATAGACTTGTCTTATTTATTTATTTTTGCTTTATCTTGTTATCTTAATGTGTTTAATTTATGCAGTATATATTATTTTACTAGCACTAACTTTTTCTTTTTTTAATATTTAAAACATTAAATTTTTTATGAGATTATAAAAATTATTTTTATACAGATTTTTCCTTGAATATGAATTAATCTTGTTCATATATGCTGCTTTAAATAGCATTTTAAAGGTAAAGGGTAAGGAGAGGACAGTGTGTCTCTCACCTTCCATTTTAAAGGTTTGTTTCTCTCTTTAATTTCAAACTTTGTGAACATACAGTATATTAGGACCTTTGCATAAACATTATATTGTACATTTGTTAAAATCCAACATTGAAGAATAAAAAAAACTCAAGGCTGTTGTGGTCCATGAAGGATACTGCAACCACATAACAAGCATCTAATTGGTGCATTTTGGATGTTTGTATGTTCATCAATGCAACATCATTGAAACTGAATGGCTGAAGGCACAGAGCCTTGTTAAGTATTTGTTACAGAATTGATAGCCCAACAGTGGTCCAGATACAGTGTAGTGGAATCAGATTAGGGGGTAATCCTGGGGTAAGCAACAGCAAAAAAACAGAGAAGGAATATGTCCCAGATAAATGATAAGGAAAAAATATAAATAAAGAGAAATAAATTAAATTCTTTATTGTTAAACTAAAAAATGCACGCACATGTGCCACACATACCAAACCTATGTCGTATAGTGTGGTGGTGTGCTGTTAATGGACTAAATAAACATGGGTGAGGGTAATATACAATTGGAGGAGGAGTGAAAACAGATAAACTAACAGACAAAATCTGGGTGGAACCAAAAACTCCAGGGTATGGAAATGCACCCCAGAGAGATAGCTGCCTGAAGCCCTGTGTACATAGACCGAAAATACACAGTAGCACAATCGATTGAGCCCAGTGGAATAGTGATTTAACAATATGCGAAGTATGTGTCAGAAAGACTGATACAAAACAAATGTCTCTATCTAGTGTTGCCAGAATCTCAACTCAGACTTCATTGGGCAATAGATGCCGTGCATAAGAAATTAACAGAACACTGCATTCTAACCGTCCACATGCACAGCTGAAAAATGTCATATGCAGCTATCTGGCTCAACTACCCAGATTAATTAAAACACCACACTAAAACGTATAGGCAGCAAAGTAAAGTGTAGCAGTGTCTCAAAGGAATATACCTCCTAAAGAATTGTAGATCCCTGTGATCTAAGTCACTCCTCCGTAATATAGTTGAGAGTGATGGTGTAACAAAAAATGCTTGCCTACCTGCTAGTACCCTAGGACAGGACGTACTAGCATGAATTTATCTGGGACAGATTCCTTCTCTGTTTTTTTTTGCTGTTGTTAAGTATTTGGCTTAATTTTCCTTTTCTTCTTAATGTTTTTACTAATAAGTTGATATACTTACTTTCCTTGCAGTGCCTCCTGGTTTTTGGTTTCCTGATTAATTATTAGTCTATAAATTCGCAGCATAGCTGTCTGCTAAAAAGAGAATGCCTTAGAATGAATTACCCTATTTAAAATGGTATATTTCACATTTCAATTTAAAAATCCAAAGGAAGGCAACATTTTAATTAAATCTATGCAGAATTTCACCCATACAGAATTATGAACCCTAGGAATAATATTAACAAACATGTCTACTGATTTTAGCATCCTTCTCTTGAGGCTATACAAGTATGTTAGATACTTCACAAATATTTGCCAGTGTGTTTTTACACTTCTGTGTCACTAATTTCTTTCTTCAAAAATATTGTTGCTTTTAAAAATAATCCAAGACCCTACAATCTAGCGAGTGGAGGAGAAATGGTACCATAACCATGTTGGCTGTTCTCTATAAAGTGATTGGGTGGATGTAATTACAGTTGTCAAACACATACATTTTCTACATAAGAAAGTTACCAAGATAACCCCCAGCCATAACTATAGTAAGTAGTGCTAGGAACCCACTGATGTTAATTAAAGCAAAAAATATGTAACTATGAATACAAATTAAACACACTATTTCAATAAATATTAACCATAACATAGAATAGCTTCCAAATTAATCTTTAGAATAAAACACAATATAGTTGTAATATCATGAAGATAGCCTTTCTCATATAAAATTAAAAATAACATTTGGGCCAACAAGACCAACAGCAATCTTGCAGCAAAGGTTATTTAACTTAAAGGTTAAAATGCTTATACTATAAAAATGCTGGTAAAAACATCGCAAAAATATATGCAATATTTTTTACATAAGTGTCCTTCCTTGGATTAATCCCCTACATATTTAAACACCAATATGCTTGTTACTCAAGGAAAGGCACCACAACATATTTCTTTATTTTTTGTATTGTTTTTTTTTCTCCTGATGAATATAAATATGTATTACTTTGCATGTGAACCACAAGAAGGCACCAACATATAGTGCGCAATTTTGCACATATGCTGCACATTTTCATCATTTTGAAAATTTATATCACGTGTCATTCAGTCCTTATTTTCGCAGTGAGTTCCCTCTGACTAGTCTGGATTTTTGTTCAGAATTTTCTTTTTAATGGATTCTTTGTATACTGCCATCATTGCTAGGCTCCAGAAACACCTGCTAATGCTCTCTGTGATTTCAATGAAAGTATAACTATAAACAAGTGCATACAGAGCACCCAGGTATTCAATGAAATGCTTTTAAACAACCTAATAGAAGGGTGTGCAGAAAAGCTCTGTTCACCAACATCCTCAACTGATGGGGGGAGCACCAAACCCTCAACCTAGGTAGGCTGACAGAAAACTAAACTAATGATATCTCTTCTTGAAACCAACAGCTACTTTGTGAAGCACCTACACGTTGTAACATTTAGAATAAAAAGCACTATTACCTTCCTGACCCTTCAACTGACTGCATAGATCTGGGCTAAGGAGCCCCACATCAAGGGCTTCAGCCCCTCCAACAAAATTGCCCATGTGTACTGCACTTGCGTGTACAGTATCTATGTTTCTGATTACTTACTATCACGGGTCCTTTTTTAAATTTCCGACCCTGACATATAAATGTTCCAGCAGTTCTTATCATGATATGCCTGATTTGATCTTTGGCTTGCTTCTCGTATCCAATTCTCGCATGCTATGTACCACACATTTGGTTCATGCAGCCTCTGGCGTGTTGTGTTCTAGTAAAACCACAGCATTAAAACAGATTGCTTGACAGCATATTTTAGAAATATTGGAAACGTTATGGTAACATCATTTTCTTGCAACTGTTAAATGATCTATGAAAATTCTTCATCTGTGGTAAAAAATCTTGGACATTTCAGACCTCATATAACATGACCTCTTGGTTGTGTAATAAAACCTATGATCACTATATACCCAAAGGCTCAAACTGTGGGGGAAAATTATATCATTATGAAAACTGCTTTTCCACAATGGCCAAATACTGACTTGAGATTCATTTTAATGCATTTTAATGCAAACCCACACATGCTGCTACTAGCGTTACACTAGCATACCACAAAGAAAGCATTTAGTGAACCTCATATGAAGGTTGGAAAGGTTTGCTAAGTTTTCCTAATGGATTACATTTGTGGTAAAATGCAGTGATGTCTAGGATTAGCTCATCTCATCAAACTTGGGGGAAATTTTTTTAAGGTTTGAAAGAATATATATGTATTCTAAAAGTCTACATGATGCACAAACTGGATGACATGGGGTGGCAATTAAATGCCCCTACAGTTTTAGAAAGACTTAATTTCACAGTAATCAGTGAACTGGGTACTTGATAACTGGATATTTGTTATAAACAGCAATTTTAGTTGAAATAATTAATAATCCCCACTCCATAGTTTTATTACTGTTCTTATTAACACCTTCTTGAAGTCTCAGGGAATGGTGTGACCATATTGCACCACTCATATATTTCTCTTGGGAGGTTGATGGAGGTGATCATGTCCTGGTAGCCCCTACTCCTATAGTTACACAGGCTGAAAAGAGACATGTGTCCATTAAGTTCAGCCTTTCTCACATCTGTTTTTGCTGTTTATCCAAAGGAAGACAAAAAACCCAACAATTTGAAGTGCTTCCAATTTTGCAACAAACTAGGAGGAACTTCCTTATTGATTCTAGAATGGTAGTCAGATCTCTCCTTGGATCAAAAAGCTATTACCCCCAAATTAAAAAATATATCACTGAATATTATGTTTTGAAAGTATTCATCCAGTTGCTGTTTAAACACTTTACAGACTCTGATAAAACCACCTCTCCAGGCTAAGAATTACACATCCTTATTGTTCTTACTGTAAAAAACCTTTTCTTTTAACTTAGACTAAATCTTCTTTCTTCTAGTCTAAATGTGTGTCCAATGTATAGACCTTGTGTCTTGTGTTTATGAATAGATTTTCAGACAATGGTTTGTATTGGTCCAGAATATATTTGTATAATGCTAGCATATCCCTATTAGGTGTCATTTTTCTAAACTAAACAGATTTAAAATTGTTAACATTTCTTCATAACTAAAATGCTCCATTCCTTTTATTAATTTTATAGCTCGCCTCTGCACTTTTTCTAGTGCCATAATGTCCTTCATTAGACCAGGAGCCCAAAATTGCACAGTATATTCAATGTGTTGTCTTACCATTGATTTTATAAAAAAGGCAAAATTATATTTTTATACCCAGAATTAATGCTCCTTTTTTTTACATGGCAATATTGAATTTTGAATTTTACATTATAGGTGATTTGGAATGTCTATGCTTAATGGATTTTGAAGGGCATCTTTTGCTACGGTGATACTCAATATTATCATAAAATGGCTTCTGGAGCCAGTGAGAATGCATCGTCTCAGTTATCAATGAACTCCTACTACAGCACATTTTTCTGAATGGATCAGAAAGTGAATGGGAGGAAGTGCTCACACTGCAACTGTAAGGGGAGAGATCTGTCTATACCATAATGGCACCAGAACATCAATAGTGATGCTGCACAATATTTCATAATACTCACAATATTTCCGGTGAAGCTATAGTGTGAACCTAAACATGGACCACTGCAAGAACACACTAAATATATATTTATGTATTTATTTCCAGAAAAGCATACACTAAAACAATATTATTATTATTGGGGGTTTTTTTTAGTTCAGCAATGTGCAGCGATCTTACCCAAATTTAGCTCTTAAATTCAATCTTCACTGAAGCCAGTAGCGAGCCTACTCAGGAAGACTTAATGTACAATTATTTAACTCTTTCTACAAGATATGCTCTGGAAGACCTTATTTAACTTTTTCAGGGATATTTTTTTTTAATTTAAATGGGCCTTAAAATTATCTAAATCACAAAACTGCCATTTGTTTTCCCAAAAGCAACATTTGTGTATTACAGTACATGGCAATTGTATGTGTATTGTATGTGTATATTCAAAGTGGGTGTTATAATTATTGTATGACATTGTGCCAACATGTAGTGGATAACTATACAATGGTAAACAAAAGAGTCGTGACTGTTAGATATAGGACTGAGAGTAGAGGACAAATGAAGGTCATTAGTAGAGTAAAGTAACAGAAATTAATTGTTTTTTAAGAATATCTTGTTTAGTGTACAGCTGTCGAGCTATTTGTAGGCGGCAATCGACATTATATTAATTTAAATGTTATTTCTATATAACACATTAACCCCTTAAGGACACAACTTCTGGAATAAAATAGAATCATGACGGAATATTTCCACCATGTGTCCTTAAGGGGTTAAAGAAACACTCCAAACACAGCATGTACTTCGGCTTGTTGAAGTGCTTTATGTGTGGAGTGTGTTTCCTCTTTTGTTACATTTTTTTTTTATAAATCTGTTGATTCCATTAGAAAATCAGCACTTTTATAAAAGAACCTTGTTAGTATTTACAACTCCCCAGCTGTCAATCAGACAACGGGTCTTTTTACATTTGCAAGAGGCAGGCAATTGCCCAGAGCATCATCCGTACAGAAATCCTTAATAATCTGTAATACTACTCACTGAGAAGTCTGTGATTGTACAGCCAGAGCAGGACTATGATGGAAAGGAATAAGAGAGCCTGGATAGTTGCCTTAGATACTAAATCTTCATCTATTGCAAGCCAAGATTCTGCATTCAGAACATGCAAAGCAAATCCCTTGCATATTTTCTATGGTGGATATATATTTAATTGTTACTATTTTATGGAGTGTTCCTTTAAAAATGTAAGGTCCTTTTAAGGATTTATACTTCTGGAACAATTAATCCACATTTGAGTATTGCTCTGAAAGAAAATGGATTCCTTTGGGGATTGAGAATTAAGAAATTCCCAGTCAGTGAACAGTATGAGATAAATTTCATGACTGAATGGAATCAGGAGTTATCGCGTGTCCTATTAAATTGACGGCAATGCTTGTGGAACATAAAAACTATCAGCTCTGTATTAAAGATGGATATCAAGGCCTCAGAGAGTTGTTTATTACCATTTAAGAATACTGCAAGATTCAAGGACCTAGACCAAAGGTTGCAGGTTTATGCTAAAATGAATGCTGAGATTGCAGGAAGGAAAACAAACTTCTAAATTACAGAGTATAGATTAGGATGTGCTGTATATAAAATGTTAACAATAAGAAACATTATTGAAGAAATGTACCGGTCAACCACAAATAAAAAAAAAATGTAATATTAAAACAAATGTAAAGATGAATTGATTGTGCACAGAAACATGGAATGTAACGGCAGATAAGAACCATTCGGCCCATCTAGTCTGCTCAATTTTCTAAATACTTTCATTAGTCCCAGGCCCTGTCTTATAGTTAGGATGGCCTTATGCCTATCCCACGCATGTTTTGACTACCTTACTGTGTTGTCATCTGCCACGTCAGCTGGAAGGCTATTCCATGCGTCCACTACCCTCTCTATACTGTCATCCTTTACTGTGTTGATTCCCCTTATATATTTAAATGTTTCTTTCATATTCCCCTCTGTCTTGTCTTTTCTCCAAGCTATATATGTTATGATCCTTTAACCTTTCCTGGTAAGTTTTATCCTGTAATCCAGGAGTATCAATATCCTTCTGAAGATACGGTCTCCAGTACTGTGTACAATACTCCAAGTGAGGTCTTACCAGTGTTCTGTACAATGGAATGAGCACTTCCCTCTTTCTATTGCTAATACCTCTCTCTTTTTTTTTTTCAAATTTATTCACAAATTAGATTTTGTTAGAACCCACTACCGTCCCTGACAAGTACCCAATTCCCTTCCCAAAAATGTCCTGCCACTGTCAAATAACTGATTTCTCAGACCCCACCTTCTCCTGCCAATGCACCTTCTCCGTGCTCAAGTTAGATTGCCACATGTTCTTACCAATTAACCCTCTAGCTCCCTAAACTAATTTTTGACACATTTACCTGCTTTCCTAATATAGATTAGCACATTACTCTGCCAAATAACCTGGATTAGGGCAGCATGTACAGCCCAACATCAAACACCCTCTGCAGTCTGTGAAGACCCAATCAGAGTAAGCGGAAAGGTTCAAATCATGTTTTTTTTAGGGAATTGCTGATGTCATCATTAATGATATAATTTGTATATGGCAGTTTAAATGGAGTCCAAAGTTTCATCATTCAGAGTTACATGAAAACAGTAGATACAAATGGATGGTAAGAAAGGTAAAACAAACTGAATGGAAGAACAGATAAGTAGAAGTGGAATAGAGGGAGAGGTCCAAGTGTAAGGGACCGGAGAGACAAAGAGATTGGAATAGAGGGAGATAAAACTGGGGGTAGGATTGAGACACGAGTTGGCAAGGTGACTTGGAGGAGATTAGTGAGGGGAAAAATAAAGTAGTGGGATGAGGAAAGATGAAGTCACTCAATGACATTCAGAAAAAAAGATACTCCTATATAGACCCCTTAAAACACAACAATGCATGCACACAAGGTAACATCCACTCACCACACAAGACAAACTTGAGATTTCTCTCCATACACCAAATTCAGTCACCACAAACACCACCAAAACAGCACCCCCAGGCAAACTCATACAGCTCTCAGCCTCCTCCACACAAATAACACTTGACGATTACACACACTCACACATGACACTCAACCACCCATACACACACATATAACACTCAGTCTTCCTCACACACATACAGCACACAGCCACTACACATTACGCACAGCCACAACCATTAACAGAACAGATCATAAGGCACTAGTAAAGAGCCTCAATCTGGCATCCTGACATCCATAATCACATAATGTGTGTGGAAGGGGTTAATAACTTAAAATGATATTTTGCTATTTAGAGGTTCTATAATATGCCCTCCTGCATAGTTAGCATTAAAACACAGTCACTTACAAGTCACATGCTAATTCCTATGGCTAGCATGCTTTATGTAAAGTAAAGAACTAACACAACTGGGCTAATGGTGCTTAACAACACATTAAGTGATGACACCAACAATGGACATCTCAAAATTTGCAATACAGTATAAGTGTCCAGTTATACCTTCTGTACCTATACCTTATATTATCTGTCACAGTCAGGTATATCAATAAATAAAAATAATGTTTTAATCTGAAAGTCTACTTACTTTATTAGAGTCCTTTATGGTGTGGCAACCAATTGCAATATTTAGTTATTTAGTTAATTATTTAAGCAGGGCCTTGTCAATGTGGATAAATTTATACCATGCAGAAAGAAAAAAATATATTTCAAGCCTTAGATGTTCAGTTGGAACTAAGTTATATGATTTTCTTAAAAATAGAATTTCAATGATCTTTAAACATTAAAAGGGTATTGATTGTTTTGGACATCCAAATTACTTAAATGCATAAAAATATTGGTTAGCAAGATTCATTTTTTCTGATCACACAAAAAGAATGAATGGTGTCTTATAAACAGAGTGCAATGTCATAACGTCAAAAACTATTTAACTATTGGAGGAAAAACACTTTTTTTTTCTTAGCAGCCAGCATTTAATGTTCTATATATAACTATGGCATTTAACCCCTGTACGAACGGCAGAGATAAGTGGAAATTATGCAGTCTAAAAAAAATGGTTGAACTATTCAAAGGAATATGCATGGCTAATCTTCTGTAAAACATGCGCAGGTCAACTGTCAGCCAATTAGTGAACAGCAAATGTTATCATATTCAAACTCAACTATAGTATTAAAATCCAGTAAAATGAGTGAATCTTGCCTGTGTTTTGTGTTGTGCAAATTAGAGTGCAGTGCTAAGAAGCAGCGGATAGAATTACAAGAAAGGAGTAGAAAGAGCCAGTGAGTGAGATTGCCAGAGGGACATAAACTGCAGCAGCAGACTAAGTAGCATATAACATACACTGCATTTAAACATATACACTCATATACAATTTTATTCTATTTCTGTAAAATACATCTATCTTTTATTTTCATGCAGTGTGAGTCTGAGAGCGACTGACACTGACTGGGAGATTATCTAAGAGTCTTGGAACAGATTTATTTTTTTTATTTTTTTTGCAAGCCAGAATATCAGTAGAAAATAATATTTGTTTTGACTCTGCCTTGGTAGTTTCCTTCTGTCACTTATGGTTTCTCTGACCACTGAGTACACATCTCCTGCTTTTATTGCCTGAAGTGGGGAGTACATTGTAAGTACACAGGAACGCATACCCCCATTCATATGGAAGACGCACATCCCAAGCAGAAGGTAGAAAATAAAAAAAAAACACTAGAGTAGATAATAGAAAGAACTTTATTCCATTGGTGTGGACCTGGCAACGTTTCAGACACAAATGGGTCTGAAACGTTGTCAGGTCCACATGGGTGGAATAAAGCTCTTCCTTCTATTTGGAGGTATAGTGAGGGTACCTTGGGACATACCACCTCGAGTTACCAATTAATGAGTGCTACCTTCCTTGTTGTCCATTCCATGCACAAGGTAATCAAGGCTGCATTCCATTGAGATCTATAGGATAAGTACATTCATGGTGGAAGTCCCAACCTCTGTTCTCAACAGCATCACAGTGGTAGGCATCTGGCTATGCAAAACGTGCACCAAGAGTACATTAAAATGTATTTATAGTTTGCTTCATACGTTGCATTCAACTATTGGAAGGTGGAGGTCCTTATTGTGATTTAAACCTTAGACTATAAAATACAAAAGGAAAGAAAAATAAGAGGAAATTAACCTCTCTTCTAAAAGGTTTATGTCAAGGATCAAATAAGCACGGATGACAAGAAGAACGTGAATGGCACTTATCATATGCACAACATAAACTGGCTTATCACTCGCTATGTCGCGAGTAGGGGGCATGTCTAGTAAACAGTGAGCAGCCTGTGGCTCACTGTTAAAAAAAAACAAAAACCCTACCCGTGCAGAGCGAGTGGGAGTTATTAAACTGAAGGGGGGGACATAGAGCCCCCCCCCCCTGTGGAGCCCAGCCCTGAGTGGGCATGGGTGGGGGCTGGGGGAGAGGAAATAGGTCCCCCCTCATTCTCATTAAGGGCCCCCACCAACCGTTCAAGGGTGGGGGCCGGGGGGAGGACAATAGGTCCCCCCTTATTGTTATTTGTGGTCCCCACTTGCCGCTCAGGGGTGGGAGGACAATAGGCCCCCCCCACATTCTCATTTAGGGCCCCCATCCGACACTCCAGGGTGGGGACGGAGGGGAGGACAATAGGTCCCCCCTCATTGTTATTTAGGGCCCCCATCCGCTGCTCAGGGTGGTGTCCGGGGGGAGGACAATAGCCACATTCTCATTTAGGGCCCCCACCCGCCACTCAGGGGTCCCCCCTTCAGTTTAATAGCTCCCACTCGCGTGGCACGGGCTTGGGAAGGACGGTACTAGGGTTTTGTTTAACAGTGAGCAGGGACAGGCTGCTCACAATTAGATGTAGTGGAGTTGGGAGGGGGGCTAAAAAAAAAACGTGATTCGGCCATGACAGTGCCGCTTTAAGTCAAGAGTGAATTAACTTGGTTTGCTAGTTATATATTTTTCCTGGTGTTCCGACATCGTTACATTATTGTAATGCATGGTATTATTTGAACTTGTTTGTTTTCACTTATTACCAAATCACAATAAACCATTGTTAATATTTATTGATGCAGGACTACACACATTAGTTCTTGACATCTGTATTGAAGCATAATTAACTTTCTTTTCTATGTCACTAAGCAAAAATTATTGGGGGTAATTCATTAAAACATGTCTTTTATCGTGCGTGAGACAATTAATTCCTCTTCTTGAGTTATGGAATGCAGCTAATCACCAATGTTCCTAACAGCTCTCATTGTTTGATTAATGATTCCCAGAAAAGAAGATAGGAATATGTATTAGTTGTTTCCCAAGAGGTAAATAGGATCTTAAATGATTTCCTTTCATCTGCTACTTCCAGTAGTGGTTAAGACATAGTAAATGATGAACATAAACTAGTCACTAATGTATTTAAATCACATTTTCTTCTGCTTTAAAACTAACAATGAAAACTTAAGTATTACATGTTTTTTTTTTCGATGCTTATTATGAAAAGTTTATATATATTTTTTTACAGAATTATTCACCAAATATTGATTACTAGCAAACTAAAAGAACACTACAAGCACCATGACGGTTACAGTGTACTGTAGTGGTTATGGTGCTAGGAGTGCTCTGGTGGACCCTCACTGTAAGTAGTAAATTCATTTTACTACTTGCAGCTCCTCCCTTTAACTACTTATGTCAGAGAGCCGGAAACTCTTTGATTGAGCTAAGCCTGGCGGCACAAAGCTTAGCTCACTCCCTGAGATTGATCATCTGATGCTCTCAGCCAGTAAAATAACCCTGAATTGTATGGCTTAGCTCAGGAGAAAAGAACGAGGGAACTTCCAGCTTTCTGTTGGAAGTAGTGGAGGAGGGTAGCAGAGCCCCGCTGACCCAGGTCAGAAGTCAAGAAGTAGTCATTGACTACTAACAATGGGGACACCCAGAGCACTTGTGGCACCATATTCACTACATCATGCTGTAAAAATGATCCAACTCAACTATAGACACAGCTAGCTTACATTAGGCCACTCAGTTTAAATAACCCTGTAAGAGTTGGTATGCTTCTACAGACAGTGTATTGAAAGAAAGTGGAACAGGTATGGTCCTATTTTAAGGCTAATTATCTATTTTGATCAAATAAATCACCTCCATTAGTATTATGCACAAGGTAAGTAGTGTTTAAATTTTAAAATATCTCCTTTTCCAAGACATTAATACAGTAGCCCTACTACTTTCTACTTTCAGACTGAGGCACCTGCCTAGAGCCATGCACACTGTCAGGGTTATTCACTAAGCTCTCCAAATGGAAAAACGGAAACAAAAAATGCTGATTTGGAAAAACTCTCCGACTATAGACAAAACCTTTTCAGATTTAATTTATGAAAAGTTGGAGGTTAGTGAACCTAAGCATGACATCCTGTTTCCCTCTACTCTTCCAAATATGTGCTTGTATGGTGACTGTGTGTAATGTGTATTTGCGCATGTAGGTTGTTTGTCATGTCTTTGTATGTGTTAACTGTGTGTCATGTAGGCCAGATGTGTGTTATGTGTATGCAGTGTGTGCAACGTGTGCAGTGTGTGTTACCTGTAATATCTGTTTGTGTATGATGTTTGCTGTCTTTCTGTAATGCGCTTTTTACTGGCTATGTGTAATGTGTACTTGTGATGTTTGCTGCCTGTGTGTAATGCACATGTTGCTGGCAATGTGTAATATGTGTGTGTGATGTTTGTTGACTGTGTGTGATATTTGCTGACTGTATGTAGTGTGAGTATGATGTCTACTGGTTGTATGTACTGTTATGTTAGCTGGTTGTGTGCAATTTGTTGTGTGCGTGGTGTGTGTTGGTTGTGTGCTGTCTGCATGTGATGTTTGCTGGCAGTATGTAATGTGTGTGGTGTGTGTAATGAGTTTGCATGTTCTGTTTTGTACTTCTGAACTGTGGCTACTGGCCCTGGTGGTCTATTGGCAGTTAAAGTCCCTTGTGTTCAAATGAGAGAGCATGTGATCTGTACCTCTGGGAGATGTAGACTACATTAATCAATCCCTCACTATTCAGGCAGTAAATGAGTTAAAGCTCAGCAGCTTGGATTATCAGAATACGCTCTGATTTATTACTAAGCACCAGGCCAGCAGGGAGTGATTACTGTGGTCTGCATCCACTGAAGGTGCAGACCACATGCTCCCTGTCCTGGTGGTCCTCCCTTTAGCAGCCCTTTTTTATTTTTTTATACATTATATTTTTTACAATTCATTTCTGGGTGAACATATTGTGTATGGCAATGTATATATGGGTACACAAATGAATCCATATACAGAATAGTTAAACGTTCCTTTTTGTTACTGAAAATATTCTAGGAAATATCTACCACTAAAATGGGATAGGTTAACAATATAAATATATTTTCCATCCAGCATATAAAAGTAGCTATTACTCTTGTTAATCAATTTTTATACACAGACCGAGTTTTTATATTTGTATTGATTGATGAAATTATAGTCTGACATTGCAATTGTCCTCTGAAAGGTACCGGCAGGGTGGTTTATGAAAACTAACTTTTCTCAGAATGGAAATGTGTCAATATAAAAGGGAAAGTTGTGAGTGAGTTAACTAGATGAATCCCCATTAAAGTAAAATGGATAAAGAGATGGATAGAAAGACAGACAGATCAATAAACAGACAGACCAACTAAATGAAAGACAGACAGACAGGCTGGCTGACCGACCGAAAAACAGGCAGACAGACAACATTTTAACTTTTAAAAAAATAGTTGCAATATTGCAAGATATTGGAAAATTTACATTTTGAACTTATTACATTAACTTTGTAAAGATTATGAAATGAATGCAAATGTTTAGTGATAATATTTTGTCTACTAATATGTAGCACTGAAACGGATAGCATCCTCTACTGAATACAATATTGACTGAGTATTTGGTCTCTCTTTATTGTATGTAAACTTAGACTTGGTGATTAATTCCTGTCCATAGGGCGATTCAAATGACTTTGGGTCAATCAGATGATTGGTCAAAAACCTAAACTCTGAGCAGAAATGTACCCGAATTACAACCCAACAGAAACGTGCATTGACGAAGCATGTTCTTTTTGATTCGTGATTCTAGATTCCACCTGAGGCACCAAAATAAAAAAGATGATTGATGGGGAAATAAAGATTATTGATGGCTAGAGGACAGTCACTAAATGTTCATTTTATTTAAAGGTCAAGTGAGAAGTGAGCAATAGAGGGGAAAAAGAAGGAGCAGTAAAAAAAAAAAAAATATATATATATATATATATATATATATATTTAACCCCTCAGTGACCAGACTGTTTTTCAATTTCTTTACGGTTAAGGACCAGGGCTGTTTTTAATTTTTTGCGGTGTTTGTGTTTAGCTTTAATTTTCCTCTTACTCATTTACTGTACCCATACATATTATATACCGTTTTTCTTGTCATTAAGTGGTCTTTCTAATGATACCATTTTTTTTTCATCATATCATATAACTTACTATAAAAAAGATTATAAAATATGATGAAAACATTTTTAAAAACACACTTTTTCTAACATTGACCCCCAAAATCTGTTAAGCATCTACAAATGCTAAATAGTTTCTAAATTTTGTTCTGAGTTTGGAAATGCCCAATGTTAACATGTTCTTAGCTTTTTTTTTGCAAGTTATAGGGCTATAGGTACAAGTAGAACATTGCTGTTTCAAAATAAATATTTGTAAAATTTATCAGTAGTGACACTGTAACACTGTTATCTGTCATAAATCGTTGAATCACACCTCACATGAACATATATGTTTAAAGTAGACAACCCGGGGTATTCAATTTGGGGTATATCCAGTCTTTTTTAGTAGCCACTTAGTCACAAACACTGGCCAAAGTTAACATTTATATTTGTTTGTGTGTTAAAACTGCAAAAAACAATTATGAACGCTAACTTTGTGACTATGTGGCTACTAAAAAAGACTGAACATACCCCATTTGCAATATCTTGGGTTGTCTTCTTTTGCAAATGGTACACCATCATGGAGCTAATTCTTACTCCTGGGCTACTATACGCTCTCAAAGGCAACATAACATATTTGGCAAATTTCAATGTGATAAACAGAAAATCAAGCCTTATATTTGACACTATAAGACCTGTACATGGGGGGTACTGTTATACTCAGGAGACTTTGCTGGACACAAATATTAGTGTTTCAAATCAGTAAAACGTATCACAACAATGATACCATCAGTGACAGTGCCGTTTGTGCGTGAAAAATGCCAAAAACTTTGCTTTCACTGACAATATCATCGCTGTGATATTTTTTACTGTTTTGAAAAACTCATATTTGTGTTCAGCAAAGTCTCCTGAGTATAAAAATACCCCCCATGTATAGGTGTTATGGTGATTTGGAAAGTTACAGGGTCAAACATAAGATTTGCCAATTTCTGGTTTGTAAATTGCTATTTGTCAGATTGGCTATGTTGCCTTTGAGACGGTATGGCAGCCCAGAAATTAAAATTAGCCCCACCATAAAATACCATTTGAAAAAGTAGACAACCCAGGGTATTCTAAATGGGGTATGTCCAGTCTTTTATAGTAGCCACTTAGCCACAAACGCTTGCCAAAGTTAGCGTTCATATTAGTTTTTTTGGCATTTTTTTACACAAAAACTGCACTTTTACTGGTGATTTTATCGTTGTGATACGTTTTACTGTTTTAAACACTCATATTTGTGTTCAGCGAAGTTTCCTGAGTATAACAATATCCTCCATGTACAGATTTTATGGTGTTTTGGAAAGTTACAGGGTCAATATAGGGCTTGCCCAATTCAGTTTACCAGATTGGTTTGCTGGGTCTATGTTGCCTTTTGAGACCATATGGTAGCCCAGGAATGTAAATTAACCTCATCATGGCATACCATTTTCAAATGTAGACAACCCAGGGTATTCCAAATGGGGTATTTCCAGTCTTTTTTAGTAGCCACTTAGTCACAACGCTGGCCAAAGTTAGCGTTTTTATTAGTTTTTTTGCATTTTTTAAAACAAAAACTGCACTTTTACTGTAATATCATCGCCGTGATAAGGTTTACTTTTCAAAATACTCATATTTGTGTTCAGTGAGGTCTCCCGAGTATAACAATACCCTGCATGTAAAGGTTTTATGGTGTTTTGGAAAGTTACGGGGTTAAATATAGGGCCAATTAAATTCTCTGAACTGTCTGCCTGGGTTGTCAGGCAGGTACCTCAAATAACTATGTAGTTATTAATAGTTAAATATATATGTAGAATGTGTGTATATATATATATATATATATATATATATATATATATATTTATTTATTTTATACAATGTTAAACAAAAATCTGCACACCAGTCAAGCCATAAGTCTTGCTTTTCCCACAGAAATCACAAATCTGCAGTGATTTTACTACCGCAAAGGATACCGCAAAGGATTCTGGGTGGGCATATGCAAAATAGGATAACAAAGAATCACATTTATGCCTCATTCCATTTTAAACATGGATTCCTTTGAGTCTGTGTTTGCTGTATACAACAGCTTTGAAACACAACAATGCAAAAATAAATAAAATGTATACAGATAATACATGTGTATGTATGTATAAATATATATATATATATACACATATGCACACACATATAATACGTGTGTATATAATACGTGTGTGTGTGTATATATACAAACACACACACACTTTAATTTCCTATATATGTATATTATAAAATAAAGCATTTTATAATGTATTGTATATCATGCATATATATGATTTCATTATAAGTGTATTTTGAGATATATGTATATATCTCAAAGTACACTTATAATGCAATCATATATATGTATTATATATGTATTGTATATTATAAAATGCTTTAATTATTTTATAATATACTATACATATATAATATATGTACAATATATACATTTGTATTTTTATTTTAGTTTTTTACAACTTTTAGCTGCCTGGGGGACTGCCTGACAGCTCAGGCAGTCGCCCTGCTGGCAGCTCCTTAGACTTCTTTTGTGGCAATGTGATCATGGTGATCACATGGCCCTGGAGTGCCAGAGCTGCTGCCTGGGATCGCCGTGATCGCCGGTCCAGGTAACTAAATGGCGCCTATTTGCCGTGGACGTACCAGGTACGCCTGAGGTCATTAAATATTATATATTTAATAAATATATTATAAATACAGTATTCGGTTTTGTTACTGCTCCTTGTCTTTTTCCATTTATTGGTTACTTTTTCTAACTTGATCAGTGAGCCAAATGGTCAAAAATGGCCCAATCAGTGTACTGCAAAATATTTACTTCATATTATTTTCACAAATTTTCACAAATTTTTGGTTGGTCTGATTCAGTTACCAAATCAATTTTTCGGTAGCAAAATTTTGACAAAATTTCTATTTTTGGGAAAAATGGTTTGAATATTCTTGCTGTGCACATGTGAAATAAACAAACACACACAAAAAACGCATCTAGTAGTTATTTAACTACTAAACAAAACGCTTTGTATTTTTTAATGAGTAGGATGATATGATGAATATAGTTTTACAATGTCGGTTTCCTCCTATCTCAGTGGTTAACTTAGTAGACACAAGTGGCTACTTGATGCATCACTTAGAGAGAAAATAAATAAAAAAATATAAAGAATAAATCAAATTTGTTTTTAAATGCAAGAAAGTACTTATGGGTCTTTTAGGCACTTATAGCTACAGCATTTAACTTTCCCATCAACATGTAAGAACTTTCATTAGGCCCTGATGACAGTCCCTAAACATGACTGAAATGTTAAACACAACCTTGTAATTCATGCTTGCTGTTTCTTCAATAAAGACAGCTGTTGACTAGAGATGTCGCGAACCGTCCGCGAACTTCTCGCGAACGGTTCGCCACGAGCTGTTCGCGGCGAACTCCGGTCTTCAACATGGATGCTGTCCAGGAAGTAGGAGGGTCTGGGAGGGAGGGTCTGCTGGAGATTTGCCGGGACGTGTCAGCTGACCGGAGTTCGCCGCGAACAGCTCGTGGCGAACCGCGGCGAACCGTTCGCGAGAAGTTCGCGGACTGTTCGCGACATCTCTACTGCTGACATCTGAAAGACCCGTGAGTGTGCTGTGGTGTTTTTGTAATATGCTGAGTGCCCAGAGAAAGCACATCATTTCTTAATGTGAGTATGTGGTCCCTTTATTTTAAAAATACACAGATAATGTCAGAAATGGGTTGAATTAACTAATCTCAAAGACAGTTAAATCATGCGTTAAGGAGAAATCGTTGCACCCATTGTGCAGTGTAAGATCTAAATACATGATTTGCCCACTGAAATAACTGTGCTAATTATATTTAGAAATAAACACACACATGGAAAATGAATTATATTTGTTAAAAACGACAACATATATGGCAGTGATATATTTCTACATCAATTCTTATTAGTTCTTAGTATTTAATAATTAGTGATCAAAATTATCTTTTTGAGATGTGGCTGAATATAGAATATTTTATCATGGGCACATCAGGGCAATGAAGGCAATTTGGTGCATGTGTGTTAGCACATATTGTTTATGTAGCAAAAACATGTCCTAAAATAACACACCAAGCCATACAAGTTCTAATTAGTTCTGTTTTCAATGGGGATAAAGAGAAAGAGATTTTACAAAAGTTCCTTGAGTAAGTTTAAAGTAATGGCACCTACGGGGAGAAAGGAGGTGGCTATAAGTATTTACTTTTTAAATTATTGTAATTCTTAGTTATGTTGTATTTGATATAAATTGTATACAAGGGACTTTGCAAGAATGGGATGCTTCTGAATTATATATTTGTTCCATAAGCCTATCAAGTTCTGTGCTGTCACCATATTACACATCCTCTATGGAACTAGAGACCAATACATCTCCTAAGGAACCAGTGATTTTATCTCATATGACTACAACATTCTAATTTGTCTTTGTCAAAGCTGATCAAGGTTTATCTGGAGAAATTCTAAATCTACATGCAAATCTAATCCTTCAGTTTAGATCAGTCTAATATTTTCCAAATCTGGGAATTTCCACATCAGTATAGAGAATCCATAAAACATAATATACAATTCATTATTTTCATATTGTTTTAATTAATAATAATTTATATTTTTTGCTGATGTACTGATTAGTGTAGGTTTACTTGGAGGTCTTTTTGGTATTTAGTTTAATTTAATCTATTCTTAATTTTATTGTAATACACGTAGATGGTCATGTCCTTCACTGGAGTGTCAGCAAATTAATTAAGGTAAGTGTAAAATATATACTAAATTGCAGCGATATTTTAAGCTTATTTACTGTGTATTTGTTTTAAATATATTCATGTCCATTATAATCTGGTGCTATTATGAGAGGATATAATGTGACTGGAAGGATTAAGGTACCAGACAACCCATCTTGTTGCAAATTGATCCTGGGTGAACTTGGTGATGTTATATGTTATAATTATTATATATTATTTGATAAATACTATGAGATCATCACAGTGCAGCTAATGATGTCACCTACAAGATAAGATTAAAAAAATAACACTAAATAAATATGTTTATTTACTAATGTAAAACAAATGTCAAAAGTAAAATGATTTTTAAAAATCAGTATTTCATCAAAATCCCTTGTAGCTGAAACAATAAATACTTTTTTTTTTGAGGGGTGGGGGTGAAGAATTACTTTTAAATACATTACAATAGGCATTCTCTCTTTCCATCCTTTTTAGTGTAAGAAGAATTTAAACACCTGCATTATTTAAGCCTCTGCAATTGGCATTGACCTTATCTAAACTAAAATATTGGATGTTCTGAATACAATGTGCAGGAGAAAGCTGAGCCCTGTAAAGTGCATTGTGATTTTCAGACTTATTGTAGCAATGAAGGAGTTAACACATTAAATCACCAGAGTCATTACATCATCGCATCCACAGCAAGGAAGCTCTCACTAGAAACCAGCTCCAGTTACCGGCATGAAACTCAGTATATACAGTAATTCACATCTCGAGTTAGCAAAGCCCAGGTGACATGTCATGACAAGCACTTGTTTTATTACACTGTATATAATAAATGCATGCGTTATATAGAGAATGCAATCTTTTTATAATCTTGTGCCCTCCTAACATGGCTAATATTCTGTTCACTAAGGATTGGGGGCGTGTGTTCTTGTTCTAGATATGTTTCAATGTGATCTATAAAGAAATCAAATAAAAAAAATAAAAAAATAAAAACACACACACGCCTTGTTTACATGTGCATTTGACACATTATGTAATGAATAAATGCAAAGACAGTGTGAGATAGGGAATGTTACATCAATGGGATGGATTTCCAGTCTGTGTACGAATTGTTTCCAAACTGGAATTAAACCTTCAATGGATCTAGTAGATAGGCGAGTGATGGATAAAATGTTGTTTGATGGATAGAATGTCGTTTTTTTGTGATGGATAGAATGTTACTTAGTAGATAGAATGCTAACGTTTAGTGGACAGAATGCTTTTTTTATGGATAGAATGTTGTTACTTAGTAGATAGAATGTAGTTGTTGCTTGGTGGGTAGAATGTTGTTTGAAGGGTAGAATGTTGTTTGAAGGGTAGAATGTTGTTGATTGATAGAATGTTGCTTGATTGATAGAATGGTTGTTGCTTGGTGATTAGAATGTTGTTTCATGGATAGAATGTTGTTTCTTGGTAGTTAAAATGTTTGACGGATGGAATGTTGTGATTTGGTGATTACAATGTTGCTTGGTAGATAGAATGTTGTTTTATGGATAGAATGTTGTTGCTTGGTGGATAAAATGTTGTTTGGTAGCTAGAATGTTGTTGCCTTGTGGTTAGAATATTTGAGGCTAGAATGTTGTTTGGTGGTTAGAATGTTGTTGGGTGGCTAGAATGTCGTTGCCTGGTGGTTAGAATGTTGGTTGATGGATAGAATGTTATTTGGTAGCTAGAATGTTGTTGCTTGGTGGTTGGAATGTTGGTTGATGGATAGAATGTTATTTGGTGGCTAGAATGTTGTTGCTTGGTGGTTAGAATGTTGGTTGATGGATAGAATGTTATTTGGTGGCTAGAATGTTGTTGCCTGGTGGTTAGAATGTTGGTTGATGGATAGAATGTTATTTGTTGGATAGAATGTTGTTGCTTGGTGGTTAGAATGTTGGTTGATGGATAGAATGTTATTTGGTGGATAGAATGTTGTTGCTTGGTGGTTAGAATGTTGGTTGATGGATAGAATGTTATTTGGTAGCTAGAATGTTGTTGCTTGGTGGTTGGAATGTTGTTTCATGGATAGAATGTTATTTGGTGGCTAGAATGTTGTTGCTTGGTGGTTAGAATGTTGGTTGATGGATAGAATGTTATTTGGTGGCTATAATGTTGTTGCCTGGTGGTTATAATGTTGGTTGATGGATAGAATGTTATTTGGTGGATAGAATGTTGGTTGATGGATAGAATGTTATTTGGTGGCTAGAATGTTGTTGCTTGGTGGTTAGAATGTTGGTTGATGGATAGAATGTTATTTGGTGGCTAGAATGTTGTTGCCTGGTGGTTAGAATGTTGCAAATGTATGCTGCTTGTTGCAGCTTCCCTGGCTTTCTTACCTTCAGCCCTCTGATCTCCCCCAGATGAAGCTGCAGCCTCCTGTTTACCTCCCTGATCAGATTGCTGTGATCCAGCATAGCACTCATCTTGTCAGCCTCTGCCCTGCGGAGCCTCTGGATCAGATCCTCTTTACTCCACTTCATAAGCTCCTCGTCAGAAACCCTAGCCAGGTCTTCCACAGAACTTTCCCCAACACCCTTCGACATTTTGCTTTGCACTTTTTTGCTCTCCAATGCTTCTTCTTGTCTGATCTCTGATAAAACACAGAGCCCTCCACTTACAACCTGACAGAGCCCAAACAATATGCTTTTCAACAAACACAAGCAGATATAATTCCAGTGACTTCTACACCTCTTGACAGATACATTGCACAAGGAACGATCCTCTCCAGGAAGTAATTCTTTTTTGAAGCCATTCTATTTTGCTCATTACTGGCATTATCTTCTATTGGAAAAATACAAAAAATAATAAAAAATCCATGAATTATAAGAAAATCCTAGATCAAAAATGTCATAGTGTTCTGGACAGCAGCTCGTGAGAATCAATTACCCTACTTCAAATAATCTGCAGGCTTTACTGCAGTAACAGGAACTGAGAGCATGGCATTGATGCCCTCGGCATGGCTCTGTGGATGCTCTGCTCTGGGCTGCAGTGAGGCTGCTTCCCTCTTGGAAGCGAGTCCCATTGCCTGCAGCAGACACAAGAGTCTCTCTGGCTGCTGCTGCTAATACAGCACAA
Organism: Pelobates cultripes; assembly: GCA_933207985.1. Taxonomy (NCBI): domain Eukaryota; kingdom Metazoa; phylum Chordata; class Amphibia; order Anura; family Pelobatidae; genus Pelobates; species Pelobates cultripes. The sequence continues at coordinate 313,874,073 of OW240913.1, read as the reverse complement.
GTGAACTGACCCTTTATTCTTTACTGAAAATTATAAGCAGCCTGAGCCCGGATGTGAGTGGATGTGCGCCACCTGCAGGACACTTTAATTTCTTGCTGCAAGAATTCTCAGATAATATTGTAAAGATAATATAGCATCTTCTTATATTAGAATTAAATATTTAAGATGATAAAAAAAGAGGCACTGTCAGATAAAAAAACAAAAAAAAAAAAAAAAACCATCAATCCACTCACTGTGGAAGCCAGTGGATTATGTATACTTTATTTATTTACATTTATTTATTTCTTTTTATCCATTTTAGTTGAGCAACCAGTTCTACTTAAATAAATGAATAAAAAAATAAAATAAATACAAAATTTCTTCCCCATTTTTTTTTTATATACAAACCCACAAAGGGTGGGTTTAATTTGCTAGGTTGTTTAAATTATATAGTGTATATAACATATATTATGTGTGTTTAGTGATTGACTAAACATGGTCTCAGTTATAAAATGTTACTGACAATCAATTCCTTTTATTGAGAGAGGAAAAGAACAAAAATGAATTGGCTTTAAGCATATTTTCACGTCTGCTTAATATTTTTCTCTTCTGTGAAAATATTTTTTTAAATGTTTATTATTTATTAAACACACGTGGCGTAATTCCAAGTAGTTGCTAATATAAGAACAAGCAGTACTATAATTAATGAGACTGCAGCGTGCAGATCATATTCTCGGTGATATTTTAGCAAATTGCATGTATTTTAATTAACCCTTTCAATGCCAGGTGGTAGTGCAGTAGATTGCAATTCTGTTTAATGCTCACTACTAAAAGGTTAAATAAGAATTTTAAATTGGCTATTACATGAATCAGGGAAAATGCTGTAAAAAAAACAAACAAACAAAAAAAAAAACAACCGCACAGAATTTTATGGTGGCATCATTTCAAGACAATTTGCTGATAGGCAGACATTGTGACTGCAAAGGTGATTCTCTTTTGATGCAGCTCCTGTCACCTTGGGAGATCACTTTGGTAGCATGCAGCCAGAGGCAGACAGACAAGCAGATTCTTAAGTAGGAAAGAGGAGGTAGGTGGGAATTGTCTCCTGTACAAATGGAAAGACTATATATGGCTCCTATTGAAACCACAATTACCCAAATACCAACTGTGTTTGCCAGTGTATAAATAGACAAACAATATTGTGACACTGAACATATTTTGAAAACACAGTGTGCTCCCAAATCTAATTATCCACAAACACACTATCCTCTTTTTACTAAATCTTCAATGCATAATTATAGTCTGTTTTTTAGAGAAAGCATGACATGTAAAGTAAGCACAGGGGGAAAAAAGTACATCAACATTTGATTGACAAGCAGAGCACTTAAAATGAGTCAGTGATAAGGACAAACAAGCAGAAATCAAGAGCAAAACATAAAATGCACTAAAGCATTCACACAAACAACTACTTGCCAGAATAACAGAGTAAGTCATTTGCATGTGGAGCCCAGATACATGGTATCCAGTCAGTGAATGCTGGGTTGTTATTTCCTATTAGAGCGGACTCTGCATTAAAGGATAGCTCAGTGCACATGTATCCTACTCACACACTAAATGTCAAAGGCTCTAGATGCAGTGTAATACAGCAGGGCCCAAAAGGTAGATCCCCAGATGTTGTAGAACTACAACTCCCATGATGCTTTGCGTGCCTTTAAAATGCCTTTAACATGACAAAGAATCAAGCAAGCTGTAGTTGGAAAACATCTGGGGATCTCCTTTTTGGGCACGCCTGCAGTACAAAGTCCATATGTCTGTCTCATATCTATCGTCTAAGCACTGGCAGAATTGGGAGCAATGACAGGAGAAAAGATGAAAATGACTGTGTGAGAGTGAAAGAGCGTTTATATAGGTATTATGTAGGTGTATATGAGTGTGGATACATAGGTGTGGGGCAGCTAGGCAACCTTAACTATTTGCATTATCATGTATCATGTATGAGAAAATGTTGTGGGCACACCTCTGTCATCTATGCAAATACATATATAATTTTCAATTCCAATATAACAAGCCACACCAATGCATTTAACTAGCCACATACACATAACATTTTACATTCACATTCATTAATAATCCATGTGATCATACAGTTGCAAGAAAAAGTATGTGAACCCTTTGGAATGATATGGATTTCTGCACAAATTGGTCATAAAATGTGATCTGATCATCATCTAAGTCACAACAATAGACAATCACAGTCTGCTTAAACTAATAACACACAAAGAATGAAATGTTGCCATGTTTTTATTGAACACACCATGTAAACATTCACAGTGCAGGTGGAAAAGTATGTGAACCCCTAGACTAATGACATCTCCAAGAGCTAATTGGAGTGAGATGTCAGCCAACTGGAGTCCAATCAATGAGATGAGATTGGAGGTGTTGGTTACAGCTGCCCTGCCCTATAAAAAACACACACCAGTTCTGGGTTTGCTTTTCACAAGAAGCATTGCCTGATGTGAATGATGCCTCGCACAAAAGAGCTCTCAGAAGACCTACGATTAAGAATTGTTGACTACTCTCCCTAGGAGTGGCCATCCTGTAAAGATGACTGCAAGAGCACAGCACAGACTGCTCAATGAGGTGAAGAAGAATCCTAGAGTGTCAGCTAAAGACTTACAAAAGTCACTGGCAAATGCTAACATCCCTGTTAGCGAATCTACAATACGTAAAACACTAAACAAGAATGAAGCCACTGCTGTCCAAACAAAACATTGCTGCACGTTTACAGTTTGCACAAGAGCACCTGGATGTTCCACAGCAGTACTGGCAAAATATTCTGTGGACAGATGAAACCAAAGTTGAGTTGTTTGGAAGAAACACACAACACTATGTGTGGCAATAGAGGCACAGCACACCAACATCAAAACCTCATCCCAAGAGTGAAGTATGGTGGTGGGCGCATCATGGTTTGGGGCTGCTTTGCTGCGTCAGGGCCTGGACGGATTGCTAGCATCGAAGGAAAAATGAATTCCTAAGTTTATCAAGACATTTTGCAGGAGAACTTAAGGCCATCTGTCTGACCCAAAGCATAGAAGTAAATCAACAACAGAATGGCTTAAACAGAAGAAAATACGCCTTCTGAAGTGGCCCAGTCAGAGACCTGACCTCAACCCGATTGAGATGCTGTGGCATGACCTCAACATAGCGATTCACACCAGACATCCCAAGAATATTGCTGAACTGAAACAGTTCTGTAAAGAGGAATGGTCAAGAATTACTCCTGACCGTTGTGCATGTCTGATCTGCAACTACAGGAAACGTTTGGTTGAAGTTATTGCTGCCAAAGGAGGTTCAACCAATTATTAAATCCAAGGGTTCACATACTTTTTCCACCTGCACTGTGAATGTTTACATGGTGTGTTCAATAAAAACATGGCAACATTTCATTCTTTGTGTGTTATTAGTTTAAGCAGACTGTGATTGTCTATTGTTGTGACTTAGATGATGATCAGATCACATTTTATGACCAATTTGTGCAGAAATCCATATCATTTCAAAGGGTTCACATACTTTTTTTCTTGCAACTGTACATACCTAACTAGCCACTAGCGCATATATATATATATATATATATATATATATATATAAAGTCACACATCCCATCCTAATTAGTACAGATGCTCCTCACTTACCGACCGGGTTCCGTTCTTACGACCTGGTTGTAAAATGAATTGGTCGGTAAGTGTAGGTCTATGTTCGGGGAATTAGAACGATTACAGCATGAAATCACTCTAATCTATGTTTGAGGAAAATTCCACGAACATAGACCAGCTTTCTAGCGTGGGGAATCCCTTGAATCCCCACGCTAGAAAACTGGTTGTAAATGCGAGCCATCGCAAAACAGTTAGGTCGCAAATTGAGGGCCAACTGTAATGCAGTTGCATTCATACCTAGCATACTCAGGCTCACTGTACACATTTATTAACACAGATTTGCATATATACAGTCATGGCAAAGAGAAATTACATCGCCTTTGGATGCTATGGTGTGACAAACTGCCATTTGCCACTGGGCATTGGAGAGGACTGATTGCCAACCTCCTACCTTCTGACTATAGCCCTGGGATATATGGCATTTGAAAACACTATTTGTGCCCTGTGACAAAACTGGAGATGGTGCACAAATATGACTATTGTCCATATTTGTTATGATTCCCTTCGTTTGTTGCACTGTTCCCCATGTGTTTCATCTGTTGGTTCGGCTGGATAGACTACCAGAAAAACTGTGGAGTTACTGGGTGGCCACCATTTCATATATCAGAGGCACATGGTGAGAACAATGGATGAAGCACATGGTGAGAACAATGGATGAAGCAATTTGGACATTCGGATGCTTACGAATGTCCGAAGTTCGAATTGCCAAATATCCGAAATGCCGAAGTGCCGAATTTCCAAAGTGCCAAATCGGACCAAATTGACGAAGTTCGAACTGACGAAGTCATGAAGTGCTTTGGATTTCTGAATAGTAGCAAAACAAGTAGATAGGGTTTGGGATTAGGGGTTAGGGTTTAGGGATTAGGGTTAGGGGTTAGGGTTAGGGTCTGAATTACCGAAGTTGCGAAGTTATGAATTGCCAAAGTTTCGAATTGCCGAACCGAAACGAATGCCATTGGTCTGAATGGCTGAAGCAGAGAAATTTTTTTACTTTCCGAACTGAATCAAATTTTTTGCTTATGCACATCCCTAATCAGAAGAGACAAGGGAGATCCATTGTCCTGAGTCCATAGTGGCTGTCTACGTTTGTGGTGACTGTGCATCAGGCAGCACTGTCTTAACTTGCCTGTGGGGACTACAACTGACTATATCGCCAAGAGTGTTCAGCTAGTTAGTTAAGCACATGAGTAGATATAAGGCTACTTCAATACATTGATGGGGCCTAATGTGATACACCCAAAGTTATTAAAAGAACTTAGTGGGGTACTAGCAAAACCATTCGGTAATAATGTGCGCTCAGATCTAAGTTATCTGGGGATATGTTGCATGTATATGTTTTATGTAGTAATTGTAACATTGTGTAATTTTATGTTGTTTTGTAACCATGTGGTTAATGGAGCCTTGCCTCTGTCCTGGGAGATAATTTGATTACTTCCCAATTATCTCCAGGTTAGAGAGGAGGGATTGTGATGTCACTGTGGGAGTGTTTTGTTTGTATTGTCTGTGATTGGCTAATATCCAATATGTGTCCCATTGTTCCATCACGTCCCCTAGGGGAGTGTCCACCTGGTGGACACTTGCATAAATACTGGGCAGATAGCCCTCAATAAACCAGACCACCATTCTTGATTCTTTGGCTCATGCTTGCGGGAAGGGATACCTACACTCTGGGGATTGCTATAATCACTTACTCCCCAGAGTAAGCTCTTGTAAGAGCTTGATTTGTTCCTGCTACGCTCTTTGGATTTAGGAGAGGTTCACCCACTGGGAGATGGATCCTGGTTGTGGATCCAGGGTGGGTGAGAGATGGCGAGACCCCGGCGCAGCTGCATCGCTGGAAGTGGGGTCCGCAGTGCTGATGGTGTCGGTTGGAGTGCTCGGAGTCCTCGGCAAGTGCTAGGAGCATCGATTGGCGGAGGTACTTGGTCGGAGTGCCAGCGGTCCGTCACACTGATGATACTAAAATTTCCAAGAGGGTTGATGTTCCAGGAGGGATAAGTCAAATGGCAAATGATTTAGGTAAATTAGAAAAATGGTCAGTGCTGTGGCAACTGACATTTAATGTGGATAAGTGCAAGATAATGCATCTTGGGCGTAAAAACCCAAGGGCAGAGTACAGAATATTTGATACCCTACTAACCTCAACATCTGAGAAAAGGGATTTAGGATTCATTATTTCAGATGACTTAAACGTAGGAAGACAATATAATAGAGCAGCAGGAAATGCTAGCAGAATGCTTGGTTGTATAGGGAGGGACATTAGCAGTAGCAAGAGAGAAGTGCTCATGCCATTGTGCAGAACACTGGTGAGACCTCACTTGGAGTATTATACGCAGTACTGGAGACCGTATCTTCAGAAGGATATTGATACTTTGGAAAGAGTTCAGAGAAGGGGTACTAAACTGGTTCATGGATTGCAGGATAAAACTTACCAGGAAAGGTTAAAGGATCTTAAAGGGATCCTATAGTGCAAATTCATTTTCCTGGCGCTATAGGCTTCTGGAGTGCCCCCCTCCCTCTGGGCCCCCCTCCCGCAGGGCTGAAGGGGTTAAAACCCCTTCAGCAACTTACCTGAAACCAGCGCCGATGTCCCTCGATGCTGGGTCAGGCTCCACCCACGCTCCTCCCCCGCCGACGTCAGCAATGGCCGCACGCGCATTAGACCTACCCATAGGAAAGCATTATTCAATGCATTATTCAATGCTTTCCTATGGGGAAAATCTGACGCTGGAGGTCCGTGAGGACGTCCATCGTCAGATAATGGACGAAAAGTCCATTTAGACTCTGGAAGCCCTCCAGTGGCTGTCTGTTAGACAGCCACAGAGGGCACACTTAGAGCTGCAATGTAAATGTTGCAGTTCTCTGGAACTGCAATGTTTTACATTGCAGCATTAAGTGCAAAAGGGTCACAGCACCCAGACTACTTCAATCAGATGAAGTGGTCTGGGTGCCTGCAGTGTCCCTTTAATATGTATAGCTTGAAGGAAAGACGAGACAGGGGGGATATGATAGAAACAATTAAGTACATAAAGGGAATCAACACAGTAAAGGAGGAGACTATATTTAAAAGAAAAACTACCACAAGCGGACATAGTCTTAAAGAGGTGCAAAAGTTTAAAAATAATTTCAGGAAGTATTACTTTACAGAGAGGGTAGTTGATGCATGGAATAGCCTTTTCAGCTGTAGTGGTAGAGGTTAACACAGTGAAGGAGTTTAAGCATGAGTGGGATAGGCATAAGGCTATTCTAGACTTAGGATGAGGCCGGGGACTAATTAAAAGTATTTTGAAAATTGGGCAGACTAGATGGGCCAAATGGTACTTATCTGCCGTCACATTCTATGTTTCTAAGTAAAGGATAGTTTTTTAATTTTGAGAGAGAGGTGGAGGAAGACAGATATTCTCTGATTTGCTGATTAGGTAGACATTGGCTGATTAGGTATATCCAGATGTTTAGCTGAGTAAGGTGTGTGTGTGTGTGTGGGGGTTTGCGTGTATGTAAAGTCAGGCACATATGTTGTGGGGTATATATGTCTGTATATGTATGTGACTAATTATGTATATGTATGCAAATATGACCTCCTTGGCATTTTTCTGAGAAACAGTATATTATCAATTAAATGAGTGGTTAAGAAGTTGTAGGTGTGTTTAATTATGAATGTGTCTGACAGTACCTGGTTAATTAGTTCAATGTATGTGTAAGAGTGTAGTCAACAAGTTGTGCTCCAATGTGTTCAGGTGTGTGTATATGTGTGAGAAAAGCAGAGAGATTGTGTAATTAGGTCCTCCTTGTGGGTGGAGGTGCTGGCGGCTGCACATTGTATTCCTGTTTGTATACCTAGCAGCACTACAGTCACCAAAACAACTTAAGCTTAATGAAGCAGTTTTGGTGCATAGATCATGCCCCTGCAGTTTCACTGCCCAATACCCTGCCATTTAGTCCTCGGGAAGCGCTAGGAGCATCCTTCAACGGAGGTACCCAGTAAGGGGTGCCAGGTGATCCGTTACACAAACAAACATCTGATTGAAATAAAAAAAAAATTTATGCACTCTGTGTCAGTTACACCCAGGGAAGGTGTGGCCAGAGCTTCATAAACAGAAACAAAAGTGATTTAATTCCTAAATGACAGATAATTGAGCAGTGAGACTTCAGAAGCGTGATCCATACACCAAAATTGCTTCATTAAGCTAAACTTGTTTTTGGTGACTATATTGTCCCTTTAAAAATGAAGAGATACATTGGTAAAAAAAAAATTACTAATAAGTTCTTCAGAAAGGCAGGGACCCTATAAGTTTATTTACAGTGATGAATGAAGTTGAAAAAATGGAGAAATCAGCAGGAATATTAATTTGGTTTCTATTGCAATTGTGATATGTTTGAAATGCTGTCATCTCTAATTCTACTTCTCTAGTTAAAATTACCAATGCATTGAGACTTCATTTTTCTTTTTTAACAATGTAATTTTCAAAGTAAGATACTAATTAAATGCATAATTCACAAAAAAATACCCATTATTATAAAACTTGCAGGGGTTAAAATACATAATTACATGCAATGGGAAATGTTTGGAAATTATATACACAACCAGAACAAGACCGTAATATTTCCTTTCACACAGGAGGTTTTCACATAGCTGGGAATAATGTTTAAACTATTAGGATAGCTAACCATCCAAAAATCCTGCAAGACTAGACATTTATTATAAACTGACATTTAAACATAATATTCTCAAGCTTGTCTCTAAATCTGCAAAGATATTGCTAAGTGATCACAAAATCGATGCTGTTTACCAATCGTTGCAACCCTTAGACCTCAATCTAAAAAACACTTGTGGTCTATACTCAAAAAGCATTTAACAAACAAAAAAGGGAAAGTGAATGAGTTTGATCAATTCTCCCTGGATGAATGTCTCTAATAAGAAATACCACAACCAAGTGAAGACAGCACGATACGTTTTCTCAGTAACTTCAAAGTCACATTCACACAAAGCAAAGCCAAGGGAAGACAGTTAATGAATTTAGTTTATTATGTTATTGTTTAAAAAGGCATGTTGCTATAGAATATTGTTAAACATGCAGGTTTATTTTCTCTTTATTTATGTTAGTCAGCTTCCATCACCTTTTGCTAACAGTTATGTGGAATGAAAAAACAAGATACTGACCTAGTGCATTTTGCGTTATAAGTGTAAATATGACAAAAAAAAGAAATCAGCGATGTTCAGAGTGTTCAAAATGTTTTTCTGAGCAGTATTCAACATGCCTGATAGATAGATCAGACACAATGGGTATAATTTACTAGTTGGCACTGCCATTAATAAATAAGTTGCAGCAACTTGCAAAAATGCAATTCAGTATTCACTAGAGGGTGCATCTGCACTGCATCACCGTAAAAAAATAAAAAAAAAAACACCTAAAGCATAGGAGGCTGGAGAGGGTTCACTCTGCTTATTAAATAGCAAATCCGTCTTTGAAGACTACGGGAAAATTGGTATTCAGTAAGCAGAGTAAACACTAATTCTGATAAGGGAAACCAGTGCAGAACCAATAATCAGGGCCGGATTTGCCATAAAGCACTGAGGTCGTGGCCTCAGGGCAGCAAGCGGGGTATGGCCGGTACTTTCCCCATATCAGCTGTCATTTCTTTATGCATTCGTGTTTTTCAAATTTTCTTTTAGTATGGTGTTGATCACCATGTCAATCAGAGTGAATCCATGACCGTCCACTATAAATACCCACTATGATAGACGCACCACCCGTGTTGCAAGACAAGATAGAACTCAGGAGCTGCAGTGACGGTGGTGGAGTGCACTATTTTACATCCCCCCAGTGCGGTGCTCTGTGTATGGGATTTAATTTTATCCCAAACTAGTCACATTCACACATCCAATCAAAAGTACTCACCTAATATTTGCATGTATATATATATATATATATATATATATATATGGGAGGGGTGTTGCTTTGAGGAAACTGGCCATTGGGGTAGAGAGGAGGCTCTGCCAGTAATGACAAATCTTATTTACTGGTTGGCTAATATAAATATTAGTGTGAAAACTAATCCATTTTCGCACATGAATGCTATATTTATTTGTTTTTTTTGACAATGAATAAACTTTAGTATTTAGTAAAACATGAAAATGGAAGCCTAGCAGGTTTCAGACTCACTAATAAATTAGGCAAAGGGTTTAAAACACTCACCAAATCATAATTCTCCAAACTATTTCACCTTTAACTGCAACATAATAAATGTAACTATATTTTACCTAAAACAAAGCAACATACCTAAACTTTAAAAAAAAAATCAATCACTTACAAACACTATCTTATACTAAATACATTCATTGCCAGCTATACAAATGCGTATTTACCCTCCGCTCTTGAAGATCAATATATACACATCACACGTAGCAACCAATCAAAACCACTGCATCAACCTCAAACACCTGTCTTGAATATATAACTGGTTGTCTTGTCCACCAAAGTTTCCTTTCACTACCTAAGACTTCCTTCTATACCAGGAGAGACTTTTCAGATGTGATGGGGGTTCTTGACTGCATACCTGTAGACATGTCTGCCCCACAAAATGAAGAGAACATCTACAAGAATAGGAATTTGTACCATTCAATCAACTGCCTCATGCACTAAGATTAAAATATGTTCCTTGGATTGCCCATAATGTACACATCTTTAAGAAGTCATCACTCTTCGTGGTAACTTTACATCTGGGGCTCAGACTGAATATTTGTCATTGGGTCAGTATGTACATCTGGCCATTCTTAATATAAACTGGCCATTATTTACATAGTGATGAAATGGAAGGATATGTACAAATATGTTAATGTCCCACACTGTATCCTGGATCTGGATGTCTAACATCATTGTAGTTTTGCTTACTTGATTAGAGGAAACCAGCCAACTGAGCCAAGCAAGATGTCTGCTGCCTCAGCAGCTCTTTTCCATTGTCTGAAGGTTATAGCCTTCAGAGTTGATATGAACAGATGGGTCTTCTGGAGACCTTGTTGGTGATTTAAGATGGTACAAAGCACACCCAATCTCATATGTATGAAGCCACCAGCAAGAAACATTTTCCTTGTTGCTTAAGCAACAGCTAATGCACAACCAGGGCTACAAAACTGATTCTTCACCTAAACTTCTGTAGTTTGCTTGCTCCATATGCTTCTATCAGAGTTACTGCTCTCTCATAACGTGGACCATTCTTGAGTTAAGTTTTGTTCGATTTCCCTTATAGGATCAGGAACTTTATTCACATGTTTTTATTCAAACTTCGTATGTTTGTTTAATTCTATAACAAATGTCTCTTATCCGAGTAAGCTGTCCAAATTCTCTTTGTTTTAGAAAATCTTATGGTTTCTATCTTGTTGATTGCAATTGACCTTCGCATTATATAGACCTATGACACTATAAATATGTTAAGTAAAAACAAAAACAGTAAAAACAAGCAAAATAATGCTCCATGTACCGTACACCAGTCCCCTGCCAATTTGCAATTGTGTAGTAAATAATGGCAATAGTTATTCACCAATTTCTGGCCTATATTTTAGTGCCATCTGTAGTATGATAATGATATACCATTAACTCTGAGTGATGTAGCACAAGTATTGTCAAGCATCTAGAACAGGGGTGCGCAAAAGGTAGATCCTCAGATGTTTTAAAACGACAGCTTACATGGTGCTTTATCATTCTAAAATCATGCTAAAGGAATGCAAAGTATTATGGGAGTTATAGTTTTACAACATCTGGGGATCTACCCCTTGGACAGCCGTGATCTAGAACAACACCTTACGCTGAAGCAATTCTCGAGTAGACTTTTGTTGTGGCCTCCAATGATGGAGGGAACGGCTGCCATATGAGATCCATAAATTATACTGATAATCTTTCAACCACTCTTTTCTGCAAATATTGCTACAAATTGTAATATTTAAACAGCACATTTCTGTATCTTAAGGAATGAGCTGTATTTTAAAAATTGAAATCCTTACAACATACCATAATGTCTATCATTACCTTGGGAAATATGGGATTTTTTTTCCTGTCTATTCCTCAAGGCTATCTATGTATAGTTTTGATGTTTTAGAATGGAAATGTGTAAACAAGAAATGCACTTGAGTGTTTAGAATAGGAGAAATGAAAATGTAAGAGAGGCTACAAAACCAACAAGATGAAAAAAAAATAAAATAAATAAAACGCACAACGAGAATTTTCAATGCGGACACATGCAGTAACACACATAAAGTAAAGCAGATTATCCAAGATCGAACAGACCAGAGGGAATAAAATGTCACTGCTATCCAGGCATCAAGTTCTGAAACCCTGATAATTTTTTACACTGAAGAGTCTAATATAAAGCTGGAAAAATCATCTTTTTTTATCCGAGAATATTGTTTACCTAGAAGTCAAATCCGAACAAGTGGGAAAATAACTAAACAATGGACTTAAAAATTGCAAAAACAAATGAATTTGTGCACAAAGAAAATTTATTTGAAAAAGATATACAGATACAGGAAGATAAATACTAGATAAAAACTTGATAATAACAATGGTCATTAACAGAGATCACACTCACCAAATCCACTCAGCTAATGCCGAGATATCATCATCTACAGTCCATTGAAGTCTTCAACTTCTAAAAAGAATAATCAATTAATAGAACACTATAGTATAGAGAACACAAACATGTATTCCTAACACTATAGTGCTGGAGTTAAAATGTAGGTCCCTGCCGCCCCTCAGATTGGAGATAAAAGGTAGCATTTCTTACCTTTTCTCCATCACCACACTGGTCTCGTTGTGGCTGGCCTGGTCTTGATAGTCTCAGCCAACATAAAATGGTTTCACTATGGACAACAGTCAATGTCTCTAAACACAAATGCTGCACACAGTGCAGCACTGAAATAAGAAGCACCTCTAGTGGCCGTTTGAGTGACTGCCACTACAGGTGTTACTAGGCAGTAATGTAAACACTATATATATATATATATATATATATATATATATATATATACAAAATTAAACATTGCCATATACATTGCCGTATCTACAAAAAGACCATGTGTTACAGAAGGATAGCACTGCTGCACCCAGACCACTTCATTGAGATTGAGATAAAGGGGAGCGGGTGCCTTAAGTGGTCCTTTAAAAACTATTTTTTTTTAAAATAACATGCAATATAAGTTGAAATAAAATCCAATTGAGGTTATACCTGCAGCTTTGCTATTTTAGCCTATGTTTTACGATTTTTATTTTTATTTCACTACGGTTTGGTGAATAAACACTTTATGGTTTTAGCTGGCTTAAATGTTGATTCTCCTTCAAGCAACCCTATAATTGATTTGGCTTTGTTTAAAGTTTCACAGCAGCCTGTTTAAGTTGATATATATTGAAAAGATAACATTTGCACAGCAATTATCCTACTTTGTTTATCGAAAAGTGTTTAGCCACTAGAAGTAAAAGATAAATTGACTCACTTACGGTATGGCATCTATATTACACAGTCAGGAGCTTTCTGGCTATTTTCTTTATATGCTTCTAGTATAATTTAATAACTCCAAGTGTTGGTTTCTTTTATATGCCAGTTATGCATCACCTCCGGAATTATTAATACTCCTTCAACACTCATAAATTATATCTCTTAATAAACCTATAGTAACAAATGTAGTTTTGAGCTAAAATTAAGGATTCAAGTGACATGGTAAGGAGTAAATACAAACTAGCTTTACCTTTACAAAGCATCTTTGCCATAATACTTTATTGGTTTATGTAAATCAGGGGTGTTCAACCTATGGCCTGCAGCCAGTTGTGGCACATCGGATGCTTTAATGTGGTCCGCAAACACAACAAATACTGTATATATTAATGGTGTGGTATAGTAACTTTTCATTGAGAAGCGGAGTCTGTATAACTGTAAAAAAAAATCAGCTCCTCAATAATAGTGCATGAAAATCCTTTTAGTAACATGACTAAAAGTATCAAAGCAAAAATTAGGATTGAGCATCTTTGCTGATATTTAAAGCATGACTGGAAGAATGTTGAGGGTCCTAATTTGCATGTGTTTACCCATAACTCATTCTATATTAAAAAGTGACTAAAACTTTAGTGACTTGTTTAAATAACTAACATTTGAACCTTCAGTCAAAAGATAAGCTTGCATGTCCAGTTTAATTACGTCAAAGCTTTTCAAATGAAATTAGAACTCTTTAAGTGCCAATTTAAAGACTACAATTGAAGTCAATTCCAAAGCATGATGAAATTGTGGTATGCTCCTCAATATGTGGCAGCAATACATCAGCTCTAGACCAAGTTCCAAGAGAGATTCCGAAATATCTTCACTCAAAATTAGATCCTTGGTAGTAACTTACTGCTTCTCTGTGAATGCAATGATCACTCATGGGGACCTCCAGATGGAAATCACTGACTTTCAATGTGAGTCAGACTTGAAAATAAAATTTATTGTAGTGTAAATTTAAGAATTCCTGACTCGTGAATCTCTTCCTTCCATTGTATATCAGAATTGTCTATTGTGTGGCCCACAACGTGTACCAAATTTTCAAAGTGACACTCTATTTCCAACAGGTTGTACAAACAAATGCAACCTGTCTCCTCTTGTATTTGCCTATCCCTTTTGTCTTCCAGTACATTCTGATGACAGTAAATCATTTCTAAGCATTTTTATACTCTATTGTTTCTATCAGACAGCTTCACCGTAGAATATACCCACAAATCCACATATCCTCTTGACACATTCCTCCTGCCTTATTTATTTCCTTTCCTCCTCAGACACAGTTCTAACACTGACACTTACCTAGTCACTTTTGCTGAATTACCTCATCCTTCCCACATTCACTTCCTTACGCACAAACCACATTCCCTTTAGAAGTTTCCTTATTACCTGAAGTGGCTTTCTCAAGCTGTACTTTTGGACACTGTAGAGTATATCATACCCGATATTAAGAGAGTGACTATTGTTTATCTTAGACGCAAAGCTCTGCAGCTGACTTACTTGCATATGCAATAGTGAATTATGACTGCTGAAATTCTAAGTCAAATTTGAGTATTTAAACTGACCCTCTTTACATACCCAATTGTATTGCTAGGAATGAATAGGATAGTTCTCTCTAATGGAAACAAAGAGAACAGAAAAGACAGAGTCTTTAAATAGTGAGATGTATTACTAGTACTTGCAGTGGCTGGGTTTAACATAAATACCACAGGTGATATTCAGGTGATATTCCTCAAAGAGTAAAATTAAACCAAATCAGGAAGTCAGGCAAGCCAGATCTGTACCAAAATACAGAAAGCAAATCAAACACGGTAATGGGTAACAGAAACCCACTGTGGTGGAACCGACCTTATATATACCGATATATGGCATTTGAAAACACTATTTGTGCCCTGTGACAAAACTGGAGATTGTGCACAAATATAATATATTTGTTATGATTCCCTTTGTTTGTTGCACTGTTCCCCATGTGTTTCATCTGTTGGTTCGGCTGGATAGACTACCAGACAAACTGTGGAGTTACTGGGTGGCCACCATTTCATGTATCAGAGGCACATGGTGAGAACAATGGATGGCGGCCATTTTAACTCACAGACACTGTTTTGACTTTTCTACACAGTGCCATCTCGTCGATATTTGGTGCACAAAGACATCGTTCAGTAGTTTTAAACTACAGAACAGGGGACACATTTAACAGTAATTATTTTTCATATAGCCTGTATATGTTCTGCGGAATCTGCATTAAAACGTATCTTCCAAACTACTAAACAGATCTGGGTGAATTTGGATATGTGGTTCACCCAGATCCCCCGGTTCCGAGGATGTATTTTATGGGGTTATTGCATGTTTTGGGGTCCCTTTGATATGTTTTATTATACTGTATTTTCCTGCCTGTAATAATTAAGTTAGTCTATTGTGTTGAGATAATTGTATCACAGGCAGAGAGGAGGATTTCTGATGTAATGAATGGAAGTGTTAGCTGTGTTGTAATGTGTTGATTGGTTGTTCTTGAAAACCCTGTGGGCAGTACTATGTTTGTAGAATGTGAATAAAAGAGGCTGTATGTGCCAGTACAGTCAGTTCTACTTCACCCTCAATTTGGAGTGCCGTCTCTTATTGGGGGAATCTGCTAGAAAGGGATTGCTATGCTTGTCATACTCCCTTGCTAAATCACTACTAAGCTCTTGTAAGAGCTTGTTCCTGTCCTGCTCTCTGAAGGAGTCCACGGTGGTTATGGTGTCGGCTGGAGTGCTTGGAGCCCTCAGGAAGCGCTAGGAGCATCCTTCAACGGAGGTAACCAGTCTGGGTGCCAGGTGATCCGTTACACCCACTTTAACCCAATCAACAGGGAAGGCGTATTCCAGATTACCCACCTTCACATAGAAAAGCAGGTGATGTTTATTCCTTATTTATACACCTTGATCACTGGGCTTCTTATCTATCAGTTCTAAATTCAGATAAAAGGTTGATGAAGCCCCCCCAGTGTGTTGAGAATGGAAAAAAAAATAAACAAAAAAAAAACAATACTGTAAGCTTGTTGTAATGATGGAAAACAGGGGATAATCAAGGAATATTTTCAAGCAATAAGATGAAAGTGGATTTGGACACCAACTGGGTCAGAGACGCAAAGGGGAAAAAACATCTATTGCTATAAGCAGGTGTCTAGTTCTAATTATATTATTTTTATAACCTTGTCTTTTGAAATGTGTCTGTTCTATATATATCTATATAAATAAAGAACAGACACATTTCAAAAGACAAGGTCATAAAAATAATCAGTGAGTGGCAGATGATGTAATTACTGCACTGTGTGAATAAGCAGTAATGAGGATGAGCAGTCCATTCATTATAGTATAATTAATATTTTTTGTATTATATATTATTGAATGTATATTATGTATATGTGTGTGATTACAGGTTTAATTATAGGTCTATGTTTAAATAGTCAACAGAAGTTGCAAAGAGGTCAGTGCGAGGCCTTCTTTGATCCTTGACCTCGGCTTGTCATATCGTATTCCGTCTCTCTGTTATCCTTGATCTCGTTTTGTACTCTGACTATTCTATCTCTTTGCGTAGCCAGGCCTTTCTAAATACCGGTATTGCAATTCTGTGTGTCTGTGACCTGTCTGCGTGTTTAGGTTCCCCTGATAACCGTGACAAGATGTTAGCAAAAACTAGAAGAAAACTCTGATGGAACTTTTAGTTCTAGACATTTTACTTAGACTAAGGAAAGAAGAAAACACTATGTAAGAGAGGATGAGGGGTGGATTATCTTTTAGGAGGGTAGAGTGAATATGTTTGAGAAGGATGGTACTTGCATGTTTGTACTCTTTGAGGAGCTTTGGATTGGATGAAAAAGAAGAGTCAGCATGACGTCGCTGGAGGTATACCGTGCAGCTAATGGCACTCGATCTCAGTGCTGGGAAAAAGGTGAGTAAAACTTTTTTTTCATATTTAGATTTGGGGTTGGGGACACCTTAAACAAAAGGCAGAGAAGAATACTATACCATGTTAGGTGCAGATTTGTATTTCTAAAGCTATAGTGTTCATTTAATGACACCTTAACCACTGCAATAACCTGTAATAGTAATGGCATGTCAAATGTGCCTAATAGCAACTGATGTGCTCTTCACATTCCAGGGAGAGATGTGAAATGAGAACTAAGCACTTTCCAATGCACATGTGTCGTATTTGACAAAAGGTAGCACTCAGCGGGAAAAAAAGGAAATGAATAAATCCATATTAAATATTAAACTATACTATTTGAATTTAAGCTGTCTTTTTATATTCAGCTGCTTCCTCTCAAAAACAGGTATTGGATTAGTGTTGTTTATCGCTGCTGGAAATTGTCAGGTCCATGTAAGCATTCTCTTCTGATGTTGGAAAATATTTCTTGCATTACTTATCTTTAATTTCACAGACAAATTCTTGAGACTTATAAAATATATGTACAGGTTGCGCCAAAATAAAAAGTCCAATATATGATCAGATGCTTGGAGTATTCTATACTTGTAAATTGTCCAGGCTTCTGCTGGTGGCAGGTATATGAAATAAAGAAGAAAGATAGCTGGTAATGGTGCAGAGTATCTAGTACCAAGTGCAGAACAAACAACAAAGAGGTCTAAGATGTAGCGCTCACATTTAGTAGAGCTATAAAAGCAGCTCTGAGTACAACAGCTTGCATCGGTACAATCCTCACTGATTGATATATTGTTCTAGGAGTCAGTCGCTCAGCATGTAGGTGGTTATATACAAAGATGTAAAAGGCAAAAATAGTGCTCTCTGTAAAGTTGTACACTAATAATTATAAAGGTAAAAATAAACTACTCACATTTGATGGAGCAATATACACTTGCTCAGGTATTAACGCTTGGGTGGTACAATCCCCACCAGGGATATAATGTAGAGACACTCCTCCAAAGGGTAGTTCTTCCCAGAATACAGGTACCAGGTAGGCAATGGTGGTATAGATGTGCCAGGAACAGTAAAAGATATAAAAATAACTTAAACAAACTAAAAAACTTAAAAGCATAAAAATATAATAAATGGTCAGACACATAAATTGAGTGAATGCTGTTTGCCTTAAATGCCTAAAAATAACTAGTATAAAATGTTATTTTATATTGTTATATTATACTAGTTATTAATAATGTATGCTAATATTGTGTAATTTAGCAATTAGTAGCATTTTTAATTGCTTATGAATTTAAACTAAAAATGGATAACCCTTTATATTTATTCTGCTATACAACTATCACAGCAACATACTTTGTTAAATCATGCCTTACAATATATATTAATATCAAGAGCAGTTAATAGTAAACCTTATCCCTTCAGAAGGGCACAGGATATCTGTTTGCCAGTAAGAATAATAATAATAATAATAGTATATTAAATCACGTTAGAAAGAGTCCACACTGGATTGTGAAATCAGTTATTGAGCAGGTTATGTTCCAAGAGGAATTACCTCCACTCTGCTTGTCTAAATAAGCTAAAGAAGCCCTTCAGGATATATACATTAACAGGGTTATTCACCAATGTGAGAATTCAAGGTGAATATAAGTGAATTTCAAATTTAAGGTCAAAACAGATAAACCGGAAAAATTCACAGTTACCTCCAAGTCATGCTATTCTGGCCTTAAATTTGAAATTCAGTTTAAATTTACCTTGAATTCTCACTTTAGAAAATAACCATGTAAGAAGCAAAATAGGTGAGATTATAATGGGGTTAAACAGAATGTATAATTCAGAGAGAGTACTTTTTTTTTCTACCACAAGATGGCGATCACATCTGCCACCTTGTCTCATTATGTTGGTTTATTCTTCTAGAACCATGGATTCTAGAACCATGGATTCTGGTTAACCACAGTCTGGCATTTTTGTTGCTTATTGTTCCTTATACTTCTATTGATGCCTGGAAATGTAATCTTGAAAAATGGGGTGTAAAAAATGATTCCCCTTAAGAGTTTACATCAACCAATATGCAAACTGGTATGAGTGCAGAAGCACCTAGAATGCAGAAAATGCTTCTTATGAAACAATCATTTGTACATGCTTGGATAGTGTGATCGCACTTTTATGATGAAAATATTGAATATAACCACATAGTCCCATAATTTGTTATTAGGTGATTTTTACGCTCTAAGTTGTAATCTATTATTTTATAATTATCAACATACTAAAGGCTACATACTAAAGGCTACATTCAATGATGAGCAGGCAATGTCAGCTTAATCACAATCACATTTAACATAAAAATGACCCTATACCTTATGTTAAGCAGACAATCAATCCAAAGAAATACAAATAAAATTCAACAGCCAAAATTAATTGTTAAATAACTGAAAATACTTTTATTCCATTTTTTTGTTTTTCACTGGACACAATTTTAAACTTTTTAAAAACCCAGAAAATGTTTTGCCCATAAGAAGAACAGATAGTACAAAACATTCTCTGTAGTTGATAATGTTGGAAAGCAAAGTGACAAAAATTCTTCCTGGTTGATCAATCAATGCAACTAAAAGAAAGAATAGCCCAGTTACAAGTTGCAAAATCTATAATACAAACAAATACTAGAGTAATAGTAAACTATTCCCCAACTGTCTACTTTGCTACTCCACTGTCCAAATACAAAAAAAATGTGACGGAGCTCCTGTACTCCGACCGAGTACCTCCGTATAGTTGCTTCCGAGCCGCTTGCAGGGACCCTGGAACGCTTCAGCCCCAGTGACCGAAGCTTGACCAGGGTCCTTCTGGAGCTTTTCCACATGACCAGGCTGCCTCTCTCCTTCCAGGCAGGTATCGTCCCCTCTGCCTCATACACTGCAACCCTGCTTCCAGGCAGGTATCCACATCCACCTTCAATGTTATTGCTCTTGTGTTTAAAAAGACACTTTTGGCTCTCAGGCCCAGTTTTCTTGCTTTATCCCAGGGCTAGAGAGATCCTACAACCAGCAAACAGGTTTGAAGACTCTGTCACTGGGATCCCTACAAATCTACAGAGGACACAAGTTCCAAAAGGAACTGACATACAAAACTTTATTTTTCTTGGGACTAGCCCATATGATTATTACAGACGGATTGCTGTGACAACTCAATAAAAATACAAACTGTCAAATCATAGCAGACAACACATGACATATTTATAAAGGGGTGGGGAAGACAATAATTAACAGAAAGTATCTCTCCTGCCTGCAGAATTAGCGATATGCAAATCTACCGAATATGCAAATTAACCAACCTTGCTATTCAAGTAGTGCATATTGCTGTTGCTACCAACAGAGGGCACTATACAGACTCCTGAGCCAAATCCACCTGGTTGGTAGCAATCCTCAGCAGCAGGGCTGCCATCAAAAATGTTGGGGCCCCTGACAAAGCACAAGGTCTGGGCATCCCCTCCTTCCTCCCCCCCGAGTCCGTCCACGCTCTACCTCAGGGACGTATTAGCCGCGAGGCAAACAAGGCATTTGCCTTGGGCGGCATTTCCAGGGGGCGGCAAAAAACGCCGCCCCCAAATGCCCAGGGCAAATGCCTTGTTAGCCTCGGGGCTAACAGACATGCTGGGCGGGCGGGCGGGCGGCGCTGGGCGGGCGGCTGGCGAGGAAGCACTTCCTCTCAGCGGTCTGCTCGGCTCCTTTGCGCGCCGCAGAGGGAGGCTGGGAGCCAGAAAATGACGTCATCAACCCGGTTCCCAGCCTCACTCTGCGGCGCGCGAGGGAGTCGAGCAGACGCTCAGAGGAAGTGCTCCCTCTCCAGCCGCCCGCCCGCCCAGCGCCCAGTAGCCAGCCCATCAGCCCAGCCGGCAGCCACTGGATCCCAGGGAGAAAGAGAAACCCCCCAGCATTCCCAAAGGTAAGGAGGCTGGGGGGCGGTTAAATAATAAAAAAAAAGTGTTAACGTGAGTGTGTCTGTGTGTGTGTGTGTGTGTCTGACTGGATCGTGACTGTGTGCGTCTGACTGCGGTGCGGGTGTGTGCGTGCGGTGGTTCGACCGTGTGTGTGACTGTGTGTCTGACTGTGTGTGTGTGTCTGACTGTGTGTGTGTCTCTGATCGGGTGTGTGTGTATTTAGAAGGTGTTAAAAAGTAAGTTAACGTGAGTGTGTTCGTGTGTGTGTGCGTGTCTGGACTGACTGTGTGTGTGACTGTGTGTGTGTGTCTGACTGTGTGTGTGTGTGTGTGTGTGTCTGGATCAGTGTGTGTGACTGTGTGTCTGACTGTGTGTGTGTAAGTTCACCGTGTGTGTGTGTGTCTGACTGTGTGTGTCTGTCTGACTGTGTTTGTGTCTGTGTGTTTGTGCCTGACTCTGTGTGTGTGTTTGTGTCTGACTGTGTTTGTGTATGTGTGTGTGTGTGTTTGTGTCTGACTGTATGTGTGTGTTTGTGTCTGTGTATGTGTCTGACTGTGTGTGTGTTTGTCTGTGTGTTTGTGTTTGTGTGTGTGTGTTTGCGTCTGACTGTGTGTGTGTCTAACTGTGTGTGTGTGTCTGACTGCGGGTGTGTGTGTATTTAGAAGGTGGGGGGGGGGGGGGGGTGGGGTGGGGGTGGCAAGCTCCCCCTTCTTCCCCAGTCCAGACTTTCTATGGCTGTCCACAGACTTCCCTATGCAGTTTAATAGGAAGTATTTGCAAGGCAGGTACTTTGGGCAAATGCCTGCTTCTTAAGCTTTGCTTCATTGAGCTAACCAAACCAGGAAGTAACTGGATCAAGTGGCTGATTGACAGCCAGGTGGGTGTAACAAGGTAAATTTGTAAAAGTGACATTTTCTATTGAAATCTGCAGTTTTGTAAAGCTGATGTGCCTGTAGGGGTCTGGCGTGTCTTTAATGCCACTCATGTCACCTATTTTCATCTCTACTGATGTAGATAACATTTACTCTGTGATGTAATCGAAAATCCTGCAGAAAATTACCATTGGGTTGGTTGTTAATCTTACGGCCCAGTATATTGATCTCAGGATTTCATGAGTAACAATGATGACTGATGTTAAGCCAAGTTTTTAGTTGATAATCTGTTATAAAGTCTCAACTTTGGTGATTTTAAAGCCACATAAAGGTTGTGGCATTTTTAGTTCCTGACTGGTTTGAAAACAGACGGGCAATTCTAGACAGAAAACATTATCACTTTAAATAAATGTGCTGAATTGTGATCAGAACTATATTTTGGAAGCAGAAATAAATATATATAAAGCTGAATAAGCATCGTGGGGAAAAGAGTTTACAAAAACTTAGAGCCTCAAGCTGTCAGTGGTGTAGAACAATGTGGAGGAGAGATGGTGACATTGATAGCGCGCTTATACCTAAAATAAGCAGTGCTGTAACTGCAAAAAAATGCACTGAGCTTTCTCAATTCAAGGACTGATGTTTTAGTAAAATTGTTACATGAACTGAAAATGGATGTCATGCTTTTAGAGGTAGTTATACTAATGCATGGTTTGTTACAAATTTTGTATGCAAGGCTTCCTAACAAACCGTCCATATAAACACAATAAATGCATCATTAAGGGATTATGCAGTCAGGCTAAGTGTACATTAACAATTCTTATGTTCCCTTTACAAAGAAGCAATTTAACAATGGCCTTTTACCGACAAATATAGATTTGACTGTTTTGCTGGTTAGAAAAATTTGCCTGAAGCTGGACTTTATTATAATTTGAAATTGTATGAACTAATTATAATTAAAATCAATGCAGTGTGATCTGATCTTCAAACGAAGGTGACTAGTGTTTTAACCCCTTAAGGACACATTACATGTGTGACATGTCATGATTCCCTCTTATTCTAAAAGTTTGGTCCTTAAGGGGTTAAACAGGATGTTAATAAAATATGCACCTTCGAGGGTAGTTTTCATTTTAATGCAGTAGTGTAACGAATGCAATAGTGTAGTGTATACATATGCCTAAACCACCATCACGTACAGAGGTGGGCTGGGACGGGGGGCAGGGAAGCAATTGCCCCCCAGGCCACCCTAAATCATTTTAAAAATGGCTGCCTGCAGAGACGGCTCTCTAATTAAGCGGTTTAGGCCAAGGACCAAGGACCTGACACCAGGAGGGGGCCTGGCGGCTTGGTCAGTATGCTGCTGAGTGCAAGGCCCCTCAAGGCTGCCCGACCTGGCCGGAGAGCACCCGTGGCCGCTTGTCTACAGCTCCACAGTGTGCAGAGCTGCAGACCATGTGTCTTGCGAGATCTGGCCAATCAGAGCGTTGCTGCGGGTTACCATGGCAATGCTCTGACCGGGTCTTGTGAGATACACTGTGGAGCTGCAGACCGGATATCACCACCCGACCAGCAGGGAGCCCACTGAATTACCAGGAAGCCCACACTGGACCACCAGGGAATGACAAAAGGTATTTAGTCCCCCTCCCTCACGCCATCACCCATCTCCCACACATTATTACCCCTCTCCTTTTCACCAACACCCCTCCCTCCTTCACACCATCACACCCCCTCCTTCACACCATCACCACCCCCTCCCTCACACCATTACCCCTCTTCCCTCTCACCATCACCCCCCCACCATCACCCCCCTTCCTCTCACCATCACCCCCTCCCTCTCACAATTCCCCCTCCCTTTCACAATCCCCCCTCCCTCACACCATCATCCCCATCCCTCTCACAAGCACCCCCTCTCCTTCACCATCTCCCCCTCCCTCACACCAACGCTCCCCTCCCTCACACCAACACCCCCTCCTTCACACCAACACCCCTCCTACTTCACATCACCACCCATCCTCCTCACACTATTACCCCCCTGCCTCTTACCATCACCCTGACACTAACACCCCATTAACTCACTACCATCACCCCCCTCCCCTCACCATCCTTGCACATTTACCCCCCCTCCCTTTCATCACCCCCTCACCATCACCCCTCCTTCTCTGCAATAACCCCCCCTCCATGTTACCATCCTTGCCCCCACTCCTCACACTAACACCCCCTCCATTCACCATGCACCCCTCCTCTCACCATCCCGCCCCTCCCTCAAACCATCACCCCCCCCTCCTCCATGTTACCCACTCCCCTCTCACCATCATTATAAACCACATTGTATCATATTTGTCTTTCTTCATAACATCAATATCCATTATAAAACCAGGAAAAGATGGGCATAGATGGTGAGCTGATTCAGTGGTGCAATGGGCCACTTGACTGGATTTGCCCCCTAGGCCTAAGGCTGCGAGCCCTCCCCTGATCACATATTGCCCAGAGCAGAATATTTTTAAAGAACTTACTGTTGGGTTTTGAATGGTTGTAGGGAGATTAATATCTAAGTTGTTTTAGGACTGGGTCAGGGGTTCCTGGGTGCCATTTACCTTAAGGTGTTAAAAGACATACTGCTACTCATAATGGGCAGTCAGAGATAGTTCTATGATAGTATCAGTTGATGCTCTAAGCCAAACACCAGCATTCAAAGTTTCCCAGTGCTCTCTTTCTATGATCAGTACTCTGGCCAAGCAGAGAGGAAGAAATCACTGTGAATTGACACCCAGGGAGCAGCTCAGCTGTTAATTCATGAGATTAAGTTGTTTTGAGGGTAGAAAGTCCTTCAAACCACGTTTTCACTGTATTCTTATGACCCTTGGTCAGGATCTCCACTTAGAAAAAAAGACTAGGATATATTCCTTTTGATAATGCAACAAACAGAGCCTCAATTCATTGATTTAATTCTACAAGGAACCCGCAGCACTAACAGCTTCTTTACACTCAATAACTACAGACAGAGACACTAAAATTGTATACAACCAAAGCGTATAAGAGAAGTAGAAAAATATCTAAATGTCACTTGAACTTGAGTGATGTATCTATGTTTAGAGTTTAGTTAAATATAAAGATCTATGAAAGCATGCTAGTATGTATCTGTGGGTGTGTGGTAGTGTGTGTAAGACTGAGATTGTGCATGTCTATATATGTGTTATAGTGTGTATTTTTGTGTTAGACTGTGTGTGTGTATATCTATGTATCTGGATATATAACTAATATATGTGTGTCAACGTGTGTCTCTATGTTTCTATGTGTATGTATATGATTGTATTGCAGAGTTTGGTGGTGTGTGGTAAATATATATATATATATATATGTGTGTGTTAGTGGATACATGTGTGTTTTTGTGTGTGTAGAAATAAATGAATAATTCTTTGTGCATGTGGCTATTTAAATGTTTGCAAGTAGCTAGTGACTAATTATCTATGTGTTTTTCTGGATAGAGAGCACCAAATAGTCTCACCCAAGGCCCCACATATAGAATGAGTAATTCTGCCTGTACTACAGATGGACATGTGTGTTCAATATCTGCAATATAAGTGTTGATCAGCGGCACATTTTTGTTCTTAAATGGATTTTAATGTCCATGGCATATAACTGTCTATCCGTTGCCATATAGCTCAATGACAGAAGGACATTCTAGGTTTGGAACATTCTCTGTTTTCCCCTGATGAAAGTGTGATGCAGTTGGGGAAACCATAGACCATAACTTTCTTATTGCTTTTGTGCTTGTCTGAGACCTTTCTTTTGATGATCCTGGTCCTTGCCACCATTGGTTGGCTTTCCAGGTGAAGTAATCAGTTTACAGATGTCCTGCCTTTCTACAATAAAAAGAAAGCTTGGTTTAAATATTTGTTGCTTTATTGATTTTGAGAAGTTTCTCTGGTCTTTCATTCTTCAACACACGGTTTCCTTTCTTCATTAATTAATTTGTCCTGGACTTGCTGTAGTGAAAGTTCTGATTCAGATATTGCTTCTAAGGCAATTATAAGGAAATAATATTACTCTGGAAGACTGCATAACAATATTGTCAATCTACAATTTCCATTCACATCATCTCTAAAGACACATAGCCTTCTCCACAATTTAACATAATATGTACCTGTTCATACAACACATTTTATTAATCAAAGTTTCTCACATTTTCAGCTTCATACCTTTTGCTACCAATTCTTTTCTTATGTTTATTTATTACTGGTATTTATAAAGCACCAACAGATTCTGCAGCTCTGTACAATTAGTGGAGGACGTTCTCTTTTTGGGCAGACTAGATGGGCCAAATGGTTCTTATCTGCTGTCACATTCTATGTTTCTTTCTTTCTTTGATGTACAATATATACCCGTAAGTTTAATTCTTGCAATTTAAGCTCTTTTATACAAAGTGCTTAGCTAAATATAGAAATATATTACATAGTTGAATAGAGACTTGTGTCCATCAAGTTCAGCCTTCCTCACATTTGTTTTTTGCTGTTGGTCCAAAAGAAGGCAAAACAACCTAGTTTGAAGCACAATTTTGCAACAAGCTAGGAAAAAAAATCCATCTTGACCCCAGAATGGCAGTCAGATTTATCCTTGGATCAAGCAATTATTACCCTACATTGAAAGATTATATCCTTGAATATTCTGTTTTTGTAAATATGCAAGTATGCATCTAGTAGCTGTTTGAACATCTGTATGGACTCTGATAAAACCACTTATTCAGGCAGAGAATTCCACATCCTGATTGTTCTTACAGTAAAAAAAAACCTTTCCTTTGCCTTAGACGAAATCTTCTTTCTTCCAGTCTAAACGCATGGCCTCGTGTCCTATGTAAAGTCCGGTTTGTGAATAGATTTCCACACAATGGTTTGTATTGGCCCGAATATATTTGTATAATGTTATCATATCCCTCTCAGGCGACGTTTTCTAAACTAAATAGGTTTAAATTTGTTAACCTTTCTTCATAGCTGATATGTTCCATTCCTTTTATTAATTTTGTAGCCCGCCTCTGCACTTTTTCTAGTGCCATAATATCCTTCTTTAGAACAGGTGCCCAAAATTGCACAGCATATTCAATATGTGGTCTTACCAGTGATTTATAAATAGGCAAAATTATATTCTTGTCCCGAGAATGAATGCCCTTTTTCATGCATGACAATACCTTACTGGCCTTGGCCACTGCTGATTGACATTGCACATTGTTGCATAGTTTGTTGTCTATAACAATTCCCAAGTCCTTTTCGTGTGTTGTTATCCCTAATTCGCTTCCATTAAGGGTATACGTTGCTTGTGTATTCTTTACGCCGAAGTGCATAACTTTGCATTTTTCAACATTAAATTTCATCTGCCATTTGAGTGCCCAGTCCCCCAGTCTATCTAAATCCCTCTGCAGCAAAGTAATATCTTGCTCACATTGTATTATTTTACAAAGTTTTGTGTCATCTGCAAACACTGAAACATGACTTCCAATGCTGTCTTCAAGATAATATATAAACATGTTAAATAGAAGGGGTCCCAGAAAAGACCCCTGAGGGACACCACTTGCCACCTTTGTCCAGCTTGAAAATTTACCATTAATGACAACTCTTTGTACTCCGTTTTTAAGCCAATGTTCTACCCAAGAACAAGCATTTTCATCTAGACCGATTTCCTTGAGTTTGAACACTAATCTATTGTGTGGAACTGTATCAAATGCCTTGGCAAAATCCAAATAGATCACATCCACTGCAACACCCTGATCTATACTTCTACTTACTTCTTCGTAGAACGCAATCAAGTTAGTTTGACATGACCTATGCTTCATAAAACCATGCTGATTTTTGCTGATAACCATGTTCTTCTCAAGGAATTCTTGAACATTATCCCTTAATAAGCTTTCAAATATTTTCCCAGCCATAGAAGTTAAGCTCACAGGTCTATAATTTCCAGGCAAGGATTTTGAACCTTTTTTGAATATAGGAACCACATCTGCCTTCCTCCAATCCTCCGGAAGACTTCCTGAAAGAAAAGAATCTTGAAAGATTAAAAACAGAGGTTCACTTATTTCTACACTTAGTTCCTTAAGTACACATGGATGGATACCGTCAGGACCTGGAGCTTTGTTTATATTAACTTTCTTTAGTTGCTGCAGCAACTTGTCTTGAGTTAACCAATTACAATTATTCTGCAAGTTTTTAGTAGCAATCATTTGCACATCTATTGCCATGGGTTCTTCCTTAATATATATACGAAATATAATATATAACAAAATATAATATATAATATATGCTTAGCTAGATAGCCTGTGAGCTTACAATCTAAAGAATACATTGGGGATTTGAGACAAAAGATAGCAGGGGGAATTTGGAATTACTTTATCTGGTTCTACTTGTAGATCATTGTTTTTTTAATATCTAGTTTTTATTAGTTTTAAAATTTCATTACAGACATATTTGCAAACATTGAAGACAGGTACGCTACACAGGCTCATCGATCATTAATAACATTCTGTTAGAGAATTACATTAGACAGGGTTTTGCACCACTAGAAATATTTACAAACTGAGTTAACATCATAAAACTAACACACAGAACAGAACTAAAAAGCAACAACTACCCTGGGGTAGAATTTTTCTCTCTAAAATTCCCATGCAAGAGGTTAGTATGCTTTAAGTGGGTAAGTTTGTGGTTTGTCCATATTTACCTGCAGTGGCGGAACTACCAGGGTCACAGGAGTCGCAGCTTCGACCGGGCCCATCACTACAGGGGACCCGGCCACCCTGCGGACCCCTGCGACCATGGTCCCACAGGCTAAGTAATGCAGCCCCGGCCCATCTGGTGTAACTGCCAGGGCATTGTTAGGGCCACCTGATGCTATGTATTTTCAGGGGGGCAGTCAGCGCTTTAACAGCATGATGATGTTAGAAGCTGGGAGCAACCACCAGGAGCTGCATGGGAAGAAGGAGAGGAGGAAGTCAGAGTGGGAACTCCCATCAGGCTGCGCCTCTGGACCCCAGGAAAAGGTATGTGTATCTGTATGAATCTCTGTATGTGTTTGCATGTATGTCTGTCTATGTGCCTGTATGTGTGTGTGTGTCTGCCTGTGTGTCTGTATGTATGTATGTATGTATGTCTGTGTGTCTGTATGTATGTGTGTATGTCTGTCTGTGTGCCTGTGTGTATGTGTGTCTGTATGTATGTATGTGTATGTCTGTGTGTCTGTATGTGTGTGTGTGTGTGTAAGTCTGTCTGTGTGTCTGTATGTGTGTCTGTCTCTCTGTATGTGTGTGTGTGTGTGTGTGTGTGTTTATGTCTGTCTGTGTGTCTGTATGTCTGTCTGTGTGTCTGTTTGTATATATGTGTATGTCTGTATGTATGTG
Source organism: Pelobates cultripes (assembly GCA_933207985.1). NCBI lineage: Eukaryota > Metazoa > Chordata > Amphibia > Anura > Pelobatidae > Pelobates > Pelobates cultripes. Next base: position 313,844,772 of record OW240913.1, on the reverse strand, counting down.
TGTGTGTCTGCATGTATGTGTGTGTTTGAATGTCTGTGTATATGTGTTTGTATGTATGTGTTTGTATGTATGTGTCTGTATGTATTTGTGTGTGTATGTGTGTTTGTATGTGTGTGTCTCTGTATATGTGTGTGTGTCTGTGTGTGTGTCTGCATGTGTATCTGTTTGCATTTGTGGGGGAAGGGGGAGACGTATGGGAGGGGGACGGTAGACGTATGGGGGAGGGTGGCAGGGGGGTAGACATACAGGGGGGGCCATGTAATCCTTCCAGCCTTGCCAAATTCTTTCAAATTTGTCACTCGATCCTAACAGTCTGTAGGGCATTTCCTCTTACATAGAATGGAATGTAATCTTAGTTTGAAGGGATTTTGTTTCAGGATGGCAGCCAGCAATTTGCCTTATTCCCCTGTGCATGATAATATTGGCCCAATCTCCTCATGTAATTTGAATCTGCAGAGCACTAAGCTCCTGTCTGACCTTTTTGCTTTTGACTGCATTGGCCCAGGAGGAATGTAATTTATTCACCAGCTCAAGATCCTCTAGCTGCGTCATGAAGTGCTGTTGGTCTAGGAATGTCTTCTTCCTCCATACTGCTGCCTTCTTAAGTAGGTGCCCCCTCACCACTGCTTTTTTGAGCTAACAAAGTAGACATCAAGGAGAAATATGTTGTGAGGTTATAATCAAAGTAATCAGTTACCCAAGTGTTCTAGGATTGCTTCATTTAACCGCCAGACTGCCAGTTCTCCAGGATGGTGCAGAATCACAAATTCAAATCCTGCTGGTACCTTGGACCAGCTGCAGTTATATTCTGAAATGAGACCCCGTCCACTCAGCACATGTCCAGATGCAAATACACTTGGTGTACAGGAATAATAAAGTAATAATAATCCATGTTTTGAATAGGGATCACAAACAATCACAGAGGGAATATTTATGCAATAGTGCAGATGGTTTGGCACTAAGTCATATGGACCTTGCAGAGGGTGACTTAGAACCCCTAATGTCTAGCATAGGAACAAAGACAGATTTGATGTTCTCACAGAGGAATAAATGCCTTCCCTGTAGGGATTACAATTTTTCTATGTACTTTGTAAAAAAACTTATTTGAGTGCATTTCACAATGTCAAAGTTGCCAAGGTTACAAGTGTATCTTTACAAGTGCCAACTACAACCAAAACCTATCCCTCTGCATCAGTAAATGTTTTCAGCACACTAAATGCCCAATCCCTGTGTATCAGTATGAAAACATCCTTGCTGCTAGAAAGTGCACATGGAAGATTGATGGGTTGCGCTTGCAAAAGTGCATCTCCCAGAGACACACCATTGCCAATCTGCCTGACTAACTTCTATGAACGCCAATCTTCTTTTATGAGGAGTATTGAGACCCTTTGTATTACGTGATTGTATCCTAAAGGTTGCCATCAGAATATAATGTAGATAGATGAACTGAAAACAAATGGTAATAGTCCCCAGTCTCAATATAACCTGCAATGCAACTCCTATTCGGGAGTATCCCATGGTTAAACCTGTGATATTGGGTTCACCAGGAAAGCCCATAGTGCGAGCATTGATTACCACCAAGTAAGCAAGGCGTTTATTCTTGCCAGACATAGGATCATGAGCAGTAGGGAAAAGGTGAAAAAGAATAACAAAATATGTGAACATTACAAACAAAAGTGTATACAATCCAACTTGTTAATGTTTGGTAGAGATGTGGTTTGGGATTTTCAGGTCAATGACCCTGACAAAAGGACTGGATGCAGCCCTGGACTGTAGAATGTAAGGAAGAGTGGTACCATATTACATCTTTGAGCACGTCAACGTAGAGCGCCAACTCTTTGCCATTCCTGTCTCAGTGGGGTGACTGATGAAGGCACTTGTGTTAGCAATGATGTTGTGCCACGTTCCGGTAGGATTAAAACCCATTCCTCCCCATCATTAATGGCTCCACCTATAGAGGATTCCCTGGACATAAAGTATTTTCGTAACTGGCAGAAAGTCTCATTGACATACCAGTTTGTGGGCTGAGAACAATGTTATAGCATCATAGTTTGCAGGGAGAGAACTCAGTTTGCGCACATTTTTCATACGAACATCCATTATGTAGTAGAAATAGACATCCACATCATGTGGGACAAATTGAGGTAGGTTTCATGGGTTTAGACAGTGTGTGTCCTGTCTAAGATCCAGTCCTCTTGTTCAGTGTCTGAACAGGTCTGTTACATATCTCTGGCCAAAGATATAACCTCTGGTATCACCCTCAAGTGCACATTGTTCCTTTGCAAATGGTCCTTGAGGTTTGATAATTTACTGTGGTTCTCCTATATGGCCAACAACCTTTCAGATAGTTAGATCTGCGCCATGCAGATGTTATTCACTTTAGTCTCTGCTACTTCTTGTCTCATTTCCCTATTTTACCTTTAGATTGTAAGCTCACAGGCAGGGCCATCTACTTTTTGTTTCGTTCTGTTTATATTGTATTATTCCTCCAATTGTACAGCACTGCGGAATATGCTGGCGCTTTATAAATGCCGGTAATAAATAAATTAGTCCGTCAGCTCTCCCTGGTCAGTCAGGTCTCGTTGGAGTTCTGCAGTAACTGACCTGAAATCTGAATAGAGTCCCAAAGGTCATGCAGCATCATCTGTATAGCTCTCCCTGAGGCAGGTGAGTCAGCTATGAGCTGGTAGGGGAGTTCTGGCTCAGATAGAGTGTCTGAGGCAGGGGATAGTAGTGTCAGGTAGTCAACATCTTCATCAGCCAGGCTGTGATCTTTCCTCACCTAGGGCTGCAGTTTGGCCAGATCAGAGGTTATGAGGGGCTTATTAGATGCCATTTCGGTATATGAGGTTGGTATAAGGTGTGGTGCTGTTAGGCTTTAGGATCATAAAGCTCTTACACTATGCAACTTGTCTCAGTGCGCTCCAAGTCATGCCCCCTACTAGTAAATTTTATTTGCTTTATGATCTTTTTTCAATTGTTTAACTGTTATTGTTTAAGCACATGCCCCAAGTACAACTTGTAAGTTATACTTGTAAAAAGAACTTTAGCAGGATTCACAGGAATGCATAGCTTTAAACTTCCCTAGTAAAAGTAACATTAGATTAGAGGTATATTCACAAAGTCAAAGGAAATTAGGAACAAGATATACTTCATTCTATAACAATATGTATGCACTACAGCTCCATCTACTGTCCAGTCTGTCAAGCATATTCTTTATAATGATGAATGATGTTGCTACTTCAAGCCTAGTGTCATACTTGATTCTGCAAGTATCTAATATCGAAACTTGTTCTAAATTTAATTTCCAAGCTAATAGCTTTCCATAATGTTGTAGATTATAACCTTATGATTCTGAACTCTTAATTTGTTTTCTCTTCTTTGTTGGGTTTCTCTGTACAACGATCTTGTTTTAAATAAAGAATTATTTAAAAAATAAAATAAACATTGTTGGTATTTAGTTCCATCTAGACTCTCAAAAATGTTTCTAGACAATATTTTTACCTGTTGGAGATGTGGGGACCAGAAAGGGGATTACCTACATATGTGGTGTTATTGCCCACCAATATATAATTTCTGGTGATAAAAAGTTGCTAATACGGACGAAAAACCCGGTAACTTTACCCCAGCCCTCTTTTTACTACAAATTAATATAAAACAGACGTTTGGCCCTGATACCCCTTTGGTGATACACCTATTGATGACCGCTAAAATTTCTATAGCTAGAAACTGGAAAGGGCTTGATACTCCAACCTGGCTTATAGTGAAATAACAGCTTAAATTTCAACAAAAAATGGAAAAGGCAGATCAAGATTATCCTATGAGAAATTGAATAGCCTGCTAAAGAGGATAGAAACTTTATAGGACCATAAAAGGTCATAGTTTTTCTCTTATCAAAGTAAGACCAAGGGGGTCTTGTTCTCTGTGCCTCTCTCCTCGGTCCTCTCCTTTAGAATGAAGCTGATGAAAGGAAGGGAAAGAAATAGGATTGATATGTTGTATACTGAAAATCTTCATTTTTGGAAATTTACATGGCCATGTTTGTGTTGTATTTATGTTGTATATTTTTTGTTTTATATAGCTATAAGATATATCTTCACAAGTTATGTATAGATTGTCATGCTGAATAATGTGCACTGGGTACTTGAAGATGTATTGTTGGTTTGGTCTTGAATCGAGTAACGGGTTAAGGATGTAAACAGAAATAATTATTATATATTGTGCCCTCATTTGTATTTGTACCTGTTTTTGGAAAATAAAGAAAAATATTTATTATTAAAAAATAAAATAAACAAAATGGTTGACACTGCTATGAGATCTACATAAGACCTACTAGCACACAACATTGTTCTTTCTATATCTACAGCAAGTTATTTATTTTTCTATTTTTCTTTGTATATTTTCTGCTTCAAGCTGCTTTGGAGCAAACAACATTTTTAACAGCAAATCAGTTTGTGTAATTCTTACCAAATGATTATTTTACAATACTCACTCAATGCAATATATAGTCATCATTAGTATAATAGCATTGTAATCTGTTTTACTGTTGTACTTACAAACCAGTTTCCAGTTGGAACAAATGTCTGCTTAAAACAGTTGCCAAATAGCTTGCTAGCCCATCCAAATCCTATTGTATACTGCCTATTCTGGGAAGCAGTTTTTCAATGTTTGAGCATAGTTTACATTCTGGTTAAATTGACCTATAAATATAAAATTGTACAGGAATATGTTCTCACAAATTTAAATGATTGATGACACATATTTTTAAACATTTGTGCATAAGACATTGATATAAACAATATTCATTATATTTAAATATGTAATTGACTAATAATTTTACATTATTTTAAAGGGATAAATGTTTATATTATACACAATAAATTGCAAACAAAATAAAATAAAATTATGTACATTATAGACAAGTCACAGAAATGTATGTGAATGTTGATTATTTAAAATATGTTCTATAGCAATCATGATGCATAGAAATAAATACATATGCAAATACACTTCTTGTATAGGTATTCTAACTATACAAAATAAACTCCGCTATAACTAATCCATCGAAGAAAAAAAAAAAGCAATTTGAAACAAAAATGTTAAGTGCTTTCCAGTATAGTTGTTCTGGGACTCATGGTGGGAAATATCAATAGATTTTTCCAAAGTTTAATTTAAGAAAGTTTACCCTACTGTTAAAATTTGATTAAAGGGATTGCGTTTGATGTTCTACCACTTTCGACATTACAGCAAATCATATAAGTGAGTTTTAGATAAAAAGAGAACGTGCTGTCTGCAGTCTGCCGACAGCTGGAAAAAATACATTGCGGGAAGCATAAGTAGAAAGAATATATGTCATAAAAATTGCTGAAGGTTTAGTTTGATTTTACATTATCTAACCTACTATGCTAAATGTAAAAAAATCTGGATTGAGATTTAACTCCCCATCCTCCGGATTTTACACCCCCGGTCTTTCATTACCGTTAACATACACAGGTTAATATAAATATGTAAAAAAAAAATATTATTTTTTAAAAAAAAAATTTATGGTGGGATCTTCAGCATCGGAACAAGAGAGAGCAGATTTTTTTTTTTTTCACCCTGTGAGTTGATCGGATTGCTCAAAATATGTTAATAAATAAGATGAATTAATCTCCCAACAGGTTCAAAACTCTATCAGTGGAAACTGTATAGAAATCACTATTGCATTCCATCTTTGCTAGATAATAGTGCAATTGTACCTTTATAAATGAAATTACTTGCAGCATAAATTGTATGCTTAGTAGGGCAAGATGTATGGTCCTAGTACAAGGGTAGTCAACCTTCACACTCCAGATACTGTGGACTACATCTCCCATAATGCTCTTACAGCTATAATGCTGGCAAAGCAACAGGGGAGATGTAGTCCACAACATCTGGAGTGCTGAAGGTTGCCTACCGCTGTCCTAGAAGGTATGCAATACCAGTCGGGCTATGAAGTGTAGACCGACTGAGCATGCACAGCACAAAGAAACAAACCGCAGAAAAGAGTACTGCTTGTCTTATGAGGTCAACGGGAATATCCAAGGTACAAAATGCATATTTGTAAAGCATTTGAACAATGCAGCTAAAGAAAAACATGCATTTATCAAACTCCCTTCCTAACTACCTAAAATCCTACTGTTTCTTAGCTGCAGAATGTGTAATCTTTTTACCGTTTAAGAATTGTAATTGACTTTTTATCTGCAAGTTGGTGTACTGTTGCATTAATTAAAATCAGTTCTTACAGCATTTAATATTTAACAGTGCTCAAGAAAATATTTTCCCCACTAGGTGGCAGACTTTAACTGGGTGAAAAGTCTAGTTCCATCCGTTGGAACTACCTAACACATTTGTCAAAGTTCAGGGCATGTCTGTTTGTTCAGTTATTTCTGACTTTTATTTAAAATTTTTCATCTGAAATGCATAAATAAAAAAAAATAAACAAAAACATGTTGTATAAATTTTGTAGTGATTCAAAATATTCCTGAAAAGACATTCTAGTCCAAGTTACTGGTCAAATATATCAACACTGAAGCAATGTGATTAACAAGAACAGCAAAGCCAATCACATTAAGTCATTCTCTTGTGGAAGGATATAAAGGAGAAAGGGTTGCAAGGGAAATATGGGGAAGAATGTAAATGAGGTTCCTAGGAAAATTGTTAGACTGACAAGGTGAGGAGGGGTTGAATATGGAAGAAGGGGTGACAAAATTTGGATGGGATAGAGTGAAGTTAGAAATGTGTCTAGGAATGATTGAAGAAGTATATATGGTATATGATATGGTATATGAGATATCTTTGAGTGATGGTTAAATTGTAAATTTATCAGAGCAAATAAGACTGTGGTTATGAAGGTTTTGTAGCTGGGGTGAACCTTGTATTGTAAAGCGCTGCGGAATAAGCTGGTGCTGTATAAATAATAACCAATAATAACCAGAAAATGTGGTTCTGTGGGATTGTATAACAAAGGCAGTAGACAGATATGTGAAGGGACCAGAAAGGCACAGGAAGAGACTCCCTATCTAGACTTGTGCATGGAAAGAAAATTCATATTGTCCAAAACATTTTTTTCTAAATATTCAGGATGGCCGAGTTTCTGCCATATGTCTTTTTGGCTCTGTTTTGGTAACCTAAAACCATTTCGTGAAATGGATCGGATGAACCAAAATGGTGGGTAAATGGTCCAATCAGTATACTGCAAAATATATACATAATATACAGTTGTGCTCAAAAGCTGGCATACACTGACAGAAATTGTGAAATGTTGGCAATGATTTTGAAAATATGACTGATGATGCAAAAAAATGGCTTATATTGATGGACAGTGATCATATCAAACATAATAATAACAGAAATCATCAAAATGGCCCCGATCAAAAGTTTTAATACACTTGAATGTTTGGCCTTGTTACAGACACACAAGGTAACACACACAGGTTAAAATGGCAAGTAAAGGTACATTTTTCACACCTGTAGCTTTTTAAATTGCAATTAGTGTCTGTGTATAAATAGTCAATGAGTTTCTTAGCTCTTACATGGATGCACTGAGCAGGCTAGATACTGAGCCATGGGGAGCAGACAAGTACTGTCAAAATACCTGTGTCACAAGGTATTATTGACCTTTATTAAGATGGAAAAGGATATAAAAAGATATCCAAAGCCTTGAAAATTCCAGTCAGTACTGTTCAATCACTTATTATGATGTGAAACATTTGGGGATCTCTTGATCCCAAGCCAAGGTCAGGTAGACCAAGAAAGATTTCAGTCACAACTGCCAGAAGACTTGTTCGGGATTCAAAGAAAACCCCACAGGTAACCTCAGAAGAAATACACGTTGCTCAGGATAAAGATGGTGTGGTTGTTTCAAGGAGCACAATACAATGATACTTGAACAAAAATGAGCTGCATGGTCGAGTTGCCAGAAAGACGCCAATGCCACTAAAAAAGCTAGGTAACAATATGCCTGACAACACCTTCACACACCTCACAGCTTCCGGCACACTGTAATTTGGAATGAAGAGACGAAATTAAAGCTTTATAGTCATAACCATAAGCGCTACATATGGAGAGGGGTCAACAAGGCCTAAAGTGAAAAGAATACTATCCTCACAGTACAGCGTGCTCACAATGCTGATGTCATTACAGATGTCAGCAGAGAGAATCCCTCAAAAGAGATTAGGGGATGGGATTTCTTGCAGGGTTGTGGGTAGAATTATGGTTTGGATCATGGGTAGAATTAGGGGCTGGATTTAGGTTTGGATTAGTGGTAGGATTTGGGGTTGGACTATTAGTAGAAAAAGGGATAGGATTTGGGGCAGCATTATGGGTTGTATTCTGGATTGGTTTATGGATTAGAGGTTGGGTTTGATGTTGTATTAGGGTTTGGACTATAGTTTGAATAATAGGTCGGATTGTGGATTGGATTAGTGTAAAGTTAATGGTTGGATAGGGGCAAGATTTGAGATGGGATTAGGGGTAGGATGATCCTGCAGTGATTGGGGTAAGGAAATCATCTAGCACTATTATGCTCTCCAACATTTCAAATGGACAAAGAGGATCTCACATCAGCTTCCCATCATGCCACAAATACTAACAAATAAAATAGTTAAACTATCCATAACTGTTGAAAATGAAAAGCAAAATAAAGTGAGAATGTGAATATCATAAGTTATATTAATGAATAGTCTGTATTAATGCTATCCACACTATATATGGAGTGGAACATTTTGGAAATTACAATATATTACAAATTGAAGAAATATCAATCTTTTTTTAAAATACACAATTCCAGTCATTGTATATTACTGTGGAAACCATTGTTTATTTTTTATAAACAATTATAATGATGTATTTCAAAGATTGCTGTTGAAATCAAGCATTTTAACCTCCAGTTTGAGATGCCAGTTCCTGTAGAGCATTAGTATACCATTATATTAAAGTGGTTATATAGGAGATTTCAGTACAAGCAGAGTTGTGGATAATTGCTTAAAAGGTAACATCTAAAAATCTACAGTACATAAGTTTACAGTATATAAAAATTGTGGGCAATGAATAGACGGTATAACAGCATTGGTACAGAGTGCAGACAACGTGTTGGAGTGTAATAGTAAGAGGATTGACCTTTTAGGTTACTTTTTTTAAGTGCTATCTTAAAGGTCTACAGACTAAAGGGAATTAGCATCTCATGAGTAGCCCCCAAAATCCCTACAGATGAGAGTTAGACTTGCAAGTGCACAGAGGACAGACACAAATATTGGTAGAAAAAAAAACATTTCTCGAGATCCCCATACACACAATTCCATGGCACGAAAAGGGCCGCATATACATACGTTTCAAACATCACCCAACCATTTATGCCACCCTTAGAGTCTGGGACATGACCAGACAGTATGCGGGCATATCCCCAGATCCACAGTACCCACTCACTCACAACCCCTTGCTTCAGGAGGGGTGATCAGGTACAAACGTCCGCTCATTCCATGACACTCAAGTACTAACGCTTCAAGACATGGTACATGAGAATGAGATTAAAACCATTTCCCAACTGATGCCCAACCAGGCAGCTACGGGCACCCAGCACCTCCACCATGCCCAACTTTCTCATTTCGTACGCAGCACCAACCTACTCCCAAAGGGAAATAGAGACCTCACAAAATTTGAACTGATATGTCAGCAACACACATTAAAAAGGAAAATTCTATCGACAATGTACTCAATCTTCTGGTAGAAGCAAACACCCAGGCCATACCGCACTTTGCTTTGAGGTGGATACAGGAATTGTAGGTGGAGATCACTCCTGGTCAGTGAAAACAATTCTCCTAAGAGCACACACATCGTCTACTAATCTAGGCAACTATAAACGCATTACGCGATGACACTACACGCCTGCGAAAATTCATAAAATCCACGATAATGCCCCAGACAAGTGCTGGAGATGTCATCAACATAATGCTCACATGACACATATATGGTGGCAATGCCCAGAGGTCCAAAAGTTCTGGAAACATATCCACACAATGATCCAGGCATTCACCTCCACAAAGATCCCTTTCTCTCCAGAATATATCTTGCTTTTAGCGCCCATCCCAAATGTCAAGGCCAACGCAGCCAAATTGGTATCCCATTTACTGATGGCTGTGAATCAGCTTATCCCTGTTCTGTGGAAATAGGCAAATGTACCCACAATCAGGGAATGGATACATAAGATTGAATATGTAAGACAAATGGAGGAGATTACCTTCTTGGTTAGTAAAAGATACTCAAGCTACGCTCAAACATGGGACATGAAAACAACTCCCCAAGACAGTTAGCCCAGAACCCAGGAGGTGTAGGATACTAAGCTGGCATAGTATAAGAGACCAGTCAACACGATGTCCTCCATACCCTAGGGCAGTAACGAAGGGAGATGGTATTAGTAAGTAAGGATCTGGGAACTTCCCGAGGGTATCCACTACCAAACCATGACTGAGTATACATGTCTGACCCAGATGCTCTGTTATCCTTGTAAGACAATTCATCGCCTGGTACATAGACCACATTGGCCCCGTGGCAATATTAGCAAGACAGATATTAGACGCGTACCATGACTCAATCTATGTGAAAAGGGGCACTCATAAGTTATCTCATAACTTACAAGGAAACTAACAGATACGGCAGCCCAAATTAAAACCACCTTAGTGGATAGCGCCTCCACGGCTGGGCAACCCAGGCACATAAGGTTATCCACAACACAGGCACAGGAATCTGCCGCTAAGATGGGTTCAAGTAGGCAGGATATATCATGACAACTACAGGAGCAACTAAAGGTTAATGGTAAATACCTACATGGCTTATAGTGTAATAATGATAAATGTGATGTCACACATTATGTACCAAACTGGATGTTTTCCCTTTGTCAACCTCCCCCCAAGCCCCCCTTTTTCCTTTCTGTGCCCCAACTTCTATCACATTTCATTTTACTGTATCGTATTATACTAAATAAAATGTTAAATCCTCCCCCCCTCCAAAAAAAGACAAAAATTGGTAGAAAAAAGGGAATTGGGGCACCCCATGAATATGCATATCCCAGCAGTGATGTTGCCATAGAGACCAAAAACTTGTCTGAATATTTGTATTGCAGAGAGGAAATGCACTAGCTAGTTCAAAGATATATATTGAGACAATCATAAAGATCATAAAGACCTGTTTTTATGAATACTAGGGATTTAATTTAAACCATGCCTAATACAAGAAACCAGGGGGGCGGGGCCTGACCGCAGAGCTGAGAGGACGCTTGCATCAGCATCTCCAGCTAAAGACAAAGAAAATGATGACAAAATGGCACACAAAGGTTACCCAGCGCAAGGGGACACCGGGGAGCACCCGCAGATACCTGTCAAGCGACACTTTAAGAGATACGCACCCTGCACCCTGGCAAGGCCTACTAGTATAGCGAACGCAGGAGAGACGGACGCTCTCCTGCTGCCCAAAACGACTGGAAACACCGACCTGGAGCCCCCCCCCCATGGCCTGGCAGGGGTTATTCCGGGCCACCCCCACACAAGCCCATGGACAAGCTGTCCCCAAGTGAGACCAACACGAAGTTTGGAGGACACTATTAAGGTCTACAAAATGGCAGATGCCACGAACACCACAGCCATGTGCAATGCCACCAGAGAAACGGAGACCCAACTCAATTATATCTTCGGCTTATCCTGAGAGAAGCTGGAGATATTTCTGAGGCCCCCAGAACAGGTGACACCACCCGACAGCACAACAGAGGGCCTGACACGGGAGGACAAAGAGAGGGGCATGGAGATTCCCCCAGACTCCACTCCCAAGATGGGCAAGGACCAGAAAAGGGCCGCCCCGAAAGCCGCAACATGGAGCCACACGAAAAGCAAACACAGCCCGGGAACAACCATCCAAATCACGGAGGCAACTGCGGGCAACAAACAACGGTCACATCGCCTACAAGCAGTGACCCAACAAAGGCCCCAGAGAGGCACGGCCCATCGTGACCGACTGGGAGAGTGGTGGAGCACACGGCCAGACAAGGCAGCAGCACCTGAGCATCTGCAGTGGACCAGCAGCAGCCCACAGGCACAACTAAAAGAAAGACCCACAACCAGGACTATAACTTACCCGCCAAGCGAGTCAGACCTCCACACTGGAACTACTCCCCCCTGCACTCCTGGACCACCGGGAGTGAGACCTCAGTTTGCTTTGCGGGACACTGCTTTCCCAGTATTGTGGGTGGGCTGACTGACACACTTTATGGTGCTAGGCCGCAGCCTAGGGAGAAATAACTATCCCTGGACAGGTTAGGTCCCAATGGCCTTCTCTCTACTGCTATGCAGGCAGGGTACCCAAGTGGCTTCTTTTACCATGCCTAGCCAACATACTGGTCACAGAACTCAATCTAGATAGGATGATTTAATGGTAGCGTGTCTTGCCTCAGCATAGCGCACCCTTCCCTATTGCTATAGTTTACTGTTCAGCAACTCCTCACTACTATATATGGTCTCTCTCATATCAATACATAATGGCCTTGCCTGCATATGCCTTCATTTAAGAAATGTTGTTTCTAGTTCTGAGTAAGTTGCGTGCATGTTTTATTAACCTCTCTCCTGTGTTTAGCAATCTACTGTCAATCACTCTACTCTATGTTTTACAAACATGAATATACAATTTGATACTATAGTTTATAAAAAAATAATAATAATTAAAGTCCAGTAAATCAGACATGTGATGTATTTAACTAGTCGATATTTTATGATGTTACCTTCTGCAATGTCTCTGCACCTATGTGTTATATACTAAGCACTACAAAAATAAAGAATTTATAAAATAAAATACAGGAAACCAGGGAAAACATTTTTAGCAAAATATTCCAAAGAACAAAGTGGTTTGGGGGTGGTTCAATTTAAGAATTTATTCGAAGTACAATTTATATTTTTGAGTATTGGCATGGCACTAAGGTGCTGTAGCTAAATTAATACAATAATTAAAACGTCATGTTTGTGTTTCTTCGATAATTTAATTTACCTACAATCTGTAATGCAAAATAAGCAAATAAAAATTATAACTAGACAGTAAAAATATGAATACTCAAAACTCACGGTGTTGTGTGTTCCTCCATGTGTACCGAAGCAACATTTTAGAAAAAAACGTGTGAGATGTGCGCTTCATAACAAATCATAACAAATCATATTAATGATTCAATACCTAGAATATATTCACCCAATACTATGTGTAAACCTGGGTAATTAATAAGTGTCGTAGCAGAAAATGAAAGCTTAGGTCACAAAGAAAACATGTCGTTTGAGTTAATACCAACACGGCAGAAGGTCCTTGTCTTTTTAGTAATTTCTTTAATTACAGTAGCACTAATCAAACATTAAAAACCCAGAATGAACTGGCTGGTTACAAAGGATTAGACTGCAGGGGTTCCATCTAATTTTCAATGACTTAGCTCACAATTTTCCAGTGGTGCACTTGAAATCAACTCTTGTAAAATCCACATCTTTCGGCAGATGGTAAGGATTTATTTTATTTAAGTTTCCTTTTCTTACAAGCAGCGCATTTCTACAGACATATCAATGATGCTCTATTTGTTTGCAAACAGCAACATGTTTTCACACTATTACATTTTGAAAAACATGTTTAAAAAAAAAAAAATAATAATAATATATAGATATATACATACTGTATATTTTGTGATTTGCAGACAGGGGAAGTGTGACTAGTGCTTTATATACAAAGCAATTTAACTCTTAAATGGCAGAGAATTTAGTAAGAGACTGTAGGGACCTGATCTATACACCAAACCTGCTTCATTAAACTAAAGTTGTTTTGGTGAATATAGAACATCTTAAAGATGATTCATCATGTACAGGCTCCTCTGGCAATAATGCATTTCACTTTCAATCTAAAGCAATATCTGAACAAGGCTTTACAAAGGTTTATGTGGGAGCCAGAACGTTATTTTATGTGACAACAAACTACCTTTGGCACTGGCTATTTTGCAATCTTTTGTGTGTGGTGTCTGTAAGATACTTGGCCTACCTGGACTATGTAGAACTGGGAGAGAGTCTCACTGTGTTACATGTGCCTTCTCACTCTGCATCTGATACTCTGTCACTCAACACATCAAGCAAAGTGTTCGGTGCTATTGACATGTTCAATATATTACGTAAGAGTCCTAAATTACTGTTCTCAAATCTTTACCACTAACGTTGTCCTTGATTTCATATTTTTCGATAAGCTTCAAATAATTGGATATTTTGAAAAATACTTTAACATTGTAATATTTTGATATTTTTTATATATTGATTAATTTTTATATATGATTATTATTAAATCACTTGAAAAGCTTATCCAAAAATATTAAATCAAGGCCATTGTTAGTGGTATAGATTTGAGTGCAACAGTTTAGGACATATAGGGAACAATATAAGGAACATATGTCAAAAGCACCAAACATTTTACTCAGATGCAGAGTGAGAAGGCCCGTGTAACATGATATATTTTTGTGATTTTTTTAATATTTAAAAAAATAAATAAAAAAAACTTTTTAAAAGTGTATTCAAAAATATTAATTCATTTGAAAAGCTTAATTTTTAGATTGTACAGATTGAAACTTTTTGGGCATGGTTTCTAACAAATATATTAGTATTAAATACTGTCTTATTTGTCACTTAGCACAATATTATCTTGTTTGCATATAGAAAACCCCTATAAATATGATCTTAGCTTGAACTTCCTGCTACCAACTGGAGCCATATATTTTTGTACGCTAAGGATTTCCATCACCAAATAGCATAATCTGGTGTACAAATTTTTTTTAATATTTTTACAATGCACAGGAAAATATTCTACTTATATTACATTTATGCAAATTTTGTATTTCTCCCTCTGATAGTTTTCTAAGTTCATGATTTTTACATAAAGTTACAATCAGCTCTGCTTTCATTTTCAATTTGAAAAGTGGATTATATTTCTTATTCCATTATCCCAATGGTAAAATGCATCTTTTTCTTTGACATTTGCACTGATAAAAGTAAATTTTTACCTAAGGAACGGACATGTCCACTGCTACATAAAAAAGACAATTTTAATGATATATTCCTTCCATGCCGAGAGAGTTTCTGTTAGTTTTAGATATAGTCATTACTGTAGTCATAATTCATATAATTTCAAATCTGCCTGTCAATTTATTATCATGTTATTTAGTATATAAATTAATACTCCATCGTATTCTATTATTTTAAATGCACAGTGTTTAATATATTATTCTTTTTTTTCATGGGTTTTAAAATAACTCTTCGTAAAAAAAAAACTACTTAAAATAACACTCAAAGCCTCATAACCACTATGGCATATTTTATAGGTTATGGTTCCAGAAATATTCCCCCCACTGTTAGTACTCTAACAATTTTAGAATGGTTTGAGTTCATACTTGGGGTCCACCAAGTGCGGCTCTGTAGGCTCCACTGTAGCCTACAGAGAGCCAGAATCTCTCTGACTGAGCAAAGCCAGGCCAGAAGCTCGTAGCCAACAATCTAGCCCTGCACTATAGGATTTAGCTAAGGAGAGCTAATGGAAGCTCCTAAACAGAAGCTTCCGGCTCTCTGTCAGAAGTTGTGATTACCAAATTGGCCTGTTTCTTAGACTTAGTGGATCCCAGATTTATTTATTTATTTATTTATAAAATATTTTACCAGGAAAGATACCTTGAGATTTCTCTCGTTTTCATGTCCTGGGTCCACAAATCATTGCATTGTTACATTAGGGTACAATAAAATACAAAAACAATATTAATACACAATAAATAAAAAATTTAACATAGAACAGGTAGGAAATATATAATCAATCATGACAAGTGCATTCTGTTTTGAGGTATGTAGAGAGGGATCTCTTAAAGGACTTTAGGCTTAGGGAAGATTTTAAATTGTGCGGGAGGTTGTTCCACAATTGCGGTGCTCTGTAGGAGAAGGAGGATCGGGCCGATTTCTTTTTGTAATGAAGTAGACTAAGTAAAGTGTTGGTACTGGATCGGAGCTTATAGGAAGTGGGAACAGCTGGGGAGAGCATTCTGCTCAGGTAGGGTGGAAGCTTCCCAGAAAAGCTCTTAAAAACAAGGCTGGAAAGATGAAGGGTGCGTCTGGCTTCCAGCGACAGCCAGTTTAGCTCTTTTAGCATGTCACAATGGTGAGTCCTGTAATTACATTGTAGCACAAATCGGCAGAACGAGTTATACAATGTGTTGCGTTTATTAATGTGGGATTGCAATGCAGATGCATATACTACATCCCCATAATCAATGATTGGCATCAGCATTTGCTGTACTATCCTTTCCTTTACTGTAGGGCTTAGGCAGGCTTTGTTTCTGTACAGGGCACCTAGTTTTGGATAAAGTTTAGATGCAAGCTTTTCTATGTGCAGGCCAAAAGATAGATTGGGGTCTAATATCATACCCAAGTATTTGAAAGAGTGGACTGTGGACAGTGTGCCATTTGAATTTGTTTTGATGGATAGGTGGGATTTGTGTAATTTGTGTAATTAAGGTACTGTTCCAAAAATCATTGTGACAGTTTTGTCAGTGTTCAGGAAGAGTTTGTTTTTTGCGATCCTCTTTTCTACCTCTGTAAACTGGTCTTGGAGCACAGCCTCAAGTTGCTGTAGATTGGATTTGCTCGCATAGATTACTGTGTCATCTGCGTACATGTGTACATTTGAGGATTGGCAGACAATAGGCAGATCATTTATAAATAATGTAAATAGTAGGGGGCCTAGAATGGAACCCTGGGGAACACCACACGTGACTGGGAGAGGGAGGGAGTGGCTGTCAGAAATGGACACATATTGTGAGCGATCTGATACATACGATTGAAACCAGTTTAGCGAACGATCACCAATACCTGAGTTTTTGAGTCTGTGCAGTAGAATGTCATGGTCTACTGTGTCAAAGGCCTTAGCAAAATCAAGGAAAATAGCTCCAGATTACAAGTCAAATTGTTCTAAAATGTGCTCTCCCTCTGGGTCAATCAAACAGTCAAATCAGTGGGCATGGTAGCAGAACTGTGGACATTGGGCAAACACTATCTCTAGGGGCTGTTTAAAAGATGACGTTACAGGTGAAAATTCACTTCTAAGGGAATTACATAATTGAAAATCATCTATAACCTTTGTTAACTTTTTTTCACAAAACATTCTGTTTTCTTTCACATATATATTAAAGATTTAGTGACATAATACGTTGGTCTGGATGAGGCAAATCCAGGGCAAGCATTACATATGAGAGGGAGAATTAGAAACATTGTTTCAAAGATCTCCGTCACAAGCCCACAGGGACAGACATGTGGCCGCAGGCTGTGGAGGGAGGGAGAGAGGACTCGGGGAGCTCCGCCGGGTTCCGCTCACGAGGTCAGATCTCACGAGAGTGAACTCTAGCCCCGCAGGCTAGAGTTCACTCACCACTAGGACCACAAGGAATGGCAGCACGGTCCACCTCCCACCGCGAACCGCTCGGACCACCAGCAACCAATCACAGCGCCCTTTGGGTAGGAAACATCTGGCAATACCATTTAGTGGGGGCTTTAGTGGACCCGGAAGAGAATTGAATTTTGTTAAGTTGCTCACCTCCTGGAGGGTAACTATGCATCCAGCCCTCTATAAATATGTGTGTATTGTGTTAATAAATCAGTGCTTGTTTAACCCCCACTAAGTCTCAACTAGTGTAAAAGGATAAGGGCTATAATCACTGCTAGGCTAATTCTGAGGTACACAGCAACCTCACAGCACACACACAGAGCCCTCACACACATACAGCACACCCCCACACACACACACAACACCCTCACACACATACAGCACCCTCACACACACACACACACACACACAACACCCTCACACACACTCAACACCATCACACAACACCCTCACACACACACACTGCATCCCTCTTACACACACACATGCTGCACCCTTCACACATACACACAGCACACCCAACACACTGTGCCCCTCACACATACAATACTTCCAAACACAAAGCAGCACCCCTCACACTGCACCACAACACACATTATGCTCCAGATACACGCTAGATCCCTTACCCAACTCTGGGTCATCTAATTTACACACACACATACACACACTGGATCCCTATATACACTCTGAATTCTCTACACACACACGCACACAATCTCCTATAGACACTCTTGGTCCTTTACATACTAGATCCCCTACACACACACACTGCATCACCTACACACACTACATTCCTGACATACAAACTCTGGATCTCCTATGCACACTCTACATTCCTTGTAAGCAAACACATACATTATCTAAACACTTACTCTCTACAATCCCTACACACACTACACCACCTATACACACACATACACACACACACACTACAGCCCATATGCACATACTCGCTACATCCCCTATACACACTATGCCCCCTATACATACTCTCTACAGCCCGTAGCCACACATATTTTTCCACAAACATGAATGAAATCGACCTAATTACACAATATCACACCAAAATCAGCTCACTCTACACACACGCAATGGCACAAGCAGGCTACAAACACATGCATCATATACTTTCCTGGCCCTTTTGTCCTCTGGACACCAGAGACAAGCTAAAAGCAAACACAGCGCAAGCATGTTATTAAATTTGCTTGCGCTACACAGAACAAAAACAGGGCCTTTTTCATAGGCTAGAGCACTTCAGCGGGGCTCTGCGCATTGAACCAAGATGCTCACTTTGAGAGGGGGCGTGCTTGTCATTAGTGACTCACCTTCTCTGGCCCCGCCCCCTTCTCAGGGGGCTGCTGTGATTGAAAAATGCCCGGGCAGAATTTTTTCTCAGTCTGGCCCTGTTGGCGTGAATGAATGGAGGCACCCAGACACAGGATGAGATATGAATTTCTAAATATATATTTCTTTGTATTGTTTCAGCTTAAATTAAAGTCTGCTATGTTAAGTTTAAGCTTCTGATTCTGTATAAGGTCTTATTTCTAAATGTTGGAAACTGTGAATGAGTGGAACTATTGATGCAGGATATAGTTCTGTAGCAACATAGGAAGGACAATTAACACCAACAAAGGTGGAGCCTCAAGCCTTGGATATGTTTTACTATTGTAGAAACAAAGGTATAATCAATGATAGAATTTAATAAAGAAAGTGTAGAAGACAACTGGAACCATATGTGATGAATTAAGGAAGAACATGATTCTCAATACCAGGAAGTGTAATATACAAAAAGGGAATTTAATGTGGTTTTATATACTTCATGGAATCCACAATACAGCTGAACTACAGCCACAGGTTTTAACTATGCCAATGGGTATAAATCCTTTCTGAGTAAATTCGACATTCAGCTCTGATATTCACGTTAGTGCTAGTGTTCTCATACCTGGGCTATGGTGAAGAACAGCATACACTTTTAGGATTTTTGACCATTTTTACTTAACAGCCCGACACACAGAAGGTTGTGGCAATATTGGATTGTCTAGATAATTTAAAAAAATTGGTAAAAATTGGTTGGCCTTAAATTTATTTAAGTTTGTTTCAAGGATCGAAAAAGGTTAGAATGGCCTCTTTCTTTCACCTTTGTAATTATTGTATAATGTTTCGATGTTTCATGAATCATATTCAGAAGTGGTCCTGGTGCATAGAATCAAGCCAAGACTTTGAATTAAAGTCTGGCAGCTTTCAATTACCTAGTTTGAAGTGGCTACAGATACAGATATGATGTTTTTTTATCTTTACTTATATTCTCCTCTGATTTTATTTATTTATTTTTGTTGAATTGCATTGTTTGGTGATTCATTTTTGTGTGCATTAAATGTAAAAGCCAATGCATACTCATTGCTTGAAAAGCAAGTAACAAGGCTATGTCAAATATATGTGTCAGTATGCCAATGTGGATATTGCATTCCAGAGGAATCCTCTTCCTGCCCCTACTATTCACCTTCCTCTGTTCTTTCTCAACCCTGGTATACCTTGGTGAAATATAGAGGAAGTTGCCACAGCTATGTTGCCTTCCTTGGCTTCATATAATGAACGCTTAATTGTTTAAGGCAAAGTAGCACCAAACAGGACAGCATGATGTCACGATCCATACTGCAGGGCACTCTCATAATGCACCCTTTCAGTATGGTTCTCTGTTGCATATGCGACCCTCAAACTTATTTCCGTGTGCTTGCTGTCTGTATTTTGTTACATTATTGGCCTGTTTCTGACCAGGTTCCGGTAAAAACCTGCAAGCTGTTGACTCTGAATGTTGTTTGTCTCCATACACAGTTATTGACCTTGCCTGTCCCTAACTTTCATAGTTTTCTTTGTTCCTGTCGGCCTTAGTTACCTCTCCTGACCCAAGTAATCTTTCAACTCTTGTTCCTGACGCATTCTGTTTTTGACTTACAGCCTTTATTCACTGTCCTTAAAATGCACAGTGCATACATTTTCTTATAACTATTACAATTAATATATCTATAGAATTCTATGAACATACGCATGCATTGTGAGATATTTCATTGTATTCCTCGTGCTTTATTCATGAAGTTGTATATTTGATAGCTGCTTTTTAAATCAATGTGCATGAATTCATAATGCTCGCAAACATTAACTGTTCCAATATCTGACTTTTTACACTGGAAATGACAGAGAGGATAAACTGTATGTCATGGGGCATTGCTATGAGGTGGAGAGTATTAATAACCTGGTATAGCTATTGAATGCTCTTAAATTCGTCTTCCACCCCTGTGTATGGGGTGTTTGGGAGAAGGGGGAACCCTTATCTATGATAATTTGGATCGATGCACAATCAGAAATCAATATTTCCTGTGCATTAGTTCAGCTAGTGTATTTAACATCCCCACAGGAAAGCATTGATTTAATGGTTTGCTATAGGGTAGCTCTTATGCGCGAATGACACTCGCCTTGCTTTGCATGTGCATTAGGTTCTCCCATCAGTGTAAGGAGGAGATAGATCTAGTACTGAGGGACCTGGGTAACTAGAAATATGTTAAAAAGGGGTTTTCACTTTCAACAACAGGGGGATTGGGCAACGGATGAAGACAAAAACTATAATGTTACGAAAACAGTTTTGTATTCCTAATACTACAGTGCTCCTTTAAATTAGAACTAAAGATATTAGTCTCATTGAGTGCATAAATATTAACTAAACAATAACGTTCTTTATCTATAACAACCTGTTTGATTAGATAACATCTATCTGGATCAGATGTTATGTCTTCAATGCCATACCGGTAAACTTAATGGAAAAGAAAGGCTACGCACTGGGCCTTTCAGTTATAGAAACATAGATACATAGAAACATAGAATGTGAAGACAGATAAGAACCATTTGGCCCATCTTGTCTGCCTAATTTTCTAAATACTTTTATTAGTCCCTGGCCTTATCTTATATCTAGGATAGCCTTATACCTAACCCACACGTGCTTAATCTACCTCACTGTGTTAACTTCTACCACTTCAGCTGGAAGGCTATTCCATGCATCCACCACCCTCTAAGTAAAGTAATACCTCCTGTTATTATTTTTAAACCTTTGCCCCTCTAATTTAAGACTATTCTGCTTACTGTTGTAGTTTTTTTCTTCTTTTAAATATAGTCTCCTCTTTTACTGTGTTGATTCCCTTTATGTATTTAAAAGTTTCTTTCATATTCCCCCTGTTTCGTCTTTCCTCCAAGCTATACATGTTAAGATAATTTAACCTTTCCTTGTAAGTTTTATCCTATAAACCATGATCCAGTTTGGTAGTCCTTCCCTGAACTCTCTCCAAAGTATCACTATCCTTCTGAAGATACGGTCTCCAGTACTGCGTACAATACTCCAAGTGAGGTCTCACCAGTGTTCTGTACAATGGCATGAGCACTTCCCTCTTTCTACTGCTAATACCTCTCCTATACAACCAAGCATTCAGCTAGCATTTCCTGCTGCTCTATTACATTGTCTGCCTACCTTTAAGTCATCAGAAACAATCACCCCTAAATCCCTTTCCTCAGATGTCGAGGTTAGGACTCTATCAAATATTCTGTACTCTGCTCTTGGGTTTTTACATCCAAGATGCATTATCTTGCACTTATGCAATGTAAATGTTAGCTGGCAAAGCTCTGACCATTTTTCTAGTTTACCTAAATCATTTGCCATTTGACTTATCCCTCCTGCAACATCAACCCTGTTACATATCTTAGTATCATCAGCAAAAAGACCTACCTTACCATCAAGACCTTCTGCAATATCACTAATAAAAATATTAAAGAGAATGGGTCCAAATACAGATCCCTGAGGTACCCCACTGGTAAAAAGACCATGCTTCGAATATACTCCATTGGATACAACCCTCTGTTGCCTGTCACTCAGCCACTGCCTTACCCATCAAACAATATTGGAATTCGAACTTAAAGATTGTAGTTTATTGATAAGCCTTCTATGTGCAATAGTGTCAAAAGCCTTACTGAAATCTAGGTAAGCAATGTCTACTGGACCACCCTGTTAAATTATTTTAGTTACCCAATCAAAAAAATCAATAAGGTTAGTTTGGCATGATCTCCCTGAAGTAAACCCATGTTGTCTCTGATCTTGAAATCCATGTGATTTTAGATGTTCAACAATCCTATCCTTTCACATGGTTTCCATCACTTTCCCCACTACTGAAGTAAGGCTTACTGGCATACAGTTGCCTTACTCCTCCCTACTACCTTTCTTGTGAATGGGCACAACATTTGCTAACTTCCAATATTCTGGGACTACTCCTGTTAACAATGCTTGATTAAATAAATCTGTTAATGGTTTTGCTAATACACCACTAAGTTTTTAACTTTGGATGCATTCCATCAGGCCCCGTTTACCTATTTGTCTTTACTTTTGACAGTTGTAATAGAACCTCTTCCTCTGTAACTCACAGTTATATGGATCAATGCTACCATGGGCAACACACTGAGCTCTCAGAGCACATGTAGGGGAAGCAGTCCAGTGTGTTTATTGGAGAAATGCCACATGAGGGTTGAACTTTGACAGGTGAGAGATCACCTTACTATGTTTAATAGTTGTATTAAATCCACAAGTATTCCAGGAGTTATTCCAGTTAATGGGCCAAGAGTACTTGAAACAGGAGTACTGGTTGGTTGTTTTAGAGTAGTTTCCATTTGGTATGATAAGCAGTTAGAATGACGGTCTTGTCAATAAACTTCAACAGTTTAAAGATTACTGGTTTAGGTTTTGCCCCACAGCCTGTTTGCCAAGGCAATGAGCCCATTCAATTTGCAGAGGGCTGTGAAGATGATCTGTGATATACAAAGCTTGTTGAGGTCAGGTCTGTAGAGTGTATGGAAGGAGTAACAGATTCCAGGATACCAGGAATTCTCCAATTGTACTTTTCTATTTTTCTAAATCATCCAACTTTTGAGAGGTGATGATTAATTTCTTAGCATGGATTTCTGTTTCACGGTCTTGGAGAGAGTTTTCAGGCATACTATGTCTTTTTTTAGGTAAGTAATTCTGTGTATGGTGATATGTAGGCAGAAATAAAGGTCTACAATGTGTTTTAACCTTTCTAAAATCAGTTAAATTGTATGATTGAATAGATAAAATGCCTGTGACTTTAATCATCATTTTATTTCCAGCAATGGAGTGAAATTTGTCATTGGATAAATCCCAGTTTTGGGCTATGGAAATGACAAAGCCCTATAGGTTTATCCATCATAACTTATGTTAATATTGCAGACTGTTGGTGGTGTTGTAAATGGTCACGATGGGGCTTTGATTCACCTTATGCTCATTGATAAAAGTGGAACACTTACCTATCATATACATTGAAATAGTTCATGTACGTTAGGTGTATGTCTCCATTTCAGCAGTGTATACCTCTAAAAATCTAATAACAAATGCCTATCTGCAGTTGCATTAGCAAACCCAATGCAATAACATTTAATTTGTCAAGGAATGTATCCATAAACATAACAATTATTCCAACTCATACAATTACCAGTTCTCATTGACTATCTCTGGTAGTAATATATTTTGGTTGTAGAAAAAGATCAAGCCAGCTAGGTATAATTATGCATTTCAGCCAGTATGAGTCAGTGTACCATTTTATGTTTTTGACACCTTTTGGAGTTCATCTTTGAAAGAACTGAAGCTACTCTGTAGATGATTGTTCGCATGGTGCATATATGCTTTATTATAGCTTGTTGCATTTGGTAATATTGGTTTCTTCACAATTCTAACATAGCTAGACTCTCTGGGTGGTTCACCTGCAGGCTCCATCTGGTAGATATCTTTAGTAATTTTTTCCAAAACATCAAGAGTTCAGCATTCCATCCTACTGTTTATGCGTAAGATGAAGTGAATTCAACATCACCTGTTTTTTTAACATTTATGGATAGCCAATAAGGCCCTCATCTCTTAAATATTAAATTGTTTAAAATAGTCAATTAGTAAAGGGAGAAGAACACCTATATTGAAAACGATCATAATATGGTTAGTAAAACCGGAGATAAATTGACTTCTTAGTGAAAAGAAAATATAGGGATAATAAAATACATCTACAAGCTCAATCACTCATCTCCATTGCCTATATCCTAACGTCCTATGTAGCAGCCATAAGTTATGACTGCAGATAATCAGTCATTTTCAATTATAGTGGCAAAATAAACAAAAATGATACAAACCATTATACTAAACGGTCCTCCCAGGGAAAGTGGTTAGAGCCATAATGCAAACATAAGCTAAACATAGTTAAACACTAGGTTTTGAATTAAATAGTAAAAATTTTATAAAATTTAAAAAAAACTGAGCCTTAATATTTTGTCATTTATGTAACTAGATATTCTAAATACAATTGTGTACTAGAAATGTGTAAGTAATTATCTTTGTAAGGTTAACACATGGTTAACTAAGGCTGGTCAATTGTTTTGAATAATTTAAATGGTCCTTGTAATATCTGAAAAAAAACTGGTTCACGCGCAATGCAAAAAAAATAAATACATTTATAAATAAGGAGAACAAATTAATTCTAATTAACAGCAGATACATATTTTTAAATTGGTAGCTGTAGCGATCTGATTCCACCGTTTTCACTTGTTTCCTTAGACTTAAAAAAAAAAAATCATAGGTTTTTCAGCCAGAGAAAAAAAAAATCAATATTTGCCATGTAACCAATAGAATAAGGGCAATGATTTATGTATGGATGGATGCAGACTGAATCAGCTGGGGCCTCATACAGAGAAAAAAGAACGATAGAGATATAGGGGCAAGCTGGACTGCAGTGATTTCTGTAGTCAGATTTTTATTTTTTTTGTGTGGTTGTAATCCCCTCTCAGTGATGTATTCTGGAGGGGAGCAAGGAATTGTAGGTTATACAGTGGATTAGCATCTTCTCGCTTTCTTAAATTAAGGAAGCTACATTAAAACTAAGAAACAGTTAAAGGAAGGAGGATGCGTACTCTGCAGTCATTCAGTCTTCTAGCAAACCTCCACCCTGATGTATAAAAAAAGGCCGGTGATTCATAAAGTAATAGTTTATGAAAATCCAGTTAATCAATAGACTAAATATCAGAAAGAGCACGGATCAGAATGGGAGAGAAGGCTATTTGGAACAAGTCACTGTATGCCACAGTGCTTGTATGCAGACTATAGTTTAATGCTGGACTATATGGGAAGAACAAAAAAAAGGTATTTATTATTTGTGTACATTATTTATGTGAAAAGATCAATCGGTAATTACTTAGATGACTAGTAATGTTTAAGGAGTATTTTTGGAGTATTTTGACTGAAAAGAAAGGAATGTCATTATTATATTATGATAGGAGTATTGAACTTATTTCGTTTTAAACACAAATCTCTATTTTACACTTGCAAAACATATCTGGGATTATTTAAAAAGTGTGTATAAGATGCTTTAAAAAATGTTATGAATGAACATTAGAATATTTTTATTTTATTTTTAAGTAATATTCTTTACAAGATATTTAATAGGTTCTTATACGTGATGTTTTTATTGCTGGTCTTATACATCCAGATTATAATTTATTTATAAATAGTTCTCTTACATATAATTTACACAATATTATATGCTATCTCAATGTCTTTGGTTTTGTGTTTTTTTTCTATAAAAGCATAATAATATATTTAGCAAATATTTATGTTTAATAAATAACTTAAATACAAATGCATGCTTATAAATTACTATTATACTGAATATTTAAAGGAGAATGCATTTTTATTACATATTGTTCAGCATCTATTTTAGAGTTATTTAATATTTATAGGCCTCAAAGAAAGTTTAACTTTCTGAAACTGCTTAAATAAATTTTGAACGTTTAAAAGAAATACATAAATTCAAAAATATATATTTGATCTGTTAAAGGAATATGTATTTTAAGGGATCAATAAGTTAACTATTACAGGATAGAAAAATATGCACACACCAGTACACACGTGCACAAGCATTGCTAGAAAGTGTCAAATGCATATGTTATAAAACATCATAAATGTATATTTTTTAAGACAAATAGATTTCTAGTGGTTTTTAGAAGTATGAAAAATGCAATTACTGTGAATTGTAGAAATGTCTGTTTAGCACAGTTTTTTGTTGAGTATTTAAGGTCATCATAGAAAATAAATATAATTGAATAATGCACTATAAATCTAAGGAAGCTTCACAGTTATCTTAATGCAATCATAAAACAACTCATGATGTTCAATAATACATTTTACATTAATGGATTTTGCATTAGATACTATCATACAGTGTTTTTAGTTTCAGAACTAGAATCACATAAGTAATGCAATATGTTCAAGGGTAAATTGATTTTGCTATATTCAAATCACGATGCTCTCTGTTACAATATAAAGAACAATTTAAAATACAGGAAGTCTTATAAAGAATAAATTCACAAAATTATCTCATCATCGATCCTTATCGAGTATTTCAAATAAGTTTAAATACCATGGAAGGTTTTATATGAAAACAAACTGCACATAATAGAACAAACATCTAAGTAACGGTTGTTATTTATGATAAAACAAGTAAAGTGGGGCAGGGCCCTGGCCATACCCCCAAGTGCCCACGGCACTATGGAACTATCGGCCGATGCACTGGAGTCCGCTCTGAGACGGGAGCAGACAGGGACTTACAGATGTCCAAGGCCCTCTCCTCCACAGGCCTACATGCTCTGTGTTACAATGCGCGGATATAATATATGAGAGGACTCGGATTAATATACCATCCAGGAGACTAATATGCCTCAACTGAACAGTCTCCTTGTATCGGGCGATATATTGCCACCTACAACGAATTGACTCACTTTTTTTTTATTACTTTTTTTTCAGTTTCTGTTCTCAAATGGAAAATTGATTTGTGACTTTAGCTCTCGTTTAATTTCTGTATAATGTGATAACAAGCACACATTTATTATTTGGCATACTTTCCAGCATTTAAGAGCCTGTCGACTATTGTTATTGTTTTAGTTCAAAGATTGCCGTTAGCACTGCGATTAGATGCCCACCAACCACGCTGCAATAACTTGAAGTAATACCACGATACCATCATATACGAAATAAGAATGAGCTCTAGCTTTAATATCAGCAGCACGCATAAGCGGCCTGGGCGCCTCGCTGCTGCATACTGCCTACTATTACCCATATGAAAATCGCTGGGGGCATTATTGCCACGCTTAACCTATTTTATTATTTAGCACAAAACGCATTCATTAAGCTTACAGTTTAAAAACGAATGCGCAACGTAAGCTACAGAGCTCCCCTGAGCTACAGCTTCATAATGCATACATACCTTCACCTATATTGCATGTAGCAAGCATATTTACACCATACACTACAGACCGATAGTATCACTCTAATTGTCCAGGCGCAGCCCACAGGGGACAAAGCGCTATACCTGCAGGTTTTCTAATACATATACGTTTCACTGTGCCGACAGCACAATCACAGGCTTAGATAGACATAGCTTGATTACGCAGTAAAGTAAAGTTTATGTCCAATGTAGATTACTTTCTTACTAGTACATATAGATTCTTGCTCTGTTACCTAGTTACCAGAAATTGAGGTGAACACTGAGGCGTAAGTCGACTATACATAACAATCAGGCATCAGCCTTGTTCAAGTTACCCCACTTTTACTTTGGCGTCATAAAATGCCCGGAGATACGTGCACTGAACCAGACCCAAGGGAGCACGGAGACAAATATACTCCGCAGCTCACGCGAGGGCCTCCACATAATCCCTCCACCCTATTCCTGACTCCATGGAGAGTCTGCACATTTATCTTTTCATTTAATTGTTAACTTTAATTTTAATATTGTTTTCATTTTAATATTGTATCACCAAACCTAGAGGCTGTGCTTGCTGAGGCCGATTTAGGCTGTTGGTGTTTGACAGACATTGCAAGGTTCGGAGTTATATTGACATGTTTAAATAGGAGAATGTTTTGCTTTGTGCTACCATCGACCAGCTAACCTACCATGTTTCCGTAGAGCTACCTATTATTTACCTGCCTTTCACTACTATGCCTGTTAAGTACGATGTTATACTACGATGTTATCTTGCTACATTATCTTTGACGCACATATATGCCTTTCTGATGTACACACCAATGAAGCTAATAAACTTTGAATGATTAAAAAAAAACAAGTAAAGTATACATGGATTTAGTTATTAGGTTAATAATATAGATACTGGAAGTAGAATTCAGTTACCCAGAAGTGGTATATTAAAGTTGGGCTCAATAGTGAGTGGATGACAAAAAGTATGAAATTGACCAGTAAAGGAGTGAGCAAGATTGTGAGTAAAGTATACACCAAAGAAGATGATATTGAAAATTATTCAGTAAACTTTGAATTGCAGAGAACTGATTTGTAAAAATGTGTCAACTCATCTGTAATTACAGCTTAGATGTTTTAGCCTAAATTTCTCCACTCGGATTTCAATTTGTTAGTATATGACTTTGTGTAATTCTAGTATCCTGACCCGACTTGTTTATGACCTTGCATATTCCTGATATCCTGAACCAGCTTGACATTACATTTATCCGTATTTCTATATCCCTGGGGTCAAGTGGCTATCGTTGACTCTTCCTTTATCTTTATTAACATTAAGTCTGGCCACTCTAAGGCCCTCTAATACGTCTATCTAGAACCTCTATTTGAGGGATTCGTGTAAGTTGGGGCACGACCCCGTGACAAGAGAATATTGTATTGCCACACATTAGCTACTCTTATAACAATTGAGTATAAGAGGATCTAAAGGCCGCATCCTTCTTATTTATTATTGCTTACCATAGGCAGGCATTTAAGGCCACAGTCTACCTATATTTTAATAGAACACTTCTAACAGGTTAACGTGCCAAATCACAAAGCATATACCATCTCATGTTGATTCATGACAATAACAATGAGTTCAATGTACTCAGAAGGTTTCCAGTCACCAGATCACAATCCAAAAGAGAATATTCATAGCATGGATATGAAACTAACAAATATGCAGCAATTGCATGATGCTATCCTGTCAACATTGCACACAGTAGTATACCACAATGTATATAATAAACTTTATTATGTCCAGTTAGTACAAATTCCCACACAAAAAAATACAAATGAACAAAAAAGATACATGTGTATGTGAGGATGATGCAAGACATCCATTAAAATCCATTTCAAGACTTCTAGAAATACATTTTGGATGAAATACTGGGGATTTATGTTCTTTGAGAGGATATGGCCTTCTTTTCAGGTTTGTTGCTTTTTTTTGGGTATGTCTAACTATTGTTCATTCTCTGGTTGTGTAGGATAGGAAAGAACTAGTATAGCACCTGCTCAGTCTGTTATTTCCTCTAGAACTGCATATCCCGATTGGTGTTCCGTGAAACCCTGGGGTTCCACAAGAACAAAAATGGGGTTCCGGCAAAATTTTCAGAATCAAAATGTCCACCACCATAATTGAGACAGGTGGCGAGGGAGCACTCTCCCTTGCTCAACTCCCTCGCAGCAGTGATGCCGGAGCAAGAAGATGATGTCACTCCGGCTCAGGCATCACTAAGAGGTGCGTGAGGGAGCTGAGCAAGAAGATCACTGCTCCCTTACCGGCTCCCACTGTACGCCCGCACACCAGCCACTCAACCCAGCAGCCCCACTTGACCCCAGGGAAATAGAGACTCCATAAAAAGAATAATGATCCTGTAAAGGATCCTTCTATTCGTGCAGTGCTGATCCTTGTAGCTTCTCCCGAAATCCAGCTGAAACAAAGTGATTATAACTCCCAATCCCCCAAACATGAGTCGAGACTTCATGAAGGGGTAAAACGATCTGATTTACTGTGGGCTACCTGCCCGGTATTTATGCAGGTCTCCCACCTGGTGGACACTCCCCTAGGGGACCAGATGGAAGATTGGGACAAAATAATTACAGTAGCCAATCACAGTGGCTATAACATAAGCACTCCCCTTTTACATAGTTCACTCCCTCCTTTCCATCCTGGAGATAATTAACTTACGGTAGCAAAGAGAGTCTTAATTATCTCCAGGTAGAAAGAAACATGGCTTTTCTTATTATTCATCAAACAGCATAAAAATCTATAACTTACATTTTACATGACATAAACTTTAAGTCCCACATACCCCCAGATAGCTTGGATCTGAGTGCATATTCTAGGCGAATAGCGCTCAGATCCCACGAACACAGTTCTCAAAAACGTCAACTGAAGTTTGACTTTCACCGGCCGTTCGCATGTTTGTATCCGACAACAAGTTCCATACTGTAGCTATCTGGGGCCGGTCACTCCAACGCATGAATGGTGTAGGGTCTCCGGCATTCGTGTGTTTTCCACTGTATGAACGAGGACCTGGAGAGGTAGCAGCGGTGTTCGGCAAAATAAGTATCTGAAATTAGTTCCAGGGCATCGCCGCATTTACCGCTGAACGTTCGACAATCCAAAATGACGATTGCCACATGTTCGGTAGACGAACACGGACCACCAAGCTATTCCCCAATTAGTCTGTGGTTAACCGCAAAGTCTGGGTGGTTAATAGGCGCCACACAACCTCAGTAGGAGGTCGGGTGGTCCGGCAGTTCATTCGTTTTTTCTCGCTATTTGCACGAAATCACTCTATACACATCTGAATAACCGAACAGGCTGGTTCGCATAGTCTGTTCAATAGGGGATTTTGTTACACAGCTCCCCCTTAGTCCCATGGAACGGCATACCTGCTTAGATCCTAACGGGTCTGCTAAGGGATGTCCAGCAAAAAAAAATAGTTACTTTTCCAGTTCAGTTTGCCGTGACAGGCCATCTGCATTGGCATTCTGCTGGCATTCTGCTTCCCGGGACGATACTGCATTGTGAAATTGTAGGGTTGCAGTGCCAAGCTCCATCTGAGTAGCCTGGGGTTATCGCCAGCTACTCTGTTAACCCAAATAAAAGGGTTGTGGTCAGTCATCACCGTGAACGAACGTCCATACAGGTAGGGTTGTAGTATATTAATGGTATATTAATCCGAGTCCTCTCATATATTATATCCACAAATTTCCTATAATAACCTGCGGTGCCCAAGAACGCCATGACCTGCGTTTTAGTCCGGGGTTGGGGCCACTGGGTGATGGCCTCAATCTTAGCTGGCTCTGGTCTCTGTTTTCCTGACCCTACTCTGTGGCCTAAATATTGGACTTCAGCCATTCCTACGTGGCATTTCTCAGGCTTCAAGGTGAGCCCTGCATTCTGAATTCGGTTGAGCACTACTGAGATGTGTTCAAGGTGGGCTTCCCAAGTGCCACTGAAGCAGGGCCAGACTGGGGATACAAAGCAGCCCTGGAAAATCTACTTCAGCCCCATAAGTCACTGCGCCATGTATTGTCACATGTAATACATACGGCTATGTGTTGCCACCTTAGATGATTGAGTAATATATAAATACAATATATATATATATATATATATATATATATATATATATATATATATTGTGTGTATTTATTACTCAATCATCTAGGGTGGCAAGACATGCATACATATACATATATGCCTTACATATTATTGAGATATATATATATATCTTTTTCTAATAAGGTGGGTAGGGAAGCTGTAAGGTGGGTAAGGGGCTATGAGTGGGTAAGGGTTCTGTAAGGTGTGTAGGGGGGCTGTGAGTGGGTAGGGGGGCTGTATGGTGGGTAGGGGTTCTGGAAGGTGGGTAGAGGGGCTGGAAGGTGGGTAGAGGGGCTGGAAGGTGGGTAAGGGGCTTGAGGTGGGTAGGGGGAGCTGTATAGTGGGTAGGGAAATGTAAGTGGGTATGGGGGCTGTATGGTGGGTAGGGGGCTGTATGGTGGATAGGGAGCTGTATGGTGGGTGGTTAGGGGGCTGTGTGGTTGGTAGGAGGGCCTGTATGGTGGTGGGTAGGGGGTTGTGAGTGGGTAGGGGACTGTGAGATGGTTGGGGGCTGTATGGTGGGTAGGGGCTGTATGGTGGGTAGGGGCTGTGAGATGGGTAGGGGGCTGTATGGTGAGTAGGGGCTGTGAGGATGGGTGGGGGGCTGTATGGTGGGTGGGGGCTGTGAGATGGGTGGGGGCTCTGAGTTGGTGTGGGGGCTGTATGGTGGGTGGGTGGGGGCTGTGAGTGGGTGGGGGACTGTGAAATGGGTGGGGGGCTATATGGTGGGTGGGGGCTGTATGGTGGGTAGGGGACTGTGAGATGGGTAGGAGGGCTGTATGGTGGGTAGGGGGCTGTGAGATGGATATTGGGCTGTATGGTGGGTAGGGGGCTCTGAGTTGGTGGGGGCTGTATGGTGGATGGGTAGGGGCTGTGAGTGGGTAGGGGGACTGTGAGATGTGTAGGGGCTGTATGGTGGGTAGGGTGGGGGCTGTGAGATGGATAGGGGGGCTGTATGGTGGGTAGGGGGCAGTGAGTGGGTGGGGGGGCTGTATGGTGGGTAGGGGGCTGTGAAAGGGTAATTACTTTTTAGTTTTCTGTTATTTCCTGGTGGTCCAGTGGGCAGCTTTCCAGCAGGTCAGGAATGTGCGTGGGGGCGGAGCTTACATGCGGAAGGCGGTCTTCTGTTCAGGAGGCGGAGCTTCCATGTGGGGGCGGGGCATGCAGCCAAAATGTAGTTACACTGTGGAGGGAGACTGACAGGTCTCCCTCCAGCCTGGCAGCCACACCAGCCCCCAGCTCCTCCCTCCTTATTCTAATAATCAGCATAATGAAGTCATTTAAATATTTCCCCCTTGGACTGTGCCAGCCTGTCAGTCCAAGGGGGAAATATTTAAATGGCTTTTTTCATGCTGATCATTAGGGCTGTCAGCCCAGCCCCAGCTTGCTGCGGCCCACCGGGAAATTTCCCAGTATCCCGGTGGGCCAGTCCGGCCCTGACTGTACCCCTCACACACTGTACCCCTCACATACTGTATCCCGAACACACTATACCACTCACACACTGTACCCCTCACACACACACTGTTCCCCTAAAATTCACAAACTGCACCCCTCAAACACACACACATACTGCATCCCTCTGTGCACCCCACACACTGTACCCCTCCCACACATACACATTGCACCCCTCACCCACAAACACTTCACTCACACACACTGCACCACTCACACAAACACAGAACCTACTGCCCCTATATCCTGCTAGAGCCCCTATCCCAGCAGACTCAAGGTTAGTTGTCAAACTGTTCTAAAATGGTTTAACTACTTATTCTGGGAGGGCTCTACAGGACTCCGGGCACCATAACCACTACATAGAGCTGTAGTGGTTATTGTGCCTGAATTGTTCCTTTAAATAATCTACCAGGGCCCCTCCAAGGTTCTGGATCCGCCCCTGGCTATTGGTAACAAAGGTTGAACCACAACAGGGCAATGACCTAAGCCCTAGGTGTCTTTTTATATTGTGGCTCTTTAATTGTGTAGCTACCACCCCCAAAATTTTCAAAATCAAACGCTTTGGCGGGCCATGATGTCATCAGTGTCATGCCGTTAATGCACATGCGCCACAACATAAAAAGGGGCGGGGCTGCAGTGGAGGACTTTCCCAGGCTTTATCCCAGCCTGGCAAACATGAACAGGTACCCTGACAGTCCCGTGGTTGTAACTAGTCCCCAGCACATAAGTGCAAATCATTTCAAGCTGAACTTCTGCACAACCTGATTTCTTCCTTCATAACCACTTCTAAAAGAAGTGTTTTATCAGAGTCTGTACAGATGTTTTAACAACAACTAGATGTATACTTGCAAAAACATAATATTCAGTTGTATAATTTTTCAATTGTAGGGTAATAGCTTTTTGATCCAGGGCTAAATCTGACTGACATTCTGTTTGTTGTAAAACTGGGGTTTTTTTGTCTTCTTTTGTATCAACAGCAAAAAACAGATGTGAGGAAAGCTGAATTTGATGGGCACATGTCTCTTTTCAGCCTATGTAACTATTTAACTATGTAACTATAGAAGTGGCCATGGATTTAGGACTAATGCTTTAAAATCTTATGTAATTGCTAAAAACATATGTGGAACATAACTCCACTCAATTTCAATCAGTGGGTGGTTAAGCCTGGTAAGAATTTTTGTCCATAATAGGAAGGTGAACCGAGTGTCTTAAAGGCAAAGCAACACTCGCACCTTCCCATTGCAAATTGCCAGCCCTGTGGCCCCCACATATTAGCAGATAAAAATTTTTTAAATAGCACAGCAGCAGTGCAGCACGGAGCCTCAATTTTGAGGCTTGATTAGGGTAGGGTGACCACATTTCGAAAATGCCAATCAGGGACACTTCCTTGCCCCTCCCGGATCCCCTCTTCACACCGGACACAGCGGCGTAGAGTGGGTTTCAGCATCCATTACCCCCATATTTCATATCCCCGTCATATTACATGTACACCCCTCATTTCATGTCCATCCCCCTATATTTCATGTCCATTCCCCCATATTTCATATGCTCCCCATATTTCATGTCCATTCCTTCCTATTTCATATCCCCCCCATATTTCATGTTTATTCCCCCCCATTTCATGTCTTTTTCTACATTTCATGTCCACCCCCCACTACTGACACACTAAGAGGAAGGGGGTGAAATCTTAATCATGGAATCACTATTAGTACTAGTGAGTCCATGATAAAGAGTTCACCTCCCTCCCTCATTCCATGCACATACCTGGTCCTAGGAGCTCCTCTCTCTTTCCTCCCACACGGCCGTTTGCAAAGAGAGCTGAGAGGAAGTTATGTCATCGCATGTGACCTCACTTCCTCACAGCCATGGGAGGGCAGGGAGTGTCACGGGTGGCGGTACGGAAACCGGGACCCATGAGTGCCTGAAGTGGAGATGAGCAGAGTCTTCAGCGAGGTAATGGACTATCAGGGCAACCATATGCCCCCTGGTGTTGAGCATCAGCGTTTGTGCGGCCACATACCAGAGCCCTGATGCAGCTACTGCGGATCCCAGGAACTAGGAGCATGGAAATTAAGCAGACCTCCCAGGAGCTGAATAGGGAGGCTCTGCAGCAAGAATGTATCCAGTACAGAAACAAGGCAAGGCAAGGCAAGGATAGTCACCAAACATGAAAACAAGACAGAACTAATAAAACCCAGAACCAGAGCAGGACAGAAAGCAGAATCCAGAACATGTACACAAGACATGAGGAAAACAAGAACAGGACAGGACTGTACATGAACTGGTAGTACAAAATAAAACAAGACAAGATATAATAGGCAAAACAAGAGGAGACATAACTAAGCACTATATATGAAAAGTATGGGGATTTAGTTACATTATATGATCATGCATTGCATAAGCCTGCCACAATGCCAATGTACCCCATATCTGGCAGGTCCTACTCTGCCTAATGTATACTAAAAGAACCATAAGAAACACATATACAGCACTTACCTGCAAGAAAGGGCAGAAGGCTTGAGCAGCTGCCTGCAGGACACTGAAACAAAAAGAATGATGGAAAACAAACGGGTGTGGCAACATAAAACAAACATTTCAAGGAAACAT
Organism: Pelobates cultripes; assembly: GCA_933207985.1. Taxonomy (NCBI): domain Eukaryota; kingdom Metazoa; phylum Chordata; class Amphibia; order Anura; family Pelobatidae; genus Pelobates; species Pelobates cultripes. Next base: position 313,808,736 of record OW240913.1, on the reverse strand, counting down.
GGACACTGGGAATTCCAGGGACGGATTACAGGAATGAACCCAGAAAAACCCAGCATAAAGAAAACCAGACATAGAATAGAAAAACAAAAAAAAAACAAGAAAAACTAAACAAGAATTGTAAAAAGAGTACTGGATACCAGAAACCAAAGCCAGACATCTCCGCAGAATATGGCATGATGTGACAGGGAAAGAGGGAGGGTTGCCTTTCGCACATCTCCACTGGTGGGTAGCAAATGGGGGCCCGCGGTGCTGGAATAGTGGGGAAGCCATGGGGCCCCCTCTTCACTAATATGGGGCCAAAGCTCATTCCGGGACATTACATTGTCCCAGAAGGAAGGTTCCTGGGACAGACCCACAAAATGCGGAAATGTTCCGGGTGATCCGGGACACGTGGGCACGTTGGCCCACCCAGTGTACACGCCTATGAGGAGGATCGTCATTAACTGTAGAGGCCAATTCTGCAGCTAATAAAATATAAGCTTTTGTCAATTTTTTTATTATTAAGGAAAAAATATAACCAGCAAGAATAGTATAGCGGTGTCAGTCAAAATATACTGTGAACCACATCATATGTTAGCAAACACATTTAAGTAGCAACATACAAAAGGTGCACAACAATACTGGCAAAACAAGAGTGGGTAGAGTGTGCTATCTTAAGAGGTTCAGGCCCATTTTATAATTATAAAATTAGAAGCATGCTTTACATTACCAATGCCTCCCTAGTAGTTATGTTGGCTAAAGCGCACCACATCGGGGCGGTAGTAGTTAATAACTAGAGTAATGAGGGTGTAAGTAAGGCTCATCAAGGTAGCGAGAGTGGGCTTACGGTCCCTATGAGTGGACAATAAAAGAGTAACCACAGTTGGCCTTACAGGCCAGGGGCCATGGTGCTTTGGACTGCAGGGTTTAGGAGCTCCATTTCCCAGAAACTCGGGGGGGAAATGTTGGTGCTGCTCTTCAGCGGGTCGAGGCACACTTTTGGCACAGCTCCTACAAACTGCAAATGGGGAAGGTAGGATGTACACCTAAGAACCCATTTGGGGGCGGGGTCGGACTGCCATGCTGTGTGGACGCATGAGCAAGCAGCTCCAGCAGCATTTCTACTTTTCAGTTCACCAAAGTGGATAACTTACCTATAAGACGCCTGGAAACTGCAGTCCATACTGGTTTCAAGGCTGAGCCTGTATATTGCCTCTCGGTCTCTGGGAGAGAGATCCTCAGTCACCATGGCTGAGGCCTACTCCGGGGGTGAGTGGAGTGGACGGCCGCCACTCTAATATCCTGCCCAAATACTGCGTGACGGATACTCGGCTCCCCGTTTTGCTGGCCCTGTTCCCTCCCTTTGGACCGGAAGGGGTGATCCCGGTCCTCACCTTGGGGTGCCCTGCCGATAAACCTCAACTGGAGACACTGCGTGACAGAGAGGCCCTACCTCAATATGGCGGACACTGTATGTCTAGCTGACAGTAGGGAGCAAGCTAACTTTGCCTTCTCAAACACCATGGGCTATGCAGTCCTTTGGGATAAACTTATCCAACACCTCAATATAAAAAGAAAGTGCACAATTTAAAGTAATTAAAATAGGAAAGCTCAATACACCTTGAGTGGTATCTCCTAAACAACCTCTATAAACAAAATATAGTATAAATCTGTGGAGATAAAGCACAGGAAAACAAATTGTGCAAAATAGCCAGAACAGGTAGCGTTGTAGATAGTAAAATTAGGAGTGTCAGTCACAAGTGGAGAGCCATTAACATCATATGGCTCGGATGGAAAGCGTGGAAGGACACTTTAAGGATGTCCAACTCCTTTTGTCTCCCGGCCCTCTGTGTGTAGCTCTATCAGTATGGACACAGGATGCAAGAGATGTTTCTTTAAAGAGATTCTTTATTGGATAAAAAAAATCAAATTAATGAATAATATTAATTAATAAAAAGTTAAAAACCACAAATGGTATGTGGACAATATAGTCCTAGAAGTCCAAATTGGTTTTGCCCTTATAATGGGGCTTCCTCCGTTGGTCGTGATGTTCGTCTGAATTATCTTCTCTTTAAGTATGCCGCCTTTCATTCACTCCCGGTTCATCATTTCCAGCATGCCTCTCTCTTGGAACACATCTTTTCCAAAATGTCACGTGGGTGCCTTCTATTACCGTGAAGTGATGTCTGCGTGTTGTTCTGGGAGTGTCTCTACTTGTTGTGTAGGAAGGAGGTTTCATTTTCATTTCATGGAACGCAGTGCTATATGATAGTGTTCCACCTGCTAGCATATTGCACTCATTGGGTAAAAAAAAGTTAAATTCATAAGAGAATATATAAAATAGGTACATACATCTAAAATAAGAGAAATAATGTTATATATCTTAAAAAAACGTATGGTGAATTTTCAAAGTGAATATATAAAAGTATCACAATCCCATTGGTAAGAATACAAAAGGGTAATAAAAACATATATTTGAAACAAAAAGAACGATGCTTAAAACATATAGTGTATTTTAGTGTAAGTTAAAAGTGAATATTTCAAAAGTGTTTGTAAATAGTATAAAAGGAACATATAGGTTTTTACAGAATGTATACAGAAAAAAACAAAACATTATACATTAAATAAATCCTATCAATCGTCTTATTTTATTTTATTGTCTCTGGTGTCTCTGGGTATGATACTCCTTTGCTGTTATGTTTTGGAGATCCCTAGAGTTTTAAGAGTTTTACTGAGTATAATTCTTGCAGGGAAGGAAATGCTGAGTTTGGTTTATATCTAAAGATATAAAGCTATAGTCGATTATTTCTTATACAACCTTTTTTTTTTCTCTCTTTCTGAACTTGAAACAAAATAACAATTCTTATTTTTTTTATTTTTTTTTTAATACAAAACAGAAAATACTCACAAAGGGACTTTAAGTACCTGAAGCCAAGTAAATGTAAAATCCTGTTATAAAAGTTCTACCTTTTTTCATCTCTTTTTTTTTTTTTTAGAATGTTTTAGAATAGAATTCATCACCAAGCAACATAAAAAGTGATTGGTTGATTTAATGGATATGATTTTTTAGCACAGAATTTTGAATATCTACATACAACTAATATGAAAGGCCCTTTCATTTTGTTTGTGAATCTAGATGTCGGACTATTTTTAGAATAGAGTTTATGTATGAAACAATATTGAACACTCCCACTTTGAAAATATGAACCACTATTATAATTTCTTGGAAAGTAATTAAGGTCATGTATAGGTTAGAAGCCTAAATGAGTGTGTTTTTAATATATGGTATAATACTTGGAACAATTAAATATACGTATAATAGAAGCCCCCCTTTCAATCCCCTTCCTACCCCCTCTATCTCTTCCTCTTCATATCCCTGAGTTTGGAGGTAATTTAATCTGATCTCTTTCTAACTCTTAGATCAATATAACATCCAAGAGATAGATATTCTATAATATTTTATCATAGAGAAATTATACTATTCTTGATGTCTAAGTTAATTATATATAATGCTAAATTCAATATCTCTAAATATTCTTAATAGCATTGAATAGACATTGAATATGCTTGATTGAGAAACCTGGGTGAGAGATCAGACGGGAGAGAGGCAGGGGAGGTACAGAGTAGAATTAAACACTAATTAAGCAACATAAAGGTGATGTTATAATGTTCTAGTAAAATTTGAATGAGTGACGAGTAAATTGGGTGATTTAATGGATTAGCTTTTTTAGCATGGAATAGAATCTTGAATATTTAGATATAACCAAAAAGAAAGATTTTTTGCCCTTTCTATCTTTTTTTTATTTAATTTTTTTTATCAAGGTTGGATTATTATTGACACAGAATAGAATCTATACATGAAGTAATACTGAACACTCTTACCAAGATGATATGAAAAGCACTATTATAATTTTTTGGAAAATAATTAAGGATACATATATTTTAGTGGCTTAAGTGGGTTTGTTTTAATACACATTATAGTACTTGAAACACTCAAACAGAGATAGTGTAGAAAGTTCACCTCTCTCTCTTCCTCTACATATCCCTGAGTTTGGAGGTAATTTAATTTGATCTTTGTATAACTCCTAGATCATCACAATCCCCAAGAGAAAGATATCTATATTTTTTCATCATAGAGAAAGGATACAATCTTCTATTAATGGCTAAGCTATTTACATACAATGCTAAACTTAATATTTTTAAATATTCGTAATGAGATCAAATTTGTTTGTATGGGAGACATAGGGGAGAGAAGGAGAGGGATAGAGGCAGGAGAATATAATTTTTTATATATATATTTAATGACTGTTTCTTTTCTTTTTCCTTTTTTTTTCTTTTTTGTAAGGATGTATATAATAAGAGAGGAGAGAGAGAGAAAGGGGAAGAGTGAGAATTCTTTTTTTTTTTAACCTTTTTCTCTCTTTCTTCTCTGATAAATACACCACCGATAATTTTAGAACCAACTATAGAGGCACTTTGGCAGCCCCGAGACTATCCCTGATGGTACAGGGATTTTTTATTTTGCTTGTGATGCAGAATTTATATGTGCATCACAGGACCGGAAGACTGAGTACAAATGTGTCTTGTGTGAATGTTTTCCTATATGTTTTTTGTTTTGTTTTTTTTGACGGATTGTTCTTTGGTGTTCCGTGGTATGTGTCTCAATACAACAGGAGGCCTGGAGGTGGAGACAAGAGTTTTCGATGTCTCTTAAATTGGTTACATTAAACTCGCAGGGACTGAACTCTCCATATAAAAGAGCATGTTTATACGACCTGCTAGTCAAAGAAAATATTGATGTGGCTTTAATACAAGAGACACACTGGAGATAAAACCAAATCTCTATTATGGAAATATCGTAGATTTCCACATATATTTACATCTTCATTAATGGAGAAAAAGAAATCGGGTGTTGCAGTGATAGTTTCTAGTAAAATCAAATTTGAATACATACATCATGACTGATAACGAAGGCAGACGTATAATATGGATTTGTCGTATTAATGATATTTTGCATACTCTTGTTAGTTTATATCCCCAATCTGAGCATTCAGTATATTTTTTAAATCATTCTATTGAAATTATGGAGAAAACCCCAAAAGGTTTATTGATAATAGGAGGTGATCTAAATAGTATCTGTGATCCTGTCCTGATAAAGATAGAAGGTCAGTTAAGTCAATTAAAGATCTGAAAAAAGATATGAAAATAATATTAGAATTAAGGCTAAACTTTTTTCAAATTCTCTTTTTAAAAATAATCTTTATGATGTTTGGAGGGTTCATCATCCAGAGTAAAGAGAATTTTCTTTCTACTCATCCCCCCACAGTTCATATTTCTGAATTGACTTTTTTCTGATGTCGGGTTCTACCTTAGAGATGACTAACAACTCCAGGATAGGAAACATCACATGGTCAGATCACGCACCAATGTTTTTAAATCTTAAAGGCAATAGTCAATATGGTTCTCGCTCTAAATGGAAAATGAATGAATTTATATTAAAATCAGAAGAGAGTAAACAAGAACTGATTAAACAGGCCAACAATTTATTCGAGTTTAATGATAACGGGGAAGTTCAAGATAGTACATTATGGTGCACCTTGAAATGTTTTTTTAAGATGATATTTGATTAAAAAAAAGGGATCCTGGATGAAGAGAAAGAAAGGTAGAGATATCACAGAATTATATATTTCTCTGGCAAAACTAGAAAGACAGAATAAAGTTATTCCCACAAACAAGGTTGCAGATGAGATAGAAACCATCCAGGGTGAAATTACAGAAAAATTACAAGAAAATACAGAAAAATCAGTATCGCACCTAAAACGGTACTGGTACTATAACAACAATAGGCCTGGAAAAGAAGTGACCAGGAAACTAAAAATATATAATCAGCAACCCAGAATAAAACAAATAATATTTGATGGTAATATTGGTATTTCACCAGCACAGATTGGAAAGGTATTTAGCCAATATTATAAATCACTTTATAGTCTACCAGATTCGGTGGTTAAAAATGTTGATATAAGATCATTTCTAAGTGACCTGCATCTCCCTTCCCTATCTCTAGAAAAATTAGTGGTTGAATCATCCTTTTTACAACATCAGAAATATCATCAGCAATAAAGGAAATGAAAAAAGACAAGGCTCCAGGGCCGGATGGCTTCACAGCTCTATTTTTTCAAATTCTTGATCCAGTAATTAACCAACTTTTAAGTAGAATGTTTAATTAAATTAGGGGAAATACTGGTTTCCCTCTAAAAATGATGGAGCCCACTATTTCTCCTATTTTAAAACTAGGGAAAGATCCAACACTAGTCACCAATTATAGGCCCATTTCCATTATCAATTTAGATATTAAGCTTTGTTCTAAAATCTTAGCTCAGAGACTTAATCGAGTGTTCTATGAACTTATGGATCCAGACCAGGCTGGATTTATGCCAGGTAGATCAGGAGAAGAGAACGCAGAATCTTCAATATTTTAGAGGAAATCCATCTTAAACAAACCCCTTCCATTTTAATGGCTCTCGATGCCGAAGTGGCTTTTGATCGAGTAAATTGGAGGTTCATTTTGGAGACCCTGAGGGTGTTTGGTATAGATGGCATATTCTTTGAGCAAGTAAAACCTCTATATATGAACTTAACGGCAAAAGTCAGTGATCCTTACATTGACTCTAATTTATTCAAAATCCAAAACGGCACACCGCAAGGAAGCCCTTTGGCTCCTCTGCTCTATGCCTTATCAATCAAACCATTAGCTGCTTTTATTCGAAAAAACATAGAAATTAAAGGTATAAAGATTGGCCAGCAAAAGCAGACTATTACACTATATGCAGATGATGTTCTACTTTCGCTCTCTTCTCCAGGATCTTCAGTACCAGCCCTCTTAGATGCAATAGATCTCTTCTAATTATAAATCTAATTATAAATTAAATTTTTCTAAAACTCAAATTTTGACATTTTATATGACTGATCAACTGAGGAAGGACATAGCTGACTTTGGTCAATTTGATATACATCAAAAATCTATAGACTATTTAGGAATTAAGATCAGGCCTAAAATACTGGAAACCGTTATAATGAATTATGAAACCTTTTGGGGGGAACTTAATATATTATTGACTCAATGGAAGAGATTAGAAATTTCATGGCTGGGAAGTCTTGGTGTATTGAAATCCTATGTTCTCCCAAAACGTCTTTATTTGTTTAGAGCTATACCATACCAAGTTCCAAACTCTATTGTGAAAAATTTGATATGGCATTTTCTAACTTTGTTTAGGCATAAAAAAAAGACCTAGGATCCCAAGTACAGTCCTTAAGAGAAGTAAATTACAAGACGGCTTGGGATATCCAGATACATATCGTTATCATGACTCATTCCAGCTCCTTCATATGATAGAATGGAAGAGAAGGAAGGAGACTAATATTGTCTAGTATAACATTGAAAAACATAGAAGTCTGTGAGCTATATTTATTATGTTGGTCCTCTCCCAAACTTTAAAAAAAAAACTACAGATGGAGAGCTATTTAATAAAGAGTATTGTGTTATTAGCAAATAAAATTAGGAAGAGATATAATTGTAATAACATCTTTACCAAACATACTCCTATTGAACTTTTATCCCTCTATATTAGAGATTTAAACTTAAAACCATGGAAAGCAGTAGGAATTAATAGGCTAGGAGATCTATATAACTTAGACCAAATTATCCAATTTCCAGATATTGTGAGAATATTTAAATTACCTGCAAAATAATTATTTCAGGAATAAACATTTTTTTATAGTAAATTCTATACCTGATTAAAATATATGGGATGATATTTTCAATATATCATCGCCAAAAAATTTAGTTTAAAAAATGTCAAATATTCTTGCTAATTCAAAAATAATTGATAAACCTAAAGCTTTTAAAAAATGGGAAATTGACTTGAATTTATCATTCTCAATTCAGACATGGCATCAAGCCTGGAACAGGACTAGAAAAGCAGTCCATTGTATTAACTTTTATGAACAGTTTTATAAGTTGGCACACAGATGGTACTTGGTCCCCACTAGTATAGCTAAATTCCAAATATACTCTAGTGATTTTTGCTGAGGCTGTAAACAAAAGAGGGGAACAAAACTCCATATTTGGTGGGAGTGCTCATACTTAGATAGATTAAAAAACAAAATATCAGAAATGATTACAAATATACAAGATATTCCCTATTCAATAACATCTCAGACTTTTCTTTTGCATTTAGACTTTCCAGCTACAGATAAACATACCATACTTCTCATAATAAATATACTAGTGGCCTTTAAGATATGTCTAGCTATATATTGGAAAACACAAACTGTTCCATCATGGCCTGAGATTAAAACTCAAATTAAGTTCCAGGCAGCCTCAGAGAAATATTTTTATAATAGAGATGTATTGACTAAAGTATTACACAACAAGATCTTGTCAAAATGGCCTGTAATATAAACCAAACTCGGAAGTTACAGGGGCATTTAAGTGCATATATTACTACTTTAGAATAGCATGTTAGGTGGTCTCTAATGGTAGATTTTTTATTTATATATGGGTTCATGTCTGTTATATGTCTTTTTTTATTTTTCGTCGTTCTACAGGCCAGACAAAGGCCGCATCCATAGAATCCTGTACTTTGACTTAGGAAGTTGTTTCTTGGTACTGTTGGTTTTAGACAGCTATTAACTAAAGTGCTGTTTAAGATTCTTGCTCCTCTATATATTAGTCTTGGTTTTGGTGGTAGTATTGATTTGAGAATTGGATCGTACTGCAGAATGTGCCAATATTTACCAATTACTCTACTGACCATTCTATTATTACCATTGTAGCTACAAAGAAAGAGAACATCATTATTTTTCATTTTTCTTTTTTCTTTTCTTTATGTTAGTAGCTCTTTTCTTGGGATGGTTCTGACTTCCTCCAGAACAAATTGTAGTTTACCCTCATCATATCCTCGTCATATCCTTTTTCCTGAAACTTATTACTATTACAATTTAGTCTATTATTATTTATTCTTTCTGCTTGAATAGTGTAGTTGTAATCGTATGAAAAGTTTCCCCAAATTCTTAGAAATTGGCCCCTTGGGGCATTAGTAAGCCAGGGAGTGTAATGGTAACTTTTCTTCTCTATGTATCCATTTGCATCAACTTCTTTAAAGAAGTTTTTGGTGATTATGTGAGATTCCTGAATACTGATGTTTAAGTCTAAGAAATTAATTTCTAAAGTGCTAAATTGCGAGGATAAAATTTTGTTCTAATCATTCTGGTTAAGATATTTTAAAAACATATCTAAATCCGTGGTTGAACCTGTCCGAATAAAAAATATGTCATCAATGAAACGGCGATAGGTCACCAAATTCGCAGTCCATGAATAGCCTTGGTATACAAATAGTTCTTCCCAATAAGCCATAAAAAAGGTAGCATAACTTGGAGCAAATTTGGTGGCCATTGCCGTCCACGGATTTGGAGATAAAAAGTGTTTTGGAACCAAAAGAAATGATTAGTTAAAATCAAATGAATCCCTTCCAAGATGTACTTAATTTGGTAGTTTTTAAAACATGGTCTAATTAAAAAGTCTTGTACATGCATTTTGGACTCTTTTAAACTTCTAGGACTATATTGTCCACATACCAGTTTTTACCTTTTTTTTTTTCAATGTTATTAGTACATTTGATTGTATTATCCAATAATGAACCTCTTTGAAGAAACGTCTCCAGCATCCTGTGTCCATACTGATAGCGCTACACACAGAGGACCGGGAAGACAAACGGAGTTGGACATCCTTAAAGTGTCCTTCCACACTTTCCCTCCGAGCCATATGATGTTACTGGCTCTCCACTTGTGACTGACACTCCTAACGCTACCTGTTCTGGCAATATTGCCCAATTTTTTGCTGTGTTTTATCTCCACAGATGTATTCGATAGTTTGTTCCAATCAGCTCCGCCTTATGTATGCATATCTAATCCGACACCTCAGTCTGCCTTTTAGTGGTGAGCGGAAAGACGACCTAGCCCATGACTTACCAGCCAGGTACCAACGAATAACCACGGCTCCGGTCCTGAGGCCCGCCCGAGCGGGAGGCATTGTGAAAACCCCGGTAGCGCTGTTGTGGTGCATGGCACACCTAGGAGTCCTCACCCAGCATCTACCCAGAAAGCAAGTACACTGGTTGTAAAATCGCTGCCCTCATCAAGCCCTCTCCACCACACCATTTGGATGATGCACCTGACAATGCTGGCAGTAAAATTGAAGCAGGACTTTGAGGCATTGGCTAACTCATGCTAACTTTCAGTCACTCACTACCAAGGCTTACATACTAAGCAATATTTATGTTTATTATCATTTTTGTTTCTGGGTAGATCTTATTTTAATACTGTGCAACCCCAATACTCAAGACCTGAACATTTCTTAGCGCTTACTTTAGAGCAGGGGGGCCGCCCAGGTGATAAAGATCTCAGCATGTGATATATATATATATATTAAAAAAAAAAGAACCCACTAGGGCCCTAGGCATAAAAGCGGTGTGACACAAAGAAATTTAAGGGTAAAATTAAATTCAAACTTTCAACCATGTAACAAACTTAAGCAAGGTAAATAAAATGCAAAAGTTCCTCATTAACTCTTCATGCTCTATATGGAGGCAAAACAGAGTGCGGTGTGAGATTAGCCATGAACCCTGGATCCAAATGGAGTAAAGACCTCCACGTTGGCCACATCCCATTGGTGAACAGGCCAAGCAGGTTCAAGTCCCGGTGATTGCAGGAATGAGGTGGCTGAAATCAGTGGTTGTCTTTTCCAGCAATGAGAGCTCTTGGGTACGGGACAGATGCAGGTCGCAGTTGGGATGCCCGTCGTTGTAGTGTCTGTCGGCTTAAGTCGTGAAAGAAGCTCAGTGGGTGAGGTGTAAAGGGTTTGTCCCCTGACTGCATGCATGAAACCATCCTTATCGCTCTGTGACTTGAAGCAGAGAATTATATCTTTAGAGGCCGAGGTTGCAGCACGAGATTGTCCAGGTATGAGGTAGAGTCCCTCCAAGGATAATCCTTTAGCTTGTTTGGGCATTAGAGTAGCGGAAAACAACCTCCTAATAAACTGAGGTAATTCAGCTGTATCTATGGCGTCAAGTATCCCTTGTTCCTTCAGATTGCTTTGCCTTGCCATGTCCTCCAGTTGCCCAACTTTGGCACTTAGTGGTGAGCAGGTACTAGAGAGTTCCTGTAGTTTAGATGCAGAGGTGTCTTGTTTAACTCTTAGGTCATGTACATCTTCCTCTGTAACCCACATGCAGCATGGTAGTTTGTTCAGGTCCTCTTTTAGCACTGCCATCTCTGAGGAGAAAATGGCTTTGAGCTCTGACACCATGTTGGTTAGATAAGCTTTAGTAGCCTGGAGGGCTCGGATGGCTTTCGAGGCACCACCCTGCCCCTGGTAAGTAGATTTGGTGTTGTTACAAGTCCCATGTCTTCGTCTTTAGAGGCTGACAAGGAGTATTATGCAGAGTCTGGTAGAAAGTCCGCTATCTTGGGCCTGCAAACCTTGGAGAGGAGCTGGCCAATATCGCTGGTATGTCCCTAACTGAATTTCTTAGACTATTTCAACATGGTTTATAGGGTATGGTGGGTACCGTCAGAGCCCTGTGGTATAGCTAAGAAAGGCTTTGTAGCTCGTTGTTTGCGATTGTCTGCCGGAGCACAAGCGCCATGCGTTCGATCTACTTGGTAGTTAGCTCCGCCCCAAAATATAAGTTTTAATACTTTTTAGGTCACATATTTGTTCACATTTACAATTAATTATATATAAAAATATGCATTATTGTACATAAAGATTCTCTTTTTCTGTCATCCATTGCTATCAGGGAAGTTCTCTGAGTATAACCTGGACCTTTGTTTTGCATGGTGAAGTATTCGGGTTCTTGTGAAACCTCATCAATGCATATACTTTCTTTTAAAATGTGTATTGCATGTTTTAAATCACTGCTTCTGAGGAGGGCTTTGATTTGCTGCTCTAAGCTGCTGTGATAAAACTGTTGATATTTAGTTGTGCTTACGTATTGATGCTTTAGGGACCAGCTGAACTATCCATTTTTTTCTGCAATTAAAGAGTTTAAAATTAATAATGAATGAACATATGACGAAGAATAGACTTGCCATTATTCTGTAACTTCACTGACATTGCACATTCATTAATCTGTTTATTTGTTATAAAAGAATATACACATACAATACATTAGTGTATACTAATAACAAGAAAAAAAGGTATAAACAATATACCAGCAAGTGGAGCGCTATATTGAATATATATATAAATAATGAGGGGGTATACTCACCCCTCCAACATAGTGATACAATGTGTCCAAATGTACATACAAAGTAAAACAACAAAGAGAGAGAATATAGTGCAGATGGTTTACAAAAAATAAAATAAAAAATAAAAAATAAAAAATAAAAAATGAATAATGGTAGCAATTGGTTGAAACCACTCACGTGGGTTGGAGCCTATAAGCTATTGGCTCCGTAAGTGACTCCTTCTTGCTCTTGAGGCAGCAACACACCCCTTTATCCCAAACGATATTCTCCCGAAGATATGGAACAAACAGAGAGAGAGAGCCTCATAGGTGGTATTGTACAGATGGTGTATACAATATAGTGAGATAGTAATAGATATGCTCACCTTAGACAGAGCCTTGAATTCCTGGCTCTGAGGTTTGTTGGCAATGTGCTAATTTATTGGGATAGCATTCCCCACATGGTGTTCCTGGAGGCTAGAAAGGACTATATGGACTAATATATAAAAAAATAACAATTTATTGTAGAGATAAAAAAATAATAATAAAAACAATATTTAGACTTCTCAAAAGCACATAAGCTAAATGATGGAAAGTCCAAGTATAAAAGTCCAAACTCCAGCTAAACGCGTTTCACTCTTGTATGAGCTTCCTCAGTAGCTGTGAAGTAGCCTCAGGAATCTTCCACTTTATAAGTGCTCTAAAGTTGATTTGGATCCTCCCTTTGAGGTCACAGGATGTGTGATTATCCAATCATAAGGTCAGAGTCTCTTTCAAATTTCTTATATTGATCACCTGTAGTAAAAAAGCTTACATTGGCTAAATTGCCTGTCAATCAATCAAAAAGCTTGATTATTATTGGTGGTTGGATGGTGCTGTATTTTTCAAATTTCCTATATTGATCACCTGTGGTAGAAAAGCTTGCATTGGCTGAATTGCCTGTCAATCAGTTAAAAAACTTATTCTATTGGTGGTTGAATAGGGCTGTCTTTCTCAAATTTTTTTATAAACTGATCACCTGTGGTAAAAAGGCTTTCATTGGCTGAATTGCCTGTCAATCAATTACAAAACTTGATTAGAACAAATTCTATTGGTGATTGGATGTGGCTGTCATGTATAGCACCCATTCAGGGCAGTGGTTGGCGGAAGTGACATCACTTCCGCCCTCCAACATCTTCCCAAATGTCATTGTTAATAAAAAAAATAAAAATAAAAAAAAAACGGAATGCATATTAACAAAGTGAAATAGATAGATAGGTACAATAACAGAGAGATTTCCCTCAAATATAAAATAAAAGGGATTACCAAAATGGGGGTCGATTAAAAACTTACTGGATGAGAGAGTGCAATCAAAACAAACTTCTCCCATTGGATTTCAAGACTTCATTTTATAAGAGGACATAAAACCAAATGGCATAAATTTTGATAGTACAGATATAATATTGCAGATGGTACAGATATAATATGATACTGTTGAATATATGTTAAGGATAATTAAAGGAAATGACAGAGTTCGAAATCTATATTTAAACCTTTGGGTTGTAAAGTCCCAAGGCTAAAAATCCATCTCATTTCATTTTGAGCAAAAATTTTGTTAAAATCACCGCCTCTCCAATTTCCTAAAGTTTTGTGTATGCCCATAAATATGAGCCCCTGAGGATTGCTGTTGTGTGTAGTCTTGAAATGATTGGATACACTGTGTCCTTCATATCCCTTCTTAATGTTCCTTATATGCTCTTCTATTCTAATATGCAGATTACGTTTTGTGCGGCCCACATACTTGAGGCCACATGGACATTCCAACAGGTACACTACATTGGTTGAATGGCAAGTGATGAGATTGTTTATGTTGAACTCTTCATTTTCTTTAGTACTTTTGAATTTCCCTATATGTCTTTTTTTGCTTCCAGTGTTCCTGCACGCCAAACATATTCCACAACCAAAGAAACCTTTCCTAGTATCAATTGGCTTTATGCTGCATGGTTTTCTGATGTGGTTCCTTACTAGTAATTTTTTCATGTTAGGTGCCCCTCTAAAGATCACCTTGGGTTTGTCTGGTAGAATGGTGAACAGGACTGGGTCTTCCTTTAAGATTGACCAGTGTCTATTAATAATTTTTCTTAAATGACGGTTACCATGACTGTAATTACAGAATATAGGTATGTTGCCATTATCATTAAATCTTTCTTTATTCTCATTAATCCCTTTATCTATTAATAGGGTTTCTCTCTTAATTGCCATCACTTGATTGAGATCTTTGGTTAGATTATCTTGTTTATATCCTTTTTCCAACATTTTACCTTCTAATTTATGTGACTGTTCAATAAATTTAGTTTCCTCAGTGCAGTTCCTTTTTATCCGGATAAATTGAGATTTAGGGATTCCCTTAAGCCAAGGTGTAAAATGACAGCTCGTGGTGTGAATAAAACTATTCACATCTACTTTTTTAAAATGAGTGCTAGTTTTGATTTTATTATCTTCAATAAAAATGTCAAGATCTAAAAAATTCACTCTCGTTTTGTTAAAATCCGTAGTGAGGGCTATGCCCCAATCATTATTGTTCAATGTATTAATGAAGTCGGTTAGTGATTCTTCTGTTCCTTCCCAGATAAAAAACAGGTCATCTATGTAACGGCGATAGGTGACGAGGCCCGTCGCCCAGCCCGCCCCATGATGGATAAACTGGAGCTCCCAATATGCCATAAAAAGATTGGCATAGCTGGGCGCGAACCTCGTTTCCATCGCCGTCCCACAGGCCTGTAAATAAAAATGTCCATCATACCAGAAATAATTGCTGGTTAAAATTAAAAGAATCCCTTGCATAATAAAATCTATATGGTCAGGGGGAAAATTACCTGATTTCTCTAAGAAAAACCTGGTGGCCATACAGCCCCTATCATGTGCAATATTGGTGTAAAGGGAGCTCACATCAGCAGTGGACAGAAAATAATTTTCGTTCCACACCAATTTTTCTATGTGTCTTAATATATCCCCAGTATCCTTCAGATAGCTGGGTATTCCTCGAACAATTGGTTGCAAGCATTGGTCTATATACTCAGATAATCTACAGGACACAGAACCAATGCCTGAGACTATAGGCCTCCCTGGAGGTTGAGTGGGATTCTTGTGGATTTTGGGGAGGTGGTATAGTACTGGAATTCTTGGGAAATCAATTTTTAAGTAATTAAACTCTTTTTGGTTCAAGATCCCATTTGTAAGTCCTTCATTTAGGTAATTATGGAATTTGTCCTTGAGATTCTTTGTAGGATCTGCTCCTAATTTTATATAGGTATTGGTGTCCTCCAGTAATTTGTATGATTCCTTGTTATAGTCATCTAATGTCATTAAAACTACACCCCCCCCCCTTATCGGCTGGTTTTATAATTATTGAATTATCTTTCTGGAATTTCTTCAGGGCCATACACTCTTTCCTGGTGAGGTTCTGTTGATGTTTATTAGGTTCTTTAATTTTATTTATATCTCTCATCACTAATTTTTCAAATGTTACCATTTCACCTGATATTAAGTTTTTGGGATAGAACTTTGATTTTTCTTTCAAGTTAGTATGTTTATAGACATCATGTTGTGTATCTTCAGAATTAGTTAAAATAGGGTTCTTGTAGAAAAATTTCTTTAGTCATAATGTCCTCTTAAATTTATTTAAATCAACATATGTCTCAAATTTATTTAGCTTTTTAGTTGGTGCGAATTTCAAACCCTTCTGTAACAATTTAATTTGAGGAGAATTCAAGATATATGGTGTTAGATTGAAAATCCCTGCTTGTTTTTCTCTATCTTTCATATTTACTGGTTTCGTCTGTCTCTTTTTTCTCCTCTGAAGGTTCGCTCCTCCTCTAACTCCCCTTCCTCTATACTTCTCCGTCTCTTCTGTGGTGATCTCTGTTGGTATTGGGGTTTGTGTTTGACTCTGTTCCTCAAGTTCCAAAAATCACCTTCCTGAGGGGTTCTGGCTAAGGTCTCGAATCTATTGGAGATAGGTATATGTGACAACCTCCTTGTACTTTTACGGATTTTACTTTGGGCCGTTAAAAACTCGTCAGATCTTGCCCTTCTTTCTGTTCTTATTGGGGTTCTGATATTATCTTGGATATATGGCCTCGACACATGTGGTTCTATTGTTTTCGTGCTCGAAACCTTAGGACGGTTCCATTCATTAGTGTGATTGGTTGTCCTGTATTCTGTTCTATTTCTAGGCCCATTTTGGAAATTGGGTTCATGGTACCTGTTTCGGATGTTATTTTGATAGTGTCTGACTGAGTGTTGTGTTTTATTTCTATCGCCTTGTCTGTATATGGGCTGTTTTCTATTTCCATATGTGTAAGCTTCATTCTTATTGTAATCAGTCCTATCACGTGTGTATTTTTTCTTTTTAATTTGGATTGTATCTTTTTCTACTTTTTCTAGGGTGTGTTGTAAATTTTCGGTGATTTTCCTATATTTCTCGGAATTAGTGTGATTTAATAAAAATTTTTGTTCCTTATTGATTTCTGCATCAAGTTTTTCCAAATTATACTCTCTTCGCTTAATTAAAGTTCTCATCATTGTGAATGAAAAAGAATCTAACATTGATAGCAGAGAGTATGATGGTATTGCTCAATATTAGAGATCTATTGATTAATAGCATGTTGTTAGGGAGTTAATTCTCAGCTTGCAAAACATTGGCCAAACTCTCCCATTATATCTGTATAATTCTTCAACTCTTCTTTGTCTGATAGGGCCTCTATAGGAACTGTAACTGCTTATCTTATTCGAATGAATATAGTGTTGTTTTAGTCCTAAACGAAAGTCCCTAGCAGACCATCCTCTCTGTAATGCTTTGGTTAATTTGAAGAATTGGCCTGAGCAGCAGTGGGCAGCTGCGATTGGCTGAGAGTTTCAGCTGACTGCTTTCAGCCAATCACAGAGCCATTGCTGGTATGAACTGGTATGGCTAGAAGGAAGTGTGTAATCTCTGCCTTAACCACGCCTTTAGTGGCGATGGCCAGGGTCCCTTATTTAGTATTAAACTGCTCGAAAAAGTTGTCACGCTGAAAGGAGGTAGAGTGCCAGATATAACTAATTTAGTGAGATGAAATGGTAATAGTGCCTACACTGTCCATTTAAACTTGCAAGTGGAGTCTAAACTCTCTACAACTCAAAGTTCAAATAATTGACACCCAAGCATGTGAAAACAGGTATGGTGAAAGTACAACACTCTCATTTAATTCTCTCCTATTAGTACACTAAAATAGGAGTAACAGAATTCACCGTGTAAACTTGAAACTATTCATGCACATTCACACATTCATGCACATCTGTTGCTGAATTGCTCAGAAATTAGGGAGAATTATATGTTCACATAAAAAAACCTCTGGCTAGCAGTCGCTCTATAAGCTGTTCTCATACACATGTGTATATATGTGAATGGGAACCCAAAAGCTTCTGTGTTTCACATGTACAAGTGACATTTTTGACTTATATGGGGATTACCGAGTATGTGAATGACATCACAAACATGTGCATGCTCAGTAATTCTCCAGTTACTTTGAATGGGATACCAGGGATTTGATGAGATATCTGAGAGAGTTTCTAGCTGATGTAGATGTCAGTGCAGATGGATCCGAGTCCAGGGATTCACTGTAATGTGGAATTGTATTTAATGCATTCAGAAAGAAAAATCCCCGGAATGTAAATTCAACAACATTAACAATGTTTTGTCACATTTAGATTCAACTGCTGCAGCTGCAACATTTGCTTATACTTTATTGTTTTTGCAAAGCTTCCACTACCACGGCTTCTAATGGCTGAGTTTCAGCTGCACTTCATTTTGCAATTTCCTGCTCCATTAATGTTCTGATTGATTTTCTAAGTCTCAACACTTTATCCCTTTCGCTCAATATAAATACAGATAATGCCCTTCCCCAATTACTGCTTCCTGTGCTTTTGAACATGCAGCACACTTAGTTCATCTCAGAACACAGAACACAAGAGCGCAAGTTATGTCTGCTCTAAAATGAAGAGAGCATTTTCAGAATATAGTAGACACACAGGCTTATTCAGAAAGTGAGAATGCAAAATTAATTTCACATTTAAGGCCAGGGTAGCCAAACTGAAAGCATAGATGAATTAGAGAAATTTTTTTTATTTTTTTTTTAACAGTTCGGCTATTTTTATCTTAATATTTGAAATTTGTTTTGAATTCTTAATTTGGTGAATAACCGTGATATTGTGCTTCAAATACCGCCGTGTATATTCCTCTGAAGAATAATAGGGTTATTCACTAAACTAAAAATTCTGGGGAATTCAAAGTAAATTTCAAATTTAAGGTCAAAATAGCTAAACTAAGCAGCTAACTCGCTGATACCTGCCCTCTGGAAGCAAGCACGGGCCCCGACCATTAAACAATGGCTGACGAGAGGAGAGTAAATTTAATCTGCCGAAGCCATGTAGGCAGAGCTCCTCAGCCACAGGGAGAAACATACTGAGCAATGGAACCCTCGGTTTGCATACCTAGCGCAAGGCACTCTTATGGGGACTCGCACTCAACCACCTGAGGGGGCGTTGGTGGGCATTCTGGGCGCCTTCTCACCTTTTCTCTTCAACCTTTCATTCAGCTCATCTATGACTATCTGCTACTACTGCTTTCTTTTGTACCTAATCTGCCTAATTCAGGGCTAGCCTGCACCCAATTGTGTACATACACTCAGGACTGATAGGTTGATTTTAGCAATGCTGATGTTTTAGGACACCACTAAAAACAAAGCCAAGGCTGATCAAGAATGCATGACAGCAACCCAGGTTAAACAGACTTACCCTCCTATAATTCAAGAGGGAAGTGCTAGCTGTCATCCTGGGGTACGGTTGGCATGTCCGTCTTCGGTACTCCGGGAGTTGTGGGCAGCGCTCACAGTGTTGATTTGCCTACATTGTAGCTGGGAATGGACTGCTGGTATGTGGCCCACGGTGCCTGAGGTGCCAGAGATTACCAGTCCGTGGGTCAGTGGGCACGGACCAATAGGTGTCAAGCATAATTTGAAATGTACATATGATTGTGAATTGCCCTATATGGAGATCCTGCACGGTCTTAACACAAGTATGATGCCTGCTGATGTTTTACGTACTTTTCTTGAAAACCAATAAAAAAAATTGATAGATATAAAAAGAAGAAAAAAGCTAAACTAGAAAAATTCAACCCGCGAGCTAGGCTTCTAATGCAGCTACCTTTTCCTTAATTTAGTAATTTTCTTAGAATTCCTGATAAGTCTCACATCTATTGAATAACCCCATATGCTCAGTTTCATACTCGGTAATCCCCATATAAGTCATAAATTATTCAATGATGAAGCCATATCAAATGAAGAAATACGTACCACTCCAGACATCCTCCAGTAGGAATGAACCTTCAGTCTAACAAATTGTTTTACCCTGTACATTTCCCCCCTTTCCTGATATGTTATTTTTTAGCAGAATCGATTTCTGCATTTATGCAGCAGGCAGGTTTCTAATGGGCATATAGTCTCTTGCATTTTTGCATCTGAGCATTGTAGACCCAAGAGACACCATTAAATGCAGCCTCCGACAACCAAATCTTACATGTGAGCGAGTAAAATGTAATTCAAATGTCTGGTTAGCGAAATGTAAGAGGGCACAATTTAGGGTAATATCAGAAAATGAAATCATTTCAAGCTGTAATGTGTTACAAATTTCTCTCACACATCCCTTGCTGAAGCTAATACCAACAGGGGTCATCTTGCCTAATACTCACTTAGTTCCTACAGCATCTCCTGTGTTGCAGCACTAAGGAGGGAAACCTGATGTAGCTCCGTCTCTTTTCTTATATCTGGGTGCTGCAACCCATCAGACGATAAAAAATAGCAAAATTAAAACCAAAATGCTTAAAGGATTTTTGCTATACCTGATTCCATCTATTACATTAAAAGAAGCAGTCCAATAAAAAGAATGCAATTAAAGGATCACTCTAAGCATTGTGACAACTGGGCATCATTGAAAAGGTGATGGTATGGACAGTATGCTATAAGCGGTCTCCAATTCGAGTGGCTTATAACTCCAGCATTTTGTAAAAGACCATCCAATGGAGTTGGTGTACCAAATGAAGAAATTTACTTTTTCACACCGCTAACACAACTTGGACAGGGATCCCTCCCCTTTCTGTCTCTGGGCCTAAACTTAGTTGGTGCCTCAGAGGATCACTGCACCAAACCCATTTCACAAATCAGTGAACCAGTGTGAAAATAAAATTATCAAAGTCACAGTACTGCTTCATCCAAAGTGATGTGTTGAACTGAGACTAGGGGCTAAACGAATGCCTACATGTGTGCATAGATATATGCATTATAGAACTATTATTCTGATACTAAAAACTAGTGACCTGGGGGGGGGTATTTGTGACTGCTGTCCGAGACAGGCGCATGTAGAAAAGGGAAAAAAAACAAAAAATATTTTGTTTTTTTCCCACCAGAATACAGAAAACTTTTGAAAGCAATCTTACTCTAACAGTAGAGGAAGATGAAGCCCACAATCTGACTAACCTGGGCTTGCATCAGTAATCGGTGTCCAGCTCCATTGTCAAGGTCACTTGGAAAGGGAGAAGCGGCTGATCCTCTGCCCTGTGTATCATTGGGCACTATTACCTCACACTGGACTGGTGAGGGTTATCCTGGTTCCCACTGTTGGACTCTCAGCAGAGAGTTTTTCCAGCAAATGTAAAGCCGCAAGTGTGAGGCCAGCCTACCAAGATGGCTGCCACACAGGGGTCTTCATCACTCAATATCCATGCTCTGAGGCTCTCCTACTAAACGCAGCTCACTCTGGCCTTCGATCATATACAGGCACAATTCTGGGCTACAATCAGCCAGAGAGCGAAGACGCTGTTACTGCTATTACCCTCGACTGCCTGACTAATCCGTAGCTTGCTCCATGTAGCATCACTTTCACACCACCAGGGTGACAGCTGAGGGAGAGATAGACGAGTGCCTCACAATCGGAGAACAAGCTCCCTGGTACACCACCACTAACCTGGACCACGATTCGTATCAAGTCATTACCCATCGCATGGCTCACACCTTGGAGATACCCATGGCTTGCATGAACTTCTACATCGGTGCTAGCTGCAGGTCCTACATCAAGCATTGTATTGCCAATTTAATTACCATGTTTGTTGTCTCTTTCTATTATTGAACATCCAGTGGTTTCGTTAGCATGCACTGCTATTTCTAACTCTCATATTTACTTTACAGTCATAACAGACACAAGTGCATGGTCAGACTAGATTCTGATATTCTGATGAATAACTTCTGCAGGTATGTTGTTCATCTTGTTTATATTCATATCTATTTTTTTTTATTATTTTCATTAAAAAGGTGAACCATTCTTGACATTTCAGGATTTCTGTTTGATATACATCATGTATTTTGTAAGCTTACCGAAATGTCATTATAAGCTTTTTTTATCTATCTTTGCACTACAAAAATAAAGAATGTAAAAAAAACAAAAATGGGTGAACTTACAATTATTGTCTTGTGATACAGAAAGTGCAAGAGCAATCAACTAGATAATAAGCTGTATCTCCGAAGGAAACTGTATAAGATGAGTCTGAAAAAAGGACAAAGTATGCGCAAGCATAAGCAGGGATGGTGCAAGGATTTTTGCCACCCTAGGCAAAAAAAAAAAACCTTGCCGGCCCATTTGCTTCACAGGGGTCCGGTATGTTTAACACCACAAGTTAAAATATTGCTTTGTTTAACTATGAGAAGAAATAGAAGTGCATAGCGCTTGCCACTGATGCTCATCAGGTCCCCAATGCTCCTGTATGAGGAACATAGTAACAATGAGCGATGTAAGGAGGCAAGCAGTGAGGGGGTTGAGGGGGCTTAAATCTATGTATGGACAGAGACACTATAGTGTTCCTTTTTTTTAAATTAAAATGGTCCTTTTTGCCGAAATGCAATCATTGATACATATATATAATCACGCACATACTCATTCACTCACTCACAATCACAATCAGTGACCAATGCACACACAAATTCACTGACTCTTGCAGAGTGACACACACACTCTGACACATGTAGACTGACAGACACACACTGACCCATGCAGACACATACACACACTGACCCATGCAGACACACACACACACACACTGACCCAAGCAGAAAAACACACTGACTGATGCAGACTGACACACAAACTGACCCATGCAGACACACACACTGACCCAAGCAGACACACACACACACACACTGACCCAAGCAGACACAAACACTGACTGATGCAGACTTACACACACATACACTGACCCAAACAGACACACACACACACACACACACACTGGCCCAAGCAGGCACACACTACAGCTCAAGCAGACACATATCTATTTATCTCACACTCCCTAAACCTACTTGCACTAACAGAAACATGGCTCTCTCCCTCTGATACTGCTACCCCTGCCTCACTGTCCTTTGGTGGTTTTCACTTTACCCATAATCCAAGACAAGCAGAGATTAAAGGTGGCGGTGTAGGTTTTCTCCTCTCACCCCACTGCTCCTTTAAAACTGTCCACCACCCCTTCCCTCTCTTTCCCATCATTTGAAATTCATGCAATTCGCCTTTTCAAACCCTTCTCTGCTAACATTGCCGTTATCTATCGTCCCCCTGGTTCCCCTCTCCTCTTCCTTGACCACTTTGCTGCCTGGCTACCTTACTTCCTCTCTTCTAACATTCCATCCCTAATTCTTGGAGACTTCAATATTCCCATTAACCCACTTTTGACCCCAGCAGCCTCTAAACTACTTTCAATTACTTCCTCCCTCGGACTATTGCAGTGGGCCATGTAGCTGGCAATACCCTCGACCTTATTTTCTCTGATTCCTGTACAGTATCTAATTTCTGCAACACTCCATTTCCTCTCTCTGATCACCACCTCTTATCATTTGCTCTCAAATACCCCCTCACCCAAAACCTCAGCCTAACCCCCCTCAACTCAGGAGGAACCTTAACTCTATTGACCTCCAGCAGCTGTCAGCTGACATTGATTCACAACTGCTATCCATCCCTTCCCTCTCCTGTCCCTCACTGGCCATCTCCACATATAACACAACCCTCACCTCTGCCTTGAACGCTGCAGCCCCGCTCCAAACATGCACCTCGAGGAGGATACGACCCCATCCTTGGCATACTAAATCATCCTGCACCCAGGCAGACTTTCTCCATTATAGATTCATGTTGCGTTCATACAGCGCAGCCCTTGCCCTCGCCAAACAGTCATACTTTTCCTCTCTTATTAGTTCATGCTCCCATAATCCCAGACGTCTCTTTGACACCTTTAACTCACTTCTGCGCCCTGCTGCGGCCACCCCTCAAACTAACCTTACAGCTGATAGCTTTGCATGCTACTTTACAAACAAGATTGAACAGCTAAGGAAACAATTCTCCCCTCCTTGCCATTCTCTTTCTCAACCACACATAAATCATGCCTTCCCTACCCTTCAGACTTTCTCCCCGGCTACTGAACAAGAGGTGGCTGTGTTTCTCGAATCCTCACGCCCCACCACTTGCCCGCTCGATCCTGTCCCATCTCACCTCATCAGATCTCTCTCCCCTTGTCTTGTACTTACCCTAACACACATCTTTAACTGCTCTCTCTCTTCTGGCACTGTTCCTGCTGACCTTATACATGCCACTGTAGTACCTATCCTGAAAAAAAACATCTCTTGACCCATCCCTCCCTCTAACTATCTAACCAATATCCCTGCTCCCTTTCTCATCAAAGCTTTTGGAAAGACTTGTCTTTACCCGTGTGTCTCGCTTCCTCAATTCCAACTCTCTCCTTGACCCTCTTCAGTCTGGCTTCCGCCCTCTCCACTCTACTGAGACTGCTCTCATCAAAGTCACTAATGACCTAATCGCAGCTAAATCCAAAGGTCACTACTCCATATTAATTCTCCTTGACCTCTCTGCTGCCTTTGACACCATTGATCATGCTCTCCTCATTCAAACTCTTCAATCACTCGGTCTCTGTGACTCTGTCCTCTCTTGGTTTTCCTCCTATCTCTCCCAACGCTCATTCAGTGTCTCCTTTTCCAAGCATACCTCCTCCCCTCGTCCTGTCTCGGTTGGAGTTCCCCAAGGCTCTGTCCTTGGTCCCCTTCTAATTTCTCTTTATACTGCCTCTCTTGGCAAGCTTATTGCCTCTTTTGGATTCAACTACCACCTGTACGCTGATGACACTCAGATATACCTCTCCTCCCCGGACCTCTCCCCTGCCGTCCTGCAACATGTCACTGCTTGCCTTTCTTCCGTCTCTGACTGGATGTCCTCACACTTTCTGAAACTCAGTCTCTCTAAAACTGAACTCCTTGTCTTTCCTCCTCCTAATACTGATCCTTCTCTCTCGCTCTCCCTTCAAGTCAGTGATATCCACATAAGTCCATCCTTGCAAGCACGCTGTCTTGGCATCATACTTGACTCTGGCCTCACCTTTGAGCCTCACATCCAGTTTGTTGCCAAATCCTGTAGGTTCCAACTCAAAAACATAGCCCGCATGCGCCCCTTTCTTACGCAAGATGCGACCAAAGAGCTTGTCCATGCTCTAGTAATTTCCCGCAGGGATCACTGTAACCCTCTCCTGATTGGTCTCCCCAAAAGCTGTATTGCCCCACTACAGTCTGTAATGAATCCTGCAGCTAGAGTGATTTTCCTCTCTAGTCGGTCCTCTCACACATCACCCCTCTGCCAGTCCTTACATTGGCTCCCTGTATCCTTTAGGAGTCAATTCAAAGTGCTATCCCATACATTTAAAGCACTGAACAATTCTAGCCCCTCTTATATCTACTCAATGATCCATAGGTATGCCCCTTCTCGTTCCCTCCGCTCTGACCACTGCTCGCACTCATACAACCAACTCGCGCTTGCAGGACCTCTCGCGGGTGACTTCTTTCCTATGGAATAGCTTGCCCATCAGACTCTCCCCTAGTCTTCAATCATTTAAGAAGAGCCTTAAAACACATCTCTTATGGCCTCCCAGAGTAACCTTTACCTTACATACCTGTCTCTTGCTCTCTCCTATAGGGCAGAACTCTACTCTCTCCTCCAGCTCTGCTTCACTCCCACCCTATTTGATTGATATTTCCTTTCCTAACGTGTCTTATACCCCACCTCCTATAGACTGTAAGCTTGTTTGAGCAGGGTCCTCTTCAACCTATCGTTTATGTAAGTTTTCTTGTAATTGTCCTATTTATAGTTAAATCCCCCCTCTCATAATATTGTAAAACGCTACAGAATCTGTTGGTGCTATATAAACGGCAATAATAATAATAATAATACTGACCTATGCAGACACACAAACACTGATCCAAGCAGACACACACACTCACTGATGCAGTCTAACACACACACACACACTGACCCATGCAGACACAAACACACTGATCCACACACACACACACACACACACTGACCCAAGCACACACACACTCACTGACCCAAACAGACACACACTACAGCCCAAGCAGACACATACCCACACATACTGACCCATGCAGACACACACACACACTGATCCAAGTGAACAAACACACACAGTGATCCAAGCAAACACACACAAACACACACACACACTGATCCAAGCAGACACACACACACTGACTGTAGCAGACACACACATATCAAAGCAGACACACACACACAGGGCCGCCATCAGGGCATGACAACGGGCCCGGCGGTCCTGGGGGGCCCGGACTGCTCAGGTCGGCCGGGCCCCACTTTCAGTGGGTACATACCAGGGTCGCAGGGGGCCCTGCGACCCCGGTATGTACCCACTGGGCCAGCCTCTTCTCCTGGGGGGCCCAGCAGCCAGTCACCTCAGGGCCCCCCACAGGCTGGCCCTGCTGACACCCGGCGGGTGGGTGCGCAAGGGAGCACTCTCCTCTGTGTGCTTCCTCTTCAGCTCCCTCGCGCGCCACGTACTGATGCCGGAGCCGGAAGATGACGTCATCTTCCGGCTCCGGCATCAGTACGCGGCGCGCGAGGGAGCTGAAGAGGAAGCACACAGAGAGTGCTCCCTCGTGTGCCCACCGGGTGTCAGGGAGAAAATTTGAGTGAGTGGGGGTGGGGGAGGGGGAGAGG